>OZ017738.1:232566884-232629384 GCA_963969285.1 Odontomyia ornata | reverse complement strand
AAGCTGAATTGAAACGAACACCACGCAACTTTCGAATGTTTCCCGAATTCACGACGCGATAATCAAACCAAATTAACGAAAGTTTTGATTCGTTTTCGCGATTTGTTTACACTTGTTATATGACACTTATCAGTAGAACAGCCAACATGACATTAGTAGCCCATGCTGTGCTTCTTTTCTTCCTATGTACGCTGTCATTGTCGTACAACTTCTCCTCCGTTTGATTTTACTTCACTCATGCACACTGTATATGTGCTATATCGAGCTTCCTGTAGTTCTTATTCATAGATTGCGGCATAAATAGCTAGTAGTTCGCCATCATACGCGCTGTATCTGGCTTCCGTTGGGCTCAGCTTACGAGAGAAGAAGCCGAGTGGATGCCAGTGTTCGCCATCGTACTGTTCCAAGGCTGCTCCGATAGCAATGTCAGATGCGTCAGTGACAAGTTGAAGTTGTGCCTTGTGATCCGGATGGACGAGTAAGGCTGCAGTTGCAAGGTCGCGTTTGCACATTTGGAAATCTGATTCCGTTTGTGGTGTCCAAGGAACTTTGCGATTATCGTTTCTCTTGCTGTTGCTTAAGAAAGCGTTCAACGATGCCTGATAGTGGGCTGAGTGTTTAAGACAACGTCGGTAGAAGTTGCAGGCCCCAAAAATTTGACGCAGCTCGACGATGGTCTCAGGTTGCTTGAAGTTAAGCAACGCAGTGATTCGCTCTTGTGTTGGTTGTGAACCGTTTTTGTTGATCGTGTAGCCCAAATATTCTATCTCCGATTGACCGAAAGCACACTTATCAATGTTAATGTGCAAGTTATGTTGCTCAAGTCGTTGACGGACAATGTTGAGGTGTTCTCGATGTTAATCAGCATTATCTGACGTGATGATGATATCGTCTATATAGCAGAAGACGAATTCCAGTCCGTAGAGGATGTTGTCCATGTGCGGTTGAAAAGTTTGTGTGGCATTTCTAAGACCGAAAGGCATTACCAAATATTCAAACAACCCGAATGGTGTTGTAACGGCTGTCTTTTTTATGTCGGCTTCGGACATCGGGATCTGATGGTAAGCCCGTTGTAGGTCCAACTTCGAAAATATAGTTTTACCGTGTAGCCGGTCAGCCACGGCGTGGATATGTGCAATTGGATATCGACTCGGTACTGTCTGAGCGTTAAGTTTACCATAGTCGCCACAAACTCTCCAGCCCCCGGATTTTTTGGGCACCATATGGATGGGACTGGCCCAGAGACTACTCGATGTAAGGCAAATTCGCATTTTAAGCATCCGATCGAATTTCGCCCGTGCTGCTTTCAGTTTTTCGCCTGTCGGACGTCGAGACCGTTGAAAAACTGCTGGTCCAGTTGTTTCGATGAAATGTGCCACTTGGTTAGCTGGTGCTGATGTGTGTATTGTTGTTGTTGTTGAGTACGTGTCGTGAGTCGTAGGCTGAATGATAGTTGCCGTTGTGGTTGCCTTTGCATGTGTCGTGGACAACCCGAAAACATCAACCAGAGCGATTTATCACGGGCTGGAGTAGATAGAATTGTCATCTAATAGCCTTCTGTTTCTTAAATCGATCAAAAGCCCGTAATGTGTCAAGAAGTCCGCCCCGATAATTGGTGTTGAGACATTTGCTACAATAAAATTCCACGCAAATAGACGCTTGAAACCTAAGTGCATCTTCAAGGGTCGTTTACCATACGTGATAATTGTGGTGTTGTTGGCGGCATATAATGTTAGCATTTGCGGGTGTTGAAGTTGAGCGAAGCGTTTAGGCAGAATTGAGACGGACGGTCCGGAGTCAATTAGGAAATTTAAGTGTGACTGCTGATCGGCTATGTGTAGTCTGCATTCCGCAATTTCATCTATGTTGTCTACCACTCCGGTGATGGAAGGCAACTGTCTCAGTTACCCTGATGCTGATTTGCTTGAAACGAGCAAGGCTCCGAGCACCGGTTCGCTTTTACGCCAAATCTTTTAGGGTAATAGCAAGGCTCGTTGTTAGTTGAAGTGCGGTGGCCTCTTGCACCACCTGTCGAACCGTGCAAATCAGAGGGGTTGAAATTGTTTGTTGATTTTGTCATCTGAACGACAACGTTATTAAGCTGACGCTCGTTTTTTTTTCAAGCCGTTTGTTGAGTTCCGACGTATCAGGCGCGCCTGCCTGTGGTGGAGTGGCCTCTGTAGCCAATACGTAAGCCGGAACACTGTTTTCCACTATGCGGTCTGCTATTTTTGCGAGTTTGTAGAGTTCGAAATCCTCGCTAGAAGCCAGAACGCACCTGACCCTCACTGTTAGTCGTTTCATCCATAATGTTTTGAGGATTTCCTCAGACAAATCCAAAGGTGCGAAATTTTGCATTTCTCGAAGTAATTGTGACGGTTGTTTTCCGTCGAGGTCTGCTCCTGTGAGCAACCGGTTTAGCTGTCGCTACTTAAATTCGGAGAATCTGGTGACAAGATGCCGTTTGAGTGTACCGTATTTGTTCGTGACTGGTGGCGAACGGATAATGTCAGATACTTGCTGCAGTATATCGATGTCCAGAGCAGCGATAATCTTGTAATAACGATCGTTGTCAGACGTTTTTTATTGGTGAAAAAATGCGCCTCCGCCTGCACAAACCAAGCGTCGGGTCGCTTCACCAAAATGGTGGCAATTTGACGTGTTTGACAGAAGCGACTTCCGCAGACGGTGGAAAGTTTGTTGCTGCATCAACCGGTGGCAACAATTTGGGCGAAGATATCATGTCCTTGCTTGGTTCATATAGCGATCGAGCAACGGCGGTGTATGTTGAACGAACATGCCGGTTGTCAAATCCTCAGTCGACATTTTAATGGGTGCTCCCCTAGCCGGGGCTCACGTTGATGATAGGGTCACCAGTTGTAGCCGCCTTGAATCCAGTGGATTAAGACGTGCACGATTCAATCGTTAAACTTACTTAATGTGGTAAATATCAATTTATTGCGAAAATCTAAATATATAACAGTTCGTTAAATGAAACTAAACTTGTCTGCTTTGCGACCAAAAGCCAAAGAGAACAGCTGATGAAAAGGTTTCTTGTTGCTAGCTGATTGGTTACCAGATGTGTAAAGTCAAACTTCCTCGAGATGATGTCAGCGCCACTCAGTGGTGGAAATAGTTTTTAAGATCGCCACAATTTTTCTTGTTATATCAACATTTTCCCCAACAGAAAAATCAAATAAACAAAATATGTAACACTTTGCACCTGTAATTTTTTGCGCACCAATCTTTCCACACAACATTTCGTACTTAACCCTCTCCAGAGGTTTAGTCAGTATATGTTAGCTGGTTGGTCCAGTGTCGATGTGCTCCAGTTCCAGATCTCTATCCAAAAATCTTTCTCTTACATCGAAGTGAGGAACGTCGATGTGCTTCGATCTACGATGATATTCTAACTTTTTAGCCACTTTTACTGCATCAGCATTGTCTATATAGAGCGTCAACAGATTCCAGCAATTCAGACAGTATTATTCCTTCACTTGCAGCTATTATTTCAACCTCTGTAGTCGATGTTGCCACTGACTTATGCAACTGAGTAATCCACAATACTGCTTTAACACGGAAGGTTGCAATGATACCTGTCTTTGAACGTCTTGTATACTTTTTAACGGCGAAGCCAGCATCACTGTAGATGTTTAACGCTTGTCCCTTTCTGAAGACAATTCTGTGGCCTTACTTCTAAAATACCGACATATTTATTTCATCTGATTCCAATCTTGAATTTTAGGATTTTCCATGGCACGAGTTGCTTTATTAAAGTAGCTGTAGTCAGATACATCAAAGCACCCACCGCCTCACGATAAGGAACCCTGGCTGTGACCTTTTCTTCTCCATCGCTGTCCTCGTGCCCATTTGGAGTGGAGATCCCGTTCGACTCAGCCGTTCCAAATCTTTCCAAATTCTTCGTGTCTAGTTTTCTTGATCAATTGCTATTGATCCATCTTCGTTCTTCTGTATACTCATATCCAACAAATTTCTGAGAGATCCTCTGGTTGTACGAAGTTCCTGCTGCAACATATCTGTAAATTCCTCGAGTTCTTGTATATAAATGGCTACAGCTACACCATCATTCACGATAATTACAACATACACATACTTACCGTTTCTCTTGCGGTAGAACAGATATGGATCATCACTACTATTTTGAAATCCAACTTTCTTCATAAACTTCTTGAACCGTTTGTTCCAGCAGTGTCCCGCCTGTTTCAGTCCGTAAAAACTTTTCTCCCGGTGACACTCTCGTCCAGTGTTGCCTTCAAAGTATTGCATGCTTCTACCCACAATTCCTTTGGTAACTTGCTTCGATTTAACATAGAATGCGCGTTCGATAGTGGTTCGATTTTCAGGTTCCGAGAGGGAGATGGTTGTCCGCGAGGAGAGACAGCGCTCACTCAACGATTGGCAGCAGTCTTGGGTGAATTGCAAGAAGGGAAGGTGGACTGCGCGCCTCATCCCGGATGTGAGACCGTGGCTAAATCGAAGGCATGGCGAGACTGACTTCTATTTGACCCAACTTTTGGGTGGGCATGAGCGTTTTCAGTCTTATCTGCACAAGATTGGTAAGTCACGGTCCCCCGATTGTCGAAATTGCCCAAGAGAGGAAGACAATGCCTGCCATACATTTTTTGCGTGCATAAACTGGGATAGGCTGCAAAGGGACCTCTACAGGGAGATGAGAGAGCTCACTCCAAATAACACATTCATGGGGATGCTCGAATCGGTTGACAAATGGTCCCGAATCGGTTGACAAACGGTCTCAGGATGGGTTCTCAGGTTGACAGGGGAGGTGTTTAGTGGGTAGTTCAGTCGCTTTCTTGCGAGAGGGAGTCCCATACTCTGTGCGTAAATGGCCATTCACCTCCCTGCTACAAAAGAAAAAAACGCCTTTTCTAGAGCTCAGTTGACATGGGTCCGTTCACATTGGCGTGGATTTTTTCACCGGTTACCGTCAGTTGATTTATTCGTTCGTTTAAGAAGTGCACATCCATCGCAGAACTATTCCTTATAATCGTACACGTTGATGTTCATTTACTTCAGGACATTCTTCATGTGTTGTCTATGTTGCTGGCCAAATTTTTCATGATAATTTTGCAGTTTGTGATGTCAACAAATACTTGAACGAGTTGCGCCGGCTTCATGACGCGCATGTTCAGTACATACAGACTATGACTGACGTATCCAAACATCTTTTTTCTAGTGACACGGTCTTCAATGCTGACACATCGATCTTCTGTCTCGCAGAAAATCATTTTTTAGCACGGAGAGCAAATGGGCACTCGCTAAAAAAACATACAAAACGTTTTTCAGAACGGCATTCGTCCAAGCATTATTCAACTGCTTTTGAATGGTCAAATTTCCTTGTCCATGAGCCAGCATGTTTACACCAGATATATGTCTCTCTGTCGCTTTGATATTCGCTACAGTACTTCCCCTTTTAGATTTGTCAGTCAGACAATTTGAATGACACTTGTTTTGATTTTCCTGGACCAGAATACGTTTTTAACAGTGACTGTCTTTTCTTTTCGTAATTGAGTAATAGTAAGTGCCAGTTTCAGCCGGTCAATTGAAATCATTGATTCTTTTCCATCCATTAAGACTTTGAAGACTTTTCCAATTATACGTTGCATGACACAATAAGGTTGTTGTAACGATTTTTTTGATGCGCCAACTCGAATGAAAACGTGACTGCAGGTGTTTAAATCTTTAAATATGATAATGCGTCCATTACAATGTTGGTTTACAGGTGTTGGTCGGAGATTTTGCATATCGTGTCGTTTTTTCGTGTTGTCGTGTTGTTTTTTTCAAAAGCATCAATAGCTTTGGGGATCCAATCTACTGGTCGCTTGTCATTTTTCCGAGATTCATGCAAAGAATCGTTGAGTGGTGCTAAGATTGCAGCAGCGTTATTCAGTAACTTTTGGTAGAAGTTCAGCATACCTAGATATTTCCTCAAATTTTGGATCGCACATGGCTTTTCGCATTGCAGGATGGTTTCCACGTTTTTGGTTAGCGGTTTAATTCCATCCTTATTGACGAGGTATCTTAGATACTGGACTTCAGAATGTCCAAATTCGCATTTCGAAGGATTGGTTTTAATTCCATATTTCTTAAATCGCTGGAATATCTCTCGAATGTGCCGTTTGTGTTCTTCCTCTGATTTAGAAGCAATAATGATATCGTCTAAACATCCGAAGCAGAAGTCTAAAAAAGGGACAACGATGTCTATAAACCTTTAGAAGGTCTGGACAGCATTCCTCAGTCCGAAAGGCATTTTCAAAAATTCGAACAGACCGAAAGGAGTAATCACCGCATCCTTTTCTATGTCCTCTTCCGCTACCAGAGCTTGGTGATAAGCGTGGACGAGGTCGATCGTCGAAAATATTGTTTTGCCATGTAAGTTACGGACGAAATCTTCAGCACTAGCTATCGGGTATCGATTTGGAATGGTTACTGTGTACCGAAACTTCTGCGCCCGTTTCCACAAGAAATATCTTTCCCGTATTTTTATCGCTACAAAAATTTGACATCGAAAGGCTCTAAACGGCGGTGGTGAGCGCGGTCCAAAAGGCAGAGCACATAGTCGCACCAAGCGACAGATCGTCCTGTTAGTGACACTCGACGTCAGGAACGCCTTCAACTCCGCTAAATGGGTGGATATTCTGGATACGCTGGAAAACTCTTTTCAAGTTCCAGAATATCTGATGCGGCTTTTGAGGGACTACCTAAAGGACCGAAGCCTGCTCTACGAGACGACACAGGGCCAACGAAGGATGGTGGTTACATCGGGTGTTGCCGAGGGATCTATCCTTGGTTCAGACCTGTGGAACGTGTCTTACGACGAGCGACTGAGACTTGAGATGCCAGATGAGTTGCGCTTGATCGGCTATGCGGATGATGTTGCGGCTCTGGTCGTTGGACGTACCGTTGAACAGGCGAAACATAGGCTAGGTATGCTAATGCGCCGATTGAGGGACTGGATGACTGCTCGCGGGCTCAGTTTAGCACTGAAGAAAACCGAAGTTGTCATCTTGACAAAAAAGAGAATCCCTAGAGTGAGGATGATCAGTATTGAAGACTACAAATCGAATCGAAGCCAGCGGTGAAGTACCTGGGGCTACTGATCGACTGAAAGATGAATGTCTCTGAGCAAATCAGGGCAACGGCTGAGAAGGCTTCTTCGGGAGTATCGGCTCTGAGTCGACTTATGGCCATCGTAGGGGAACCCAGCCCATCAAGAAGACGCCTCTTGATGAGTGTTGTAGGGTCAATGCTACTGTACCGAGCAGAGGTATTGGCCGACGCTCTCAGTAAGGAGGTTTACCGAAATCGCATGGCACAGGTACATGGAAGAGGAGCACTGAGGATTGCATCTTGTCTGGCACTTCCTCTTCCCCTCTCCCCTCTCGCTAGAAGAGGGAGCAGCGTAACAAAACGAGACCGTATCGTACTGTACCAAGCAATGCTTTGCTTTGGCATCCCAGCACATTTGGCAACAAGAACATTTGCCGAAAGATTAGAGCCAATCAATTATATTCCCTATCCACAAAAAAGGTGACAAGCTACAGTGCGATCATATCATTACTTTGTACGACCTACAAAATACTTTCTAAAATCTTAGAAAATAAAATCGGATCATACGGCATCAAGGTGGTTTTAGAGCAGGTAGATCGATAATTGGCCAATTATTCACAGACAAGCAGGCACTTCAAAAACTCTGGGAGTTCAACATAGACGTACACCAAATTTTCGTTTACTTCAAGCAAGCATACGACAGTATTGATCGTAACGTACTGTACCAAATAATACTTTGCTTCCCATCCCAGCCAAATTAGTCCGTCTTAATAAAATGATAATGACGTCGACGACCTCCCAAGTCCGCATCAATAACCAACTCACCGATGCCTTGGCCAAAAATATCGGACTAAAGCAGGGAGATGGGCTGGCTCCATTGCTATTCAATTCGGTTCTGGGATATGTCATAAAAAGCTACCTGTCGATACACGAGGTACATTGCTATACAAGTTGGGCCAAGTAGCAGCATATGCGGATGACATCAACATTTTGTCACGGTGATTAATAACTGCCAAAGAACTATTCTTGAAACTCGACAGCGAAGCAAAACTAGTAGGGCTACAAATGAATGAAAATAAAACAAAGCTCATGACGCAGTCGAGGAATAATACCTCAAATGCACAAAATATCACACTTGGCGAATACAGTATCGAAAATGTTGGCGAATTTGTGTGTTTAGGCGCCAAAATAACGACAACGGGTAGTGAAAGAACGCTGAAGAATACAACCCGCAAGTAAAGTATTTTATTCAGTTTTGTCGATCTTAAAGCCCAGCTGCATACACAGAAAAACAAAGCTCCAAGTATACAAATCTGTGATAAGACCTGTGTTGTGCTATGGGTGTATAACATGGATCCTAACCCAAGCACCCTAATCCAAGAATGCAAAAAAAAAACAATAACGACTACGCAACCAGCGGCTGCAGACACGATTTTAACAGCACATCGGGAGCGGTACTAACGACGACAAAAACGACGATTAATACAAAGACAGTGAAGACGAACGAAAAACGGAGATTAACAGACAGTCTGGTCCAGACTGAGATTCCTGCGGCGTTCGGGCGCAGCAAAAAAATGTTGCGAATGCCAGAGCGTCCTAAAAGCGGGAAACTGCAGGACGCGCCAGATGTTCGAGCGGTGGAGGAAAATATAAAGCAACTCGAGAATTCGGTGATTACTGCTGCGATCGCTACCGAAGCGATTGAAGCAAGGGTCGTAAATCCCGAATTAGTAAAGAACCATCCTAAAGTCAACGAGGAGATTATGGCAGGAAAAGAAACGAGCGACCAGGCAAATAAAGCGACGATGTGTGATTTCATCGCCAACGTCGAAAAGGTGGCGGAAGTACTGTATTTGGAAACAGAAGCCGATAACCTCTCCCAAGGACGATGGCCGCAAAGTACAATTGCCGCCCAGCGACATGCAGAAAAAAGCCTATTCCGAAAAGTGGGCTGTTCTAAAAAGAATACAATCTGCATGCGACTTGCCAAAAATCACCAAAGTAGTAAGGATTGGGCTCTTTGAGCTAGACGAACTCCTAGACCGCATAGGGCATTATCGGAAGAGCTGGTTAAAGGCCAAAGAGGACCAGAAGGCCGAAGAAGAGCAAAAGGCTAAAGAAGCGCTGGAGGCGAAATCTAGAGGGCACGTGCACAATTAAAAATTAATAAAAGAACGGCGTCTAGCCCAATCGAAGGAGATCGGGATAAAAGATGGAAGGAAGAGGCACTTGAAGGGCGCGAAACACCAGATCAGGGGTTCCAGACAGTGCTTGCAAAAGAAGCAACGAAAGCCGCAAAGAAAGTCCTTCAAAAAGAAAAAAGACTCGATGCAAAACAGCGAAAAAAGCCCCGACGAAGACCCCGGCAACAGGCACTGCTCTTAAAACCCCAAGATGGTCGATCTTGCGAGGAGGTGCTGCGGGACATCAGAGGGAATGTAAGGCCCAAAGACACTAACACTGCTCTTAAACCATTGCGACCAACGCGGTCGGGCCACATACTGGTCGGATACGGAGCAGAGGCCGAGAATAAGGAAGCATTCTGCGACGCAGTAAAGAAAATCCTCGGCAAAAGCGCAGCTATAGCCTCGCTTGAGCCGATGGCATCGATCGAAATCAGAGATATTGACTGCGTCAAGGATCTGGCCGAGGTAGAAGAGGCCATCAAAACGGAGTTCCCTAGCGTAGGCGGGATCAAGACAAGGCTGACATCAGGAAACCATAGGGGACAACGCATGGCCATAATTGACTTGACCGAAAAGGACGCCGAACAATTTCTGAATAAGGGCAAAGTGCGAATAGAGTGGGTTGTCTGTAGGATACGGCGAAGAGCAATGCCTCTTCAATGTTTCAAATGCCTTGGCTATGGTTACACCGCACAAGTATGCAAAGGTCCCGATAGGAGTTCCCTATGTTACAAGTACGGTGAAACGGGACATAAAAGAAAAGAGTGTACGAAGGAGGCACACTGTATTCTTTCAAAGGATGTTAATCGAAGATATAGTTTTGGAAACGTCTTGGGATCAGGAAGATGCCAGGTTTTCCAGGAAGCCCTAGCCAAAGCAAAACCAGAACTTCGATGACCCGCATCCTGCAGCTAAACCTACACCGCAGTTCAACCGCCCAAAATCTGCATGGGCAGTTTGCGAGGGACATGAAAACCGACTTTTTGCTGCTGAATGAGCAACATCACGATAAAAGTTCAGCATCATGGTATCCTGATGAAACTGGTACTGCCGCCATCTGGGTTCGAAATAGTGATTTCCAGGCGAAGAGCTGTGGACGAGGGGATGGTTTCGTGCGGGTTCGGCGCTCAGTGTGTACCTAACGCCGAACGAATCGATATCATCTTTCCAAGCCAAGCTTCAGGCTTTGGAGGGCGCTGTCTCGAACACAGACGGGAACGTGCTCGTTGGGGGAGACTTCAACGCGAAAGCAATCGAGTGGGGCATGCCTCAAACCGATCCGCGAGGAAAACGAGTCCTAGAAATGGCGGCCAGGACGGCGCTCGTCGTACTGAACACCGGCAACACGCCGACCTTCCGCCGCATTGGCTGTGAAAGAACCATACCGGACGTGTCATTCGCCTCGGAGTCCTTAGTACGGGGGATACACAACTGGAGAGTATTAGAGGACTACTCAGCTAGTGATCATCAGTACATTCTGCTTGAGATAAGCGATGTTGTCTCCCGACGGCCGTGCTCACGGCTTTCTACAATTGGATGGAACATCGGAAGGATGGACGTCGAGAGGTTCGTCGAGATTCTCATAGCAGGTGCACCGCTGCTGGGAGCTTCGGAGGGGACGGAAGAACTGGCAGCTCAAAACGTGGTGAACTCAACTATGAGCATAATCACGACTGCTTGCAAAGCTTCTATGCCGTGTCGAAAACCCCGGCACGGCAAGCCCCAGTGTACTGGTGGTCAACTGAAATCGCTGAAAAACGAAGGGAGTGTCACAAGCTTCGACATCAGGCTCAACGGGAACGGAACCGTGACGAGGCAAGCGACCGCGCAGCAGCATATAAGTCGGCCAGGAAATGCCTTCGCAAACTGATCAACAACAGCAAGGCTCGCTGCTGGCAAGATCTAGTGGACAATGTGAACAAAGATCCGTGGGGCCTTGGCTACAAGCTAGTTATGCGGAAGCTCGGTGCCTCACGGAAACCTTGTATACATGACGTGGATTCGTGCTGCGGACTCACTGACGCGATTCGTGCTGCTGGGGACCTATCTCCTCGGCAGTACGGCTTTAGAGCAGGACGTTCTACCATTGATGCAATTGCAGAGGTGGTCAGCGCGGTCCAAAAGGCAGAGGCATATAGTCGCACCAAGCGAGGGATCGTCCTGTTGGTGACACTCGACGTCAGGAACGCCTTCAACTCCGCTTAATGGGTGGATATTCTGGATACGCTGGAAAACTCTTTTCAAGTTCCAGAATATCTAATGCGGCTTTTGAGGGACTACCTAAAGGACCGAAGCCTGCTCTACGACACGACACAGGGCCAACGAAGGATGGTGGTTACATCGGGTATTGCCCAGGGATCTATCCTTGGTCCGGACCTGTGGAACGTGTCTTACGACGGGCTACTGAGACTTGAGATGCCAGATGAGTTGCGCTTGGTCGGCTATGCGGATGATGTTGCGGCTCTGGTCGCTGGACGTACCGTTGAACAGGCGAAACATAGGCTAGGTATGCTAATGCGCCGATTGAGGGACTGAATGGCTACTCGCGGGCTCAGTTTAGCACTGGAGAAAACCGAAGTGGTCATCTTGACAAAAAAGAGAATCCCTAGAATAAGAATGATCAGTTTTGGAGATGTACGAATCGAATCGAACCCATCGGTAAAGTACCTGGGGCTACTGATCGATTCGAAGATGAGTTTCTCTGAGCAAGTCAGGGCAACGGCTGAGAAGGCTGCTTCGGGAGTATCGGCTCTGAGTCGACATATGGCCAACGTGGGGGGCCCAAGCCCATCAAGAAGAC
Source organism: Odontomyia ornata (assembly GCA_963969285.1). NCBI lineage: Eukaryota > Metazoa > Arthropoda > Insecta > Diptera > Stratiomyidae > Odontomyia > Odontomyia ornata. Next base: position 232,617,309 of record OZ017738.1, on the reverse strand, counting down.
GCCTCTACAGCACGGACGACGGTCTCAGCAAGGAGGTATACCGAAAACGCATGGCACAGGTACAGAGAAGAGGAGCACTGAGAATTGCATCTTCATATCCAACAGTCTCTGGCTCGGCGGTGAGTGTCATCGCAGGCGTGATACCTGTCGGTCCCCTTGCTAGAGAGCGCTACTATATTTACCTGCGCCGAAACGAGGATGCGAGGGAGATGGTTGTCCGCGAAGAGAGACAGCGCTCGCTCAACGATTAACAGCAGTCTTGGGTGAATTGCACGAAGGGAACGTGGACTGCGCGCCTCATCCCGGATGTGAGACCGTGGCTAAATCGAAGACATGGTGAGACTGACTTCTATCTGAAGCAGTTTTTGAACGGACATGGATGTTTTCAGTCTTACCTGCACGGTCCCCCGATTGTCGGTTTTGCCCAGGAGAGGAGGACAATGCCTGCCACACATTTTTTGCATACAAAAAATGGGTCAGGTTGCGAAGGAACCTCTACAGGTAGGCGGGAGAGCTCACCCCGGATAATATAGTCGAATCGGTTGACAAATGGAACCAGGTGGCACATAATGCTCGGGCAGTCCTAAAATATAAAAGGGACTCACAGCAGCCGGGTGCGTTGGGGATGGGGGATCGCTTGTCTGGCACTTCCTCTTCCCCTCTCCCCTCCCGCAAGGAAAGGGATCCCCCAGCTTGAACAAAACGAGAGCTGGCCCGAAGTAATGTGTCAAACGGTTCCAGGCGTGGTTCTCAGGATGACAGGGGAGGTGTTTAGTGGGTAGTACAGTCGCCTTCTTGCGAACATGGGAGTCCCACACTCTGTGCATAAATGGCATTCACCTTCCTACCACAAAAAAGAACCAAGCATCCGCAAATATATTGAATGCCTTTGAGCGACGGTTCCTGAGGCGAATAATCGGAGCGAAGCTAGACGGTGACCAATGGCGAATTTGATATAGCCATGAGCTGTATGAAATTTTTGACGAGCCGGAGGTCTCAACGATTGTAAGGCCGCGGAAGCTGTAATGCGCTGGACACATGAATCGTATGGACGAACAATGGAGAACTGAAGGCCGAAGACCAGTGGGGCAACCGACTCGGTCGACGAGACAGTTCATCGCAGCTCGGATTTCGAAATTGGAGGATGCGGTCAATGGACCGAGACAGTTGGAGGCGCTATTTGCAGGAAGCGAAAGCCTGAGGGGGGCTGTAGTGCTAAGAAGAAGAAGAAGATAAGCGGCGTCACCGCTGACCGTTTTTGACCCCGACGCCATTAGTTTCCCTGTTCTTGATAATTACAAGAGTCTCGATAGTGGATTGCCTTCTCGCCATATATTCGATGGTAATAAACAGAAGCATGATGCTTTGCCTTCATTTACAACTGCGTTTGACTCGCGATTTCTTTGGTTACGGTTTCTTCAGAAAGATCGATTTTTAATTGTTTTTGCTGTTCATCTCGAGATTGTCGAGGTGCTTCAAAATTTCCAGCAACAGCGTATCAGATTCTGATATCGAACGTACTGGAGCTTTCAATGTCGTTGCTATAACTGCGGGTGCTGCTTCAAATTCCTCCACGATTTCGACAGCCATTTCGAACAATGATGTCACATCTTTTTCGGTGGAAACCTAATGGCTCGTAGGTGGACTAGAAGTCGCCTCATCCATAATGCGCGTAGTGCATCCTCCGGAAGTTAAGTGTCCGCCAAAGCCTGCATTTGTCTAATTCGAGCTCCGTCAACACTTACGTCAATTGTTGTGGAGAAATCGCAAATCGCGCCGGTAATTGTTTCTGCGGCTCGATATATTTGTTTGTCAAATGGGGCCGCTTGACAACGTCTGCAACTTGTTTTAATATTATTATGTCCAGCGTTGTTACGACCGTATTGAATTTTCCAATATCGGAGAAAACTTTATAGTGACTAAACGTCGACTCGATTTGGGAAAACCACAGCTCAACCTGTGATTCCCAAAATGGCGGTAGTTTAACGTCGCGAACAGCCTGGCGCATTGCCATGCCACAATGCATGCGCGATATTTGGCGGAGTTTTTGGGGTGTCCGGGCTAGCTTTTCGGGAATGTGTTATTTTGTCGCCTTTTTTTAGTTTTGGTTTAAGGTCTTTAACGTATTCCACTTACAATGTGTTCAAGGTAATGGGGTCACCAATTGTAGTGTATAAGCATACATAAACTAATTGAACCGATATTTGAACACGTGAATCTCATATATATTAATAACGTTTATTAATTACGTCTTCACAAATCAGAAGTTGAGCAAGAAGAAAGAAAAATGTCACAAAGGTACATGCTATAGAAAGTCGCTATTGATATTCCAAACAGTTTCACAGATAAATGTATCTTTGTCACTTTGATATTCGCAACATATTTTTGTAGCGAAGTCGATACCAAATCCCGTATCAGGTGAGATTAGTCCACCACTTCACCGCTAGTGCAACAGAAAGCTGCTATCGTTACTGATCTCTTCTTCATTTTCATAGCACTACAGTCCCTCTCGGGCCTTCGCTTCCTGCAAAAACCGCCTCCAAATGTCTCGGTGCATTGACTGCGTCCTCCAATTTTGAAATCCGAGCAGCGATGAACTGTCTTCGTCGACCGAGTCAGACCACCATTTCCTCGGTTTCCCCACTAGTCTCCGCCCTTCAGTCTCCCAACGAATACCTTTTTGGGTATCTGTTGTTGATTCATACGATTCAGATGGTTGAGACCTCCGGCTCGTCAAAAGTTTCATACAGCTCGTAGTTGTATCGAACTCGCCATTGGTCCCCATCTAGTTTCGCTCCAACTATCCATCTTAGGACCCGTCGTTCAAAGGTGTTAAATATGTTTGCGGATGCTTGGGCCAGGGTCCATGTTTCACACCCATAGCATAGAACAGGTGTTATCACAGAGTTGTATGCATGGAGCTTTGTTTTCCTGTGTATGCAGTTAGCCTTCCAAATCGTCAAAACTGAATAATATATTTTATTTTCCAATAGTATTCTTCGGCGTATTTCGTCTCTTTCATTACCGGTTCTCGTTATTTTGGCACCTAGATACACAAATTATTCGCCATGTGTGATAGTTGTATGAGGTATTTTTACTCGACTACAACATGAAGTTTATCTTATTCTCATTAACTTGTAGCTCTACTAGTTTTGCTTCGCTGTCGTGTTTTAGGAAAAGTTCTCTGGTGGTTGTTAGCGACCGTTGTTGTCCGTATAGGCTACCACTTGGCTTGTCTTGTATAATGATGTACCTCTTGTATCGACAGGTCTTTTTCTTATGGCATATTCCAGAGTCAAAATGAATAGCAATAGGGCCAGCCAATCTCCCTGCTTTAGTCCGATATTTGTGTCAAAGGCGTCGGGGCGTTGGTTATTGATGCGGGCTTGGGAGGTTGTCGCGTCATTGTCATTTTGGTAAAACGGACTAATTTGGCTGGGATACTAAAGCAAAGCATTATTTGGTACATTACAATACGATCAATTCAGTCGTATGCTTGCTTAAAGTCAATGAAGATTTGGTGTACGAAAAGTGATGGTGACAATTTTTTGAGACAGCTGTGGAGTAATTATGGTTGATTACCTTCAAAAAGGTAAAACCATTAACAGACCCTATTACGCTGCGTTGCTGGACCAATTGAAGACGGAACTAAAGAAGAAGCGACCACACTTGGCAAGGAAGAAGGTGCTGTTTCATCAAGACACCGCGCGAGTCCATACATGCATGATCGCAATGGCAAAATTGGACGAATTGAAATTTGAATTGCTTCAACACCCAACCTACTTACCAGACCTAGCTCAGAGTGACTGTTTTTGTTCCCCAACTTGAAAAACTTTCTGGATGGGAAAAAATATGGATGAAATACCGAGGTTGAAGAGGCAGAAAACCTTTTTAGGGTTTTGTAAAATAATTTTACAAAATCCATAGAAATATCAAATTTTTTATGCAGGTGTAAAGTGGCGCTCTCTTCAAAGTTCAACTAGAAAAAAATTTTATAAAATATTTAAGGGGGGTCTCCCCATATAGGTGAGTGGCCCCCGAAAAAAAATTATCAAAGGTAGCCGATATGGGTATCAAATGAAAGGTCTTGATAAAGACTTTACAAAATAGGTCTTAATTTGGCACATTTTGTTTCGAGGGGGGCACCGGGAGGGGAAACACACGAAAAATATGTCCCCCCCTCACGATTGGACACCTGTGATCCGAAAAATTATGGAGGTAGGTGTTTATAAGTACAACAACAACAAATACGTTAGAAGCCAAAATTCGCTCAACTTTTAATAATAGTATGATATTCGAATTTCACATTTTCCCCAATAAAATCGTATAGGTACCCTTAAACTAAACGAAATTCAATATTTAAGTATTCCTACATAAGGTCCTTAAACTTTGTAAGTTTGATGAAAATCGAATGATATACACGGAAGTTATAGCCAATTGAAATTTCTCCAATTAAAACAACAATAACGCATGATTTTGATATTTTATGGATTTTGCATCGAATAAGGCACTGCAGTTTTGATTTGATCTTCTTGAAATTTTCAAATAAGATCAAAAACATTAATATTTTTTGGAATTCATGATTTGAGTGATTTTTGTTGGTTTGCAACAAAATGGCGACCGCTGAAAATAGAAAAACAATGGATTTTCTTTTAAACGTGTACATCTCTTTGACTAATTTTTTGACTTTATTCGTTGCTGGTGACTGCATTTCTGAGAAGTTGAGTACAAAACCTTTCTGACATGAACGTAGATCTGTCTACCCAACTTGTTTTTTTTTTCAAGTTTACCTAAAGAATTTTTTTCTGATGGCCTGAAGGGTTGGGGAAAAGCGTTTGAACAAATGTATAGACTTGCGTAGAGACTATGTCGAGAAATAAATTATTGCTTGGCTCCAATTATGTGTTTTTCTTTAAATGGCCGGAAACTTTTCAAATGACCCTAGTGTATAAATACATCACCATTCTAGTTGGTTAACTGTGAATAAATCATATAGATTCATAAAATTCCTAAATTTCAAGTCATTCCTAAATTTCAATTATTCCTAAAGTTCAATGTTTCTTAAATTTCAATCATACACAAGCGAAATACATTGTATCAAAATTAAAATCATAAAATTCCAATACAATGTATCTCGCTTCATGAAAAATGCTTACGTCAAAGAATCTAATGTATCTTGCTTCACTTTTGCTTACGTGAAAAAATACAATGTATTGTAAACCGATTCCTAAGCCATGCAAGTTCCACATGCAGACGAATCGTCAGCATTTTCTCGCTTCTCAAGTGTGCAACGACGATCTTGAAGTGGAATTTGCATGGTAAGCAAAACTTTTAATTTGTATTTAATAATAAGCAATAAAGATTAGTTCAGTTGGTCTCCAGAGGCGAATGGGTTTGGATTTATTGTCGTCGAGGACTAATGGGCTGAAGGGCTCATTAGTCCACCTTGCATTCTGAGTCTTGTTTTCAATTGGCATCGGTGAGGGTCTCAGCGGCGTTTTTAGAATTGTCGTTAAAGGTTGTTCCGCGAACAGTTCTTGTGTTCAGGCGATTTCTGCGAACAGTTTTGTGCAGTGACGGACTACTTGTGCGGAGATTTGTGTGATTACAGCAGACAGTTGCAGTGGACAGGTACTGCGAATCATATTTTGTGGAGTGACTGTGCGCAAATTCAATCAATCTCAAGTATTGATTGAATTATTACAATTGCCTTCGTGCTCAATCAATTCAAGTATTGATTGAACTAAACCTCTACGAGCTCAACCAATCAAGGTGTTGTGTGAGCTACAGGTGATGAGCGTAAACCTACCTGATTTAATATCAGCGTGGGTCCAACTTCAATATATTGTTGTTGTTGGCAACTTTATTCACATTGGTGCCAAAGGACTTCATCATCAAGGATCTTAATTGATCGACGCATCGTTTGGCCGTCATTCAGCGGATCGCTGATCCAGGTTGCTTTATTCAACATTTTGGTGACCCCGACGTGATCCTTACTCACGTCACATCCTTCTTTACGATCAAGTGCTTCGACTTGGGAGGCCAGCGCAGATACCAGAGACGACTTCCTACCAGGATTTGGCAGCAGCCAAATTCATAATTTCAAATGGAGCAGCTCGCCGCAGAGCAAAAAGGGACAGGCGAGGAGATTCAATCGGTTATCCGAAACTATAAAAAGGATAGCGATACTCGCAAAACAAGGACCTATTTTGAAAAAAGACCACGAATTAACCAGTGCTTGGGATCGTTTTGACGCCACTGACAACAAGATCCGCACGCTTGAGAGTGTTCCTATTGACCATCTGTACTTCCGATCAGAATATTATAAGGAAATCTCAGATCTGGTTCACAACTACCGAAATATATTTGAAGAAAAGTTGTCCCAGATGATTGAGAAGGACGCCAAAGTCCAGGGCCAAAGGAATTGCATGAGCCATTCTCAACTGTATCTCTTAAGAACCAGCCTTTCACGAAGCCAGAACCAGCACAAGTAGCAACAATGATTCGACGACAAAGGGCCATGATCGCCACCATACAGCGCCATGTAAACAGCATATCAGATGAGGTGAATCCCCAATCTGTACGCGTTACCGCCAATAGCATCACTAAATTATGGGATCAGATTGAAGATCTGCACTATTCCATCCTGGAACTCAGCGATAATCCGCATGAATGCCATCAGAACTTATTCACCGAAATGGAGAGTCTAGTGCGAGAAACCCAATTGAGGACAGCTACGCTGCAGTCTACACATCAAAATCAGGCTTCTTGTGCAACAGTCGGTCCTTCTGTAAGACTTCCCAAGGTCACCATCCCAACTTTTGATGGTGACTACTTGAAGTGGAGCCAGTTTTGTGTCATGTTCACCCAGATGGTCCACAACCAATCAATACCGCGATTCAAAAAATGTGGTACCTGAAGCCAAATCTATCTGGTGAAGCTGAAAAGCTAATACGACATCTAGCTCTAACAGAGCAAAACTATGCCTCAGCCTGGAATCTGATTCAGGAGCGCTACAACAACATTAGAGTATTGACATCAGCCATAATCTCCAAGGTCATGAGCACCCCAGCCATAGTTAGTGAGACCCCATCGTCTTCAGCTGTGAAGAACCTTCACGACACCATTCACGAATGTCTTTTAGCGTTAAGCAACCTGGGAGTAGATGTCTCGTCCTGGGATCCACTGCTTCTTCACTTCCTCGTCAAAAAGCTGGACCGACAAAGCCATACTTTATATGAGCAATCCATCAAGAAGCCTAAGGAAAACCAATCCATACGATCCTTTTTGGACTTCTTAGAGTTCCGATTCCAATCTGTAATGATTTTTAAAATTTCTTTGCGATCGCGGAACCGACCTCTCATCGGTTCTAGACGTTAAGTCTGAGTAGTGCCAACAGATGGTACCAACCGGTCAACCAATCCTTGCACCGTAACCCATTCACGCGGTGGCTGCTTGTCGGCCAGCTAGATCGGAGAGGATTTCGGTCGCGGGTCTCCGAATGGGTTACGCTCATTTACAGTATTCAGCCACCTGTACACGCCCGTTTTCAAAACGCGTTACCAAAAACAAAACCATACGGAGAGGAAACCTATTTTACGTTACTCCGTATTTCTTCATCAACCAGTCAAGAACAAAAACCAAATTTTTACTTCGCGTTCCCGAATTTCCGACACGGTACCGAAAAGTATACTACGTTAACTCAACCCGACGAAAGCTACGTTAAAGAAAAATCAAAATCAACTAAGGTACCGCGCACCGCGCGCGACGCGAAACCGACTTCAGCGGATTTTCTCAAACCCTACCCTCGCGACGGCATACTTACCCTGCACCTCATTTCCCGCTGAAAAGCAGAGCTACTGGAAAGGAAAGTCTATTTTTCTCGTTAGCAATTCATGTTGTTATTCATAGATAAATCACAATCGTGGTCTTATACAGTAAATAATTGATTTTACCAATTACGCTATCTCCTAAATACAGTCTACCGTCCTCCGTCAATGGAAGACCCAATTACGTAACCAATCTGTACATAAGCTCAGCTCACTATCTGAGATTCATTCAATAGTATCTATCAATTTCATAGGAAAAGTATTCTGATCAGTACACTGTTCCCTTCCCTGTTTCAAAGTATCATACTATGTTAATGCGTAAAAGAAAACAAAACATTCCTTGAAATGATTGTAATGATGGCGATTCCAAAAGGAATTTGTGACTTGTGAGATGTGAGTTGAGGTAATTATTTACTTCTATGACTTGGCAATTCAAGCGTAATTGAATTAAATCGATTTGTTCAATTGGATTTGATTAACCTAAATTATACAACTATTCATTTGGATATTTACTCTTACATTTAGTACAAATATCATATCTAGATTTGATTAAAAATAAAATTATTGCCTAAATTTGATTAAATAGTAAATTTTAACAAACGCTTTCAACAATTATCTAAATGTGATGAAGATTTAATTCCTATACGTGTTGAACATAAAGAAAATGTTTGAGTATTCATAAAAAAAAAAATCACAAAATATATTCACAATCTCGTTCCGCTTCTCATCTTAATCGATCCAAACGAGATAAATCCGAAACCTTTGATATACCTAAGCGCTATCCTGTCAGTTCTCGTAGTCGTCGGCATCGTCGAAACTCAGAAACAAGTTCATTAAAATATTATCGAATCGCCAGCCGTTTTGTTCTGCATGTTCGGGTGCGTAGTAGCGATCCGAGAATCGATGCAGTTTGTGTAGGCCCAGCTTCCCGTCCACGTAGAGGCCACTCGCAATTAAATTCTGCATATAACTGCTGTCGATTTGACGATTCTTCACAGACCTGGGAAAGATTGCTGGCGAATCAATCTGCAGGCGATCCACAATTTCACTTGAATTTGCAAATAGTTTATCAGAATCTTTAATAAGTTTTATTATTTTCCGGTAGTTGGCATCAATACAATCACGTAGTCTATTCAAATGATTTCGATATGGTAGTAACATATCTTGATGTTCGATGGATAATGTCTTTAGGTATGATTCAGTCTTGTTTACTCTGAGAACTGAGTATGTTCTGATTCATTAGCACTGGGTTTTCCCGCGCAAGTTAAAGTATATTGAAAATTATTAATCTCGCGACAGCTGCGAAATGCTAGTATTTAGGTTATATGATAATACGGAAGATAAAAGCAAGATTAAATACATTCGCTTACGAAATTGACCCAAATTTACTCAATTTAAGGGAGTGTTCCGCATTTCATGCAAATTCGCTAGCATTGAATTCGTGAATCGTCTGCTCTTGATCTGGATTGACGTCATTAGAAATTTTTCCGGAACTGTCTAATTTTCGAAAGAACACTACGCTCAAAGTTGACGATTTCAAATATGAGGGTGCGTACCACACATGCTAATTCACATGGCCATGCAAATAGTAAAGATTAGATAAGCGGTTCCGAGTTACAGTTGTACTCCGAACACTATAACACTGTCACTTCAATTTCCTAATGTGTGGTTCATTACAGTGATCCATTAACATTGTTCCACACATTTCGAACGAAGCACTTGGGGTTCACCTAGAAATACGGCCAACTGAAATATTGCAATAAACAGATTTTCAGGATTTGTATTGAGCCCAGTACAATGGACAAGACATAGGGGGAACGCCTGCAAATTTTCCTTCGAAGAAAAGTTTATTTCACACTTTTATGAAAAGAAACGATCAAATAACCGATTCAGGACAAGCCAAAATTTGTTCGATTATGCTTTGGTTTCTCTGGGGTGAATAAAAAACACAAGTCATTACGTTTGCCGACCAGCAGATTTCGATCCGCAGAAACTTTCCCAACAAGCATCAAAATTTATCGAAGGAAGATGCCACCTAATTTTCCAATGCGGTCGCGTGTGCAGTCAACAAGACAACAAATCGAAAGGTTCAACCCAGCATATGAACATAAAGCCCGTTCGAATTTAGTGCTTGAAAATACTGTAATTTTATTTTCCGGAAAAAGCGCAAATCACCAGGTTCGAATAAAATCAAGACCGAAATTAACCAACCCAGGGCACCACGGTAAGAGTTAACACGACAACAAAAACAGCGGTCAGAAAACTCGGCTCAGGATGGAAACTCCCAACGTTTCCCCGAGATACGGTTTAAGACATCCGACCCGATTCGTAACAGGTAGCTGGTTAGAATTAAGGAAGCGGCAACTATAATATCGGAAACTTTACTTGTTTTTTCGTCCGCGCACTTTTCTTTCACAGTTTCGCGTTCCCATCCAGATCCTCTACATTCGCACTTTACACCAATAGTTTTCTCATAACACTTACTTGGTACCGTCTAGTAGTTGTCGCTGCCTTTGGGTACTCAACCGGGATATCCTCCTGGGTGGCGGCCACCACCACGCATCCACGCCGCTTGCGACGATGGCGACTTTGCCGATTTCGGTAGCGAAAAAAGTTGAAACTCGCGGAGTGAAATTTCACTGGTGATGTCGAATTTAATTTCTAGGTTAAAGTTAAAGGAATTCAATTTGCAAGCGTGCGTAAAGTTTTCGTAGAATAAGCAACCAGCAGCAAATTCACCTGAATGGCCTCCGCTTACTTCAAATTTTCCTTTTGACATCCCACGACAAAATTGACGTAGGATGTGCAACCGTCCCAACCGACCTGAGATGCCAAGCCACTCGGTGGCAAGTTGTGTTAGTGAGTCGCCAGCGGCATCACCAGATTCATTACAAATCGCTTGAGGTAATTGGGCCAGAAGGAAAAATCAAGCACTGCAAAGGCACTAACCTCAACAACACCTAACAAGGGAAGGACATCGTGCATTATTTGCCAGCAAGCGGTACACCCATTATACGCTTGCAAACAGTTCTTGCAGATGTCTGCCGCAACCAGATTGCAGTATGTACAAAAACACAAGTTGTGTGTAAATTGTTTGCGAGTTGGGCACAAGGCAGGTGCCCGCACATTACGATCTTGTATTAAGTGCAGCCAGAAGCACAACACGTTATTGCACCTTGACCCAGCTCAGGGTAATGGAGCCAAAAGGGATTCCCCCAAGCCAACTCAGCAGGAAAAGCAGATCGTCAAGCCTTCTTCCCTTGCAGCCTATTCTGACCATGAGCGCCATTGCTACATACTCCTTGGTACAGCAAAAGTACTAGTCAAGGCTTGCAACGGGAGGACCATTGCATGCAGAGCATTGCTGGATTCCGGCTCCCAAGTGAATTTAGTGACAGATAGACTTATAAGGTGGCTCGGTTTGTCTCCTAAAAAAGCAAGCCTGCAGATCGAGGGAATTGGAGGAGCATCGAGAAGTGCCAGGCGTCGAATCAATCTAGAGGTCCAATCTCGACTCACGAAGTTTTCAACCAGATTTGCGGCGTTTATCCTGCCTGAAATTGTATCCAAGCAGCCAGCTCAGCACGTGGATATCAGTTCTTGGGAAATCCCTTCAACCGTATCGCTGGCAGACCCCACATTCAATCAACCAGAGCACGTGGACATGCTTTTGGGAGCTGAATTCCATCATGAGCTCTTAACTCCAGGTCTGTTGAAGCTATCAGAAGCTACTCCCATTCTTCAAAATACAATATTTGGATGGATAATGTCTGGAAGAGTCAATCAGGATCATGTGGATCATGCTACGTGTGGTGTCTTCACGGCAGAAGAGGAAGTTACTAACGAGCTGATAGAGCGATTTTGGAGGATCGATGAGGTTACTGACAATCAGCCAGCTCTATCAGTAACGGACAAAAGGTGTGAGATCCATTTCGAGGAGAATACCACCAGATTGGAAAACGGTCGATTCTCGGTCCGATTGCCCTTCCTAGATGACCCATCAACATTGGGAGAGTCTCGAAGAACAGCATTCAATCGGCTGTGTTCTCTCGAAAAACGATTGGCTAAGGACTCAGCCTTAAAAAACCAATATAATGAGTTCATGAAGGAATACGTGTCTCTGGGTCACATGACTAGAATCAATTCCAAGGATATACCAGAGAGACACTATGTGATACCACACCATTGTGTACTGAAGCCGGAAAGTACATCCACAAAACTGCGAGTGGTATTCGATGCTTCATCTAAAACTAGTTCTGGGTCGTCACTCAATGATATTTTGCACACGGGTCCAACAGTTCAGCCGGAGTTATTCACCATTTTGCTACGCTTCCGGATACCAACTTATGTTTTCACTGCCGACATTCAAAAGATGTATCGGCAGATATTCATGCATCCAGAGGATAGACAATACCAAATCATATTGTGGCGCGACAATCCATCAGAACCAATGCGCTACTACCAACTCAACACCGTCACATACGGAACCCGGGCAGCACCATATTTGGCAACCAAATGCCTTCAAAAGCTTGCAGAAGACAACCGCCAGAGGTACCCGTTGGGATCAGTTGCGCTTAATGATCACTTTTATGTGGATGATGGATTGGTGGGCTCTTATTCATTGATGGAAGCCCTTGAAACTCAAAGACAGTTAATTGAATTGCTGAGCTTGGTCGGTCTCAGCCTTCGCAAATGGTATGCCAGCCACAAGCGACTCTTGGATTGCATTTTACCGGAACACCGAGAAGCCAGCTTGGATTTGGAGGGAATGCAAGCCAATTCCATAAAGACATTAGGCATGATCTGGCGTCCAGGTGATGACCAATTCCTGATAAGGGTAAACCGGCAGACATTTGACAAGGTAATCAAACGCACCGTCACTTCAGAGTTGGCCAGAATTTTTGACTCATTAGGAATACTGGCTCCAGTTGTGGTGACTGCCAAAATGTTCATCTAGAAGCTGTGGCAACTAAACATTTCCTGGGATGATCCATTGCCCCCAGATCACGAAAAAACTTGGAGATCATTTCGCAGTGATCTCAACAGCTTGCAGGATATACCAGTTCCACGACATATTTTTAAACAGCAGACCCCGAAATCGGTACAAGTTCATGTTTTTGCCGATGCCTCTGAGAAAGCTTATGGAGCAGCAATCTACGTGCGATCCATCCTCCAGGATGGAAAATTGATCATCAAGCTCTTGTGCGCCAAATCTAGAATTGCCCCTCTCAAAACTCAGACTCTACCTCGATTAGAGTTGCGTGCAGCGTTATTGGGTGTCCAGTTGGCCTCTAGAGTTAAAAGGAATTTAAAGTTTGACAATCACCCAACCTTTTTCTGGACTGACTCAGAGATCGTCCTTGCTTGGATCAGCTCATCCTCGTCAACCTTCCAAACATTTGTTACAAACAGAGTGTCGAGAATTCAGGAGGCTTCACTCATTTCCCAGTGGCGTCATGTTCGATCTGCAGACAATCCTGCTGACATATTATCACGTAGTCTACCGGCTCAATCATTTGCGTCGTCGAACCTTTGGTTTTAAGGACCTTGGTTTCTGCATGGGAGGGAGAGTTCGTAGCCAACACCCTTCAAGGGGAACATTGATCAGATATCCTGCGGACACTCTTCAGAGCTAAAGAAAAAATAACCAGAGGCAACGGTTGCTACCACTTGTGGATCAGATGATGTACTGTACAAAATCAACCACAGAAACTCATTTGTGACCTTGCAACGGATAATTGCATATATGCTCCGATTCACTCGACACTCAGCAGAGCCGAAAGCTGCTAGACCGACGCACATTTCTTTGACACCAGCGAAATTGGAGAATGCATTGGTTGTAATTATACGTACAATCCAGCAAGGTGACTTCAAGGATGACCTGACCCACTTAAAAAATCTAGTCTATCACCATTTGTAGACAAGGATGGAATCATCAGGGTTGGTGGCCGCCTGGAAGCCTCATCAATATCATACGATGCTAAACACCCCATGTGAATCCCATATAATGACCCAATAGTCAAACTGCTGATGCATGGCATACACGTACGAAACCTTCATTGTGGTCCACAGGCATTGCTCGCTCACACCAGGCAAAGGTTTTGGCCAATTAAGGGAAAAACAATGGCCAGAGCAATCGTACATCATTGCGTGACCTGCTGTAAGGCAAGGCCAATGTTGATCAACCAAGTAATGGGCAATCTCCCTGAAACCAGAATTCAGCCAGCGCGACCGTTTATAAACACTGGCGTGGATCTTTGTGGTCCATTTTGGGTCTATTTCAAAACACGAGGCAAAAGGCCACAGAAGGTATACTTGGTGGTCTTCTGCTGTTTTGCCACAAAGGCTGTTCATTTGGAGCTCGTCACCGATTTATCAACGGATGCATTCATTGGATCGCTTCACCGTTTTCTGGGACGAAGAGGACACTGTGAAAAACTCTACTGCGACAACGCAACAAATTTTGTCGGCGCAAAGAACAAACTAGCCGAGCTCGAGCCATCCATATACTCGCGAGTCGCACAAGAGAGCATCATCAAGGCGTGCAGCACAAGGGGAATCCAATTTAAGTTCATTCCTCCAAGAGAACCTCATTTTGGAGGTTTGTGGGAAGCTGCAGTTAAATCCGCAAAACATCTGCTTCTGCGTAGCCTTCCAACCGATTCCCTCACCTATGAGGAACTAGAAACAGTCATAATTGGTGTCGAGGCAGTTCTAAATTCTAGACCAATTTGCCCAATGTCATCTGACCCAAATGACTTAACGGCTCTAACCCCAGGCCACTTTCTAATTGGTGAACCATTGACGGCACAGGTTGATGTTAATGCCCGGCCCAATACTTCAGGGCTGCTGCGTCGATGGGAGTTGGTGAAGAACTTAAAACTGGAGTTTTGGAAACGATGGTCCACAGAATATTTAAATCAATTGCAACAAAAACAGAAATGGACTGAACAAGCGACCAACATCGAACCGGGCATGATGGTGGTGATAGAGGAAGTTGACCGTCCTGTTCAGAATTGGCCCCTTGGACGCATGATCAAGACGTTTAAGGGAAATGACGGAACGGTGCGCGTTGCAGAGGTTAAAACTGCATCTGGTGCTAGAACAAGGCCAATTCACAGATTGGCTCCGCTACCCGTGGGAAATTACCTCAAGCCAGAGGAAGAGCCACCACATAATGAGTCACCTGATTTGAGAAACATCCCAGGGCCATCACGACGTCAGAAGATAGATGAAGAGGATCAACCTGAATGCGAGAGGATGTCGGCCACCCAGGAAGTACCTAAAAAGCGACAAATTGACAGCATACCCAGGGATGCTCACCATCATAGTTGCTTTGCTTCTTCTACCGCTAATGTTAGCATCACCAGTTCGTATAACGAAATTCAAAAATGCACCAGGTATTCATTTTGAGCAGATCTCAACCATTCAACCCATAGCAGCCGAGTGGAATATAATAATCTACTACGACATCAAACCCATTTGGAAGGGCATACTAGCTATGCACACCGGGAGAGAAGCCTTACAACATTTGTGTGGATTAATTCGTCGGAACTCCTCCTGTCAAGCCTTGATCAAACAATTCGATCATGTTTTCAATGAGCTACAGCTTAATGAGGTCTTGCTAACCAGGAAACGTGCAAAACGAGGCACCATTGACCTGGTCGGCAGCATCGCGCACTCACTTTTTGGTATTTTGGACACGGAATATGCACAAAAAATGGCCAACACTTCTCTCAAGAACCAGACATCAATTCTAGACGCCACCATCAACATCATTAAAAGGGATCAGGCACAGATCAATGAAACCTTTGGTGACTTGGAAAAACAAATTAATGACATGGCACACAAGATCCAGGAGCATGATGTTCAAGAATATCTACTAAAGCTCTCACAGTTGGTAGCCACTTTGTCTATCCAGCTCACATTAAAAGCCTCCAGCTTGCAAAGGGTGCAAGCCCTGCTAATAGACGTTCTCATTGACACCCACCATGGAAAACTCAGCACAATCAGTCGACCATATTCAACAGGAGGTCCGCAAAATAAAGGCTCATTTAGCACCACCGCTCCAACTACCAATCCAGGACAACGATCCAACCACGTTTTAGAAACTAATGTCGATAAAAGGTGCCGCCACCAAGGATTATTTTATCTTCAACATAAAATTGCCACTGACCAACCAAGAGCGATTTCATGTATTCCGTCTCACGCCAATTCCAATGATAGTCAACAACACCATGGTTGCCATCAAACCAAGGATCTCGTTCTTGGCTATAAACAATCTTAGGGACAAATATCTACCAGTAACATCCGAGATGCTCCAAAATTGCATTGAGAATTCACCAGACTACCTCCTGTGTCCCAGCATACAAACCATTCATACATCCGTATCCAGCTACTTGGCATGCGAAGTGAACCTGCTCAACAAAAACAGCAATGCTGTATGTCCCTTAACAAAACTTATTGACGAATACATGTGCGTGAAACTACAAAAGGTCAATCATTGGATATTCGCAGTTAAGGAACCAACCAATCTCAATGCAGTCTGCGGTGCCAATAACTTTCAAGTTACATTAGAATATGCTGGACTCTTAGAACTTCAATCTGAGTGCTCGTTAAGGAACAACCAACTGCAGCTGAGCAGCTATAGCGTTTACAACACCACCAGTCAATTATCCTACATATCATTTACAAACTTAAATATCTCTTCAGATTTACCGGTTGTAGGAGCCTTCAGAGTTCACAATGCTACTCCTTATGCTGCCGATGTCAATGATCTTGCAACACTACAGCAATTATTAGCAAGCCAGCAAAATTCTGCACTACCTAATGAAATTCAGCAGCCGCTTCACCATCCTCTAGCAATTGGCTATACGACCTTCACTCTACTCATCATACTCACCATAATCATCTGCTGGAAGTGGCGAGTTCACTGGCAAGGTCACAGTGATTCCAACAATTCAAAACCAACACCATCTCCAAGAAACCACGTGGATGCAAACTTCACTGTCAACGTCTGATCAACTAGTTGAGGAATCCCTCAACGGGGGCAGGAAATGTATAAATACATCACCATTCTAGTTGGTTAACTGTGAATAAATCATATAGATTCATAAAATTCCTAAATTTCAAGTCATTCCTAAATTTCAATTATTCCTAAAGTTCAATGTTTCTTAAATTTCAATCATATACAAGCGAAATACATTGTATCAAAATTAAAATCATAAAATTCCAATACAATGTATCTCGCTTCATGAAAAATGCTTACGTAAAAGAATCTAATGTATCTTGCTTCACTTTTGCTTACGTGAAAAAATACAATGTATTGTAAACCAATTCCTAAGCCATGCAAGTTCCACATGCAGACGAATCGTCAGCATTTTCTCGCTTCTCAAGTGTGCAACGACGATCTTGAAGTGGAATTTGCATGGTAAGCAAAACTTTTGATTTGTATTTAATAATAAGCAATAAAGATTAGTTCAGTTGGTCTCCAGAGGCGAATGGGTTTGGATTTATTGTCGTCGAGGTCTAATGGGCTGAAGGGCTCATTAGTCCACCTTGCATTCTGAGTCTTGTTTTCAATTGGCATCGGTGAGGGTCTCAGCGGCGTTTTTAGAATTGTCGTTGAAGGTTGTTCCGCGAACAGTTCTTGTGTTCAGGCGATTTCTGCGAACAGTTTTGTGCAGTGATGGACTACTTGTGCGGAGATTTGTGTGATTACAACAGACAGTTGCAGTGGACAGGTACTGCGAATCATATTTTGTGGAGTGACTGTGCGCAAATTCAATCAATCTCAAGTATTGATTGAATTATTACAATTGCCTTCGTGCTCAATCAATTCAAGTATTGATTGAACTAAACCTCTACGAGCTCAACCAATCAAGGTGTTGTGTGAGCTACAGGTGATGAGCGTGAACCTACCTGATTTAATATCAGCGTGGGTCCAACTTCAATATATTGTTGTTGTTGGCAACTTTATTCACATTGGTGCCAAAGGAGTCATCATCAAGGATCTTAATTGATCGACGCATCGTTTGGCCGCCATTCAGCGGATCGCTGATCCAGGTTGCTTTATGCAACACCTAGTATGCCTCTATAGTTTGCCCACTGTAAGTTGTCACCTTTTTTTGTGGTGGATAGGAAATATTATTGATTGGCTCCAATTATTCGGCATATGTTCTTGTTGCCGAATGTGACTTTATGGATGGCTTTCCGAACACCAGTGCCACCATATTTTATAAGCTCCACTGGAATCTCATCGATGCCCGGCGCTTTATTATTCTTTTGGGCTTTGATAATATAGTCGCGATGATGATCGAATCGGTTGACAAATGGAACCAGGTGGCACATTATGCTCGGGCAGTCCTAAAATATAAAAGGGACTCACAGCAGCCGGGGGCGTTGGGGATGGGGGATCGCTTGTCTGGCACTTCCTCTTCCCCTCTCCCCTCCCGCAAGGAAAGGGATCATGGGAGTCCCACACTCTGTGCATAAATGGCATTCATCTCCCTACCTCAAAAAAAACCAAGCATCCGCAAATATATTGAACGCCTTTGAGCGACGGTTCCTGAGGCGAATAATCGGAGCGAAGCTAGACGGTGACCAATGGCGAATTTGATATAACCATGAGCTGTATGAAATTTTTGACGAGCCGGAGGTCTCAACGATTGTAAGGCCGCGGAAGCTGTAATGCGCTGGACACATGAATCGTATGGACGAACAATGGAGAACTGAAGGCCGAAGACCAGTGGGGCAACCGACTCGGTCGACGAGACAGTTCATCGCAGCTCGGATTTCGAAATTGGAGGATGCGGTCAATGGACCGAGACAGTTGGAGGCGCTATTTGCAGGAAGCGAAAGTCCGAGGGGGGCTGTAGTGCTAAGAAGAAGAAGAAGATAAGCGGCGTCACCGCTGACCGTTTTTGACCACGACACCATTAGTTTCCCTGTTCTTGATAATTACAGGAGTCTCGATAGTGGATTGCCTTCTCGCCATATATTCGATGGTAATAAACAGAAGCATGATGCTTTGCCTTCATTTACAACTGCGTTTGACTCGCGATTTCTTTGGTTACGGTTTCTTCAGCGAGATCGATTTTTAATTGTTTTTGCTGTTCATCTCGAGATTGTCGAGGTGCTTCAAAATTTCCAGCAACAGCGTATCAGATTCTGATATCGAACGTACTGGAGCTTTCAATGTCGTTGCTATAACTGCGGGTGCTGCTTTAAATTCCTCCACGATTTCGTCAGCCATTTCGAACATTGACGTCACATCTTTTTCGGTGGAAAATGACCTAATGGCTCGTAGGTGGACTAGAAGTCGCCTCATCCATAATGCGCGTAGTGCATCCTCCGGAAGTTAAGTGTCCGCCAAAGCCTGCATTTGTCTATATAGATGCGACGGTTTCTGATAATTTAATTCGAGCTCCGTCAACACCTACGTCAATTGTTGTAGAGAAATCGCAAATCGCGCCGGTAATTGTTTCTGCGGCTCCATATATTTGTTTGTCAAATGGGGCCGCTTGACCACGTCTGCAACTTGTTTTAATATTATTATGTCCAGCGTTGTTACGACCGTATTGAATTTTCCAATATCGGAGAAAACTTTATAGTGACTAAACGTCGACTCGATTTGGGAAAACCACAGCTCAACCTGTGATTCCCAAAATGGCGGTAGTTTAACGTCGCGAACAGCCTGGCTCATTGCCATGCCACAATGCATGCGCGATATTTGGCGGAGTTTTTGGGGTGTCCGGGTTAGCATTTTCGGGAATGTGTTATTTTGTCGCCTTTTTTAGGGTTTTGTAAAATAATTTTACAAAACCCTTCTAAAATCGCGTCCTGTCTGTCCGTCTGTCTGTCCGTCCGTCCGTCCGTCCGTCCGTGTGTCACAGCAGTTTTTCTCGGAAACTACTTAAGCTAGAAGCATCAAATTTTGTATGTGGGTGTAAACTGGTGCTCTCTTCAAAATTCAATTACAAAAAAAATTTATAAGGTATTTAAGGGGGGTCCCCCCATATCGGGGAGTGACCCCCCAAAAAAAAAATTTCATTGAAGGTAGCCGATATGGGTATCAAATGAAAGGTCTTGATGAGAACTTTTCAAAACAGGTCTTAATTTGGCAAAATTCGCTTCGAGGGGCGCGCAGCGAGGGGAAATACACGAAAAATTTGTGTCCCCCCCCCCCTCGCGATTGGACACCTGCGATCCGAAAAATCTGAAAAAAATCAGGAATGTAGGCCTTGGTGAGTACAACAACAACAAATACGTGAGAAGTCGCAATTCACTCAACTTTGTTAGTAATAGTATGATTTATCGATTTTATGTTTTCTTGAATCAAATCTTAAGGGTACCCTTAAATTCAATGAAATTCAGTACACAGATGACTATTCATAAGATTGATTTATCCTGCAAGTTTCATAAAGATTGAATTATATTTAGCGAAGTTATAGCGGTTTGAATTTTCCTATATTACTATGGAACAATATGCGCTGCATGTATTACTATGGCAACATGTGGCTATGGAACAATATGCGCTTTTTACCGACTCAGCCACTACAGTTTTGCTAGGATTTGCATGAAAATTTCAGGAATGATAGGTGTCATGTATATCTTTGAGAATCGGTTCAGCTAGTGGTATCAGTAATCGTAAAACAAAATGGTGGCTGTTTTAAATGCGAAGATTGAATAATTTTGAGTTATTTTTTCCCAACTTCAACGTTCAAGGTCCATGCTTTGAACACTTGATTCAATTTAATGAATGACTGAAGATGAGTACCTACAATTATTACTCATAAGTGAAACAAGTCAAGAAGGCGGGAGAGAGCTCCTAGTAAAAGGGCTTTGTAACAACTCTAGGATTCGAAAAAATGGCCATGAATCGATGATAACAGTACAGGAGAGTGTCCCCTGAAAAAAAAAAATTCATCAAATGTAGCCGATATGAGTATGAAATGAAAGTTTTCATGGGAGCTTTTCAAAACAGTTCTTAAACTGTCAGTTTCTGCTTCAGTGGGGCACAGGGGGGGAAATACATGAAAAATGTGGTTTCCTCCCTCACGAATGGACATCTGAAATAATTATCAAGGGAGATATTTATGAGTATAACAATAACAAAAACCTTAAAAGTCTAAATTCGTTCAACTTTGCTAATAATAGTATGATCTTCGAATTTCATATTTTCTCCAATAAAATCGTCTTTGACATGTTTCTTGATGTGATTCGATCTGGTGACTGCATTTTGAAAATTGAATACAAAACCCTTCTGACATGAGCGTAGGTCTGTTTACCCAACTTGTTTAGTTTTTGTTTAAGGTCTTTAACGTATTCCACTTACAATGTATTCAAGGTAATGGGGTCACCGATTGTAGTGTATAAGCATACATAAACTAATTGAACCGATATTTAAACACGTGAATCTCATATATATTAATAACGTTTATTAATTACGTCTTCACAAATCAGAAGTTGAGCAAGAAGAAAGAAAAATGTCACAAAGGTACATGCTATAGAAAGTCGCTATTGATATTCCAAACAGTTTCACAGATAAATGTATCTTTGTCACTTTGATATTGGCAACATATTTTTGTAGCAAAGGCGATACCAAATCCCGTATCAGGTGAGATGAGTCCACCACTTCACCGCTAGTGCAACAGAAAGCTGCTATCGTTACTGATCTCTTCTTCATTTTCATAGCACTACAGTCCCTCTCGGGCCTTCGCTTCCTGCAAAAACCGCCTCCAAATGTCTCGGTGCATTGACTGCGTCCTCCAATTTTGAAATCCGAGCAGCGATGAACTGTCTTCGTCGAACGAGTCAGACCACCATTTCCTCGGTTTCCCCACTGGTCTCCGCCCTTCAGTCTCCCAACGAATACACTTTTGGGTATCTGTTGTTAATTCATACGATTCAGATGGTTGAGACCTCCGGCTCGTCAAAAATTTCATACAGCTCGTAGTTGTATCGAACTCGCCATAGGTCCCCATCTAGTTTCGCTCCAACTATCCATCTTAGGACCCGTCGCTCAAAGGTGTTAAATATGTTTGCGGATGCTTGGGCCAGGGTCCATGTTTCACACCCATAGCATAGAACAGGTGTTATCACAGAGTTGTATGCATGGAGCTTTGTTTTCCTGTGTATGCAGTTAGCCTTCCAAATCGTCAAAACTGAATAATATATTTTATTTTCCAATAGTATTCTTCGGCGTATTTCGTCTCTTTCATTACCGGTTCTCGTTATTTTGGCACCTAGATACATAAATTATTCGCCATGTGTGATAGTTGTATGGGGTATTTTTGCTCGACTACAACATGAAGTTTATCTTATTCTCATTAACTTGTAGCTCTACTAGTTTTGCTTCGCTGTCGTGTTTTAGGAAAAGTTCTCTGGTGGTTGTTAGCGACCGTTGTTGTCCGTATAGGCTACCACTTGGCTTGTCTTGTATAATGATGTACCTCTTGTATCGACAGGTCTTTTTCTTATGGCATATTCCAGAGTCAAAATGAATAGCAATAGGGCCAGCCAATCTCCCTGCTTTAGTCCAATATTTGTGTCAAAGGCGTCGGGGCGTTGGTTATTGATGCGGGCTTGGGAGGTTGTCGCGTCATTGTCATTTTGGTAAAACGGACTAATTTGGCTGGGATACTAAAGCAAAGCATTATTTGGTACATTACAATACGATCAATTCAGTCGTATGCTTGCTTAAAGTCAATGAAGATTTGGTGTACGAAAAGTGATGGTGACAATTTTTTGAGACAGCTGTGGAGTAATTATGGTTGATTACCTTCAAAAAGGTAAAACCATTAACAGACCCTATTACGCTGCGTTGCTGGACCAATTGAAGACGGAACTAAAGAAGAAGCGACCACACTTGGCAAGGAAGAAGGTGCTGTTTCATCAAGACACCGCGCGAGTCCATACATGCATGATCGCAATGGCGAAATTGGACGAATTGAAATTTGAATTGATTCAACACCCACCCTACTTACCAGACCTAGCTCAGAGTGACTGTTTTTGTTCCCCAACTTGAAAAACTTTCTGGATGGGAAAAAATATGGATGAAATACCGAGGTTGAAGAGGCAGAAAACCTTTTTAGGGTTTTGTAAAATAATTTTACAAAATCCAAAAATCACGTCCTGTCTGTCCGTCCGTGTGTCACAGCACTTTTTCTCGCAAACTACTTAAGCTAGAAATATCAAATTTTTTATGCAGGTGTAAAGTGGCGCTCTCTTCAAAGTTCAACTAGAAAAAAATTTTATAAAATATTTAAGGGGGGTCTCCCCATATAGGTGAGTGGCCCCCGAAAAAAAATCATCAAAGGTAGCCGAAAGGTCTTGATAAAGACTTTACAGAATAGGTCTTAATTTGGCACTTTTTGTTTCGAGGGGGGGCACCGGGAGGGGAAACACACGAAAAAGATGTCCCCCCTCACGATTGGACACCTGTGATCCGAAAAATTATGGAGGTAGGTGTTTATAAGTACAACAACAACAAACACGTTAGAAGCCAAAATTCGCTCAACTTTTAGTAATAGTATGATATTCGAATTTCACATTTTCCCCAATAAAATCGTATAGATACCCTTAAACTAAACGAATATTTAAGTATTCCTACATAAGGTCCTTAAACTTTGTAAGTTTGATGAAAATCGAATGATATACACGGAAGTTATAGCCAATTGAAATTTCTCCAATTAAAACAACAATAACGCATGATTTTGATATTTTATGGATTTTGCATCGAATAAGGCACTGTAGTTTTGATTTGATCTTCTTGAAATTTTCAAATAAGATCAAAAACATTAATGTTTTTTGGAATTCATGATTTGAGTGATTTTTGTTGGTTTGCAACAAAATGGCGACTGCTGAAAATAGAAAAACAATGGATTTTCTTTTAAACGTTCGCTTTGACTAATTTTTTGACTTTATTCGTTGCTGGTGACTGCATTTCTGAGAAGTTGAGTACAAAACCTTTCTGACATGAACGTAGATCTGTCTACCCAACTTGTTTTTTTTTTTCAAGTTTACGTAAAGAATTTTTTTCTGATGGCCTGAAGGGTTGGGGAAAGGCATTTGAACAAATGTATAGACTTGCGTGGAGACTATGTCGAGAAATAAATTATTGCTCGGCTCCAATTATGTGTTTTTCTTTAAATGGCCGGAAACTTTTCAAATGACCCTAGTATGCCTCTATAGTTTTCCCACTGTAAGTTGTCACCTTCTTTTGTGGATAGGAAATATGATTGATTGGCTCCAATTATTCGGCATATGGATGGCTTTCCGAACACCAGTGCCACCATTTTTTATAAGCTCCACTGGAATCTCACCGATGCCCGGCGCTTTATTATTCTTTTGGGCTTTGATGATGGTGGAACAAACTTCATCAAGAATAGGTGGGGCCAATAGAAGCTCTCCGGGAATATCTATATGCTCCGATATTCTGGTGCTGTGCGGAGGATTAAGGAGGTTCTTGAAATATGACGCCCATCTTTCCTTAATCCTGTTTTTATCAACGATGATGTCGCCGATGTCATCACGACAGAGCGTGGTCTTGGGCTGATAACCTCGTTTCAAGGTTTTCACTACTTTGTATGCTTGTTTTGTGTTGCTGCCCGCTAGACTTACATCTATACTTCTCAGTTGGTCGTCAAAGTATTTTCCTTTCTTAGTTCTACTTAGCTTATTCGCTACTTTTTTGAAATTTTCACAATGTCTTCTCTGCATCCTGATTTTATAATGTTATATTACTTGTGCGGGAAACAGATTTGCTAAACAGTGTTACGATATGATTATTTCATTATATCGGACCATTGATAGTAACTAATAAACCTACTCAAGCGGCTTGGCCGCAGATAGTGCTGGCACCATAGTTTAGGCTAATCCTAAATATTTGCCGTGCTGAATCCACTGGAAAGTGTCTCCTCCAGATAGTCTCACGATTATTTATGAAATCAAAATACCGTCGTTACTTCTTTGCTTCTCCAAACAGAATTGATTTTATTTCTCACAAACTTTCACTTAAATACTATTCTACATGACAATAAATCAATCCAAATTATTATTTGCTTCTCAGCATGTTCTTTCCATTCACATTTCCCTGACCTCACACAATGTTCATTTATACCGCACACACAGCATTGCACCATTCATTGACCATTCAATGTTTACATTTCCACTTGACCCAATTTGTCGGCATTGAGTCAAGTGCAATTTCTTCACTTTCTTTCCCATGGTCATGGATCCGGGTTACACATATGCATATGCATATGAGTAAAGACCCAAATCGTGAAGAATGGTGTCATGCTGTGCTACGGTCGTATTTGTTCTTTTGGGTCGTAGCAATATTTATTATTGCATGGTTCAATGTTATGTAATTAGGAACACATGCGATTGCAATTGTAAAAATGCAATTGGAAATATGCAAACAACATATCGTGGGAAATATGTTGGTTTGTTGTAGTTCTATATCTTTGCAGGGAAATGTGATTAGTATGCGTAACGTTAATTAACGTGTTATAGGAACATGTTAATTAGCGCGTGCGAAATAAAAGGTAAGTTTTACAGTATACATAACACTTTTACCCTTTTTTTGATTCGGGTGCATTTTATGATAAAGGAAAATGTAAACGAATCATTAATCATGTCCTAAAATCTATAGATTACAACAAATTTCTTTAATTTCAGATAAGATTTCAGCAATTATTTTTAGGTAAATTATATTTTTGTTTGTTTTTTGTTTTTTGAATACTAAGTAATATTCATACAATAGTTCGTAATGTATGTTATGCGAATTGTAGGATTTAAACGGTATTTGTACTAATTTATAGTAAAATTCTAAAAATTTACAATGAACTAATAGTAGTTTATTTATACATTTAAATTATTGTTCGTGTTATGCGATTTGTAAGATTTTAGTCTGTTTTTGTGCACTAATTTATGATGTCCTGCTATTTCCAAAGTGACGTTACATTGGTCTGTGTCCAGTACCCTGTATGGACCTTTATAAGGTGGTTGATGTTTTTTTCTATTTTCATGCTTTAGTAGTACTAAATCTCCTATTTTGGGATTCAATGGATTTGTATTAGCCTGATCTATGGTTCTTTTTGTTTTGATTTTTTCTATAATTCTTCGCGCTTTATTTATGGACATCCTCAATCTTGCCTTTAATTCTTTAGCATAGTCATCTACATTGTATGCTTTATCGTGGTTGTCTACTATGTCATTTGGGAGGTATGGTAGTTTACCAAAAACTAATTCGTAGGGAGTATAGTTTGTATCTATATGTGGAGTCGTATTATAAGCAAATGCGTAATACGGAACCCACGTGTCCCATTGTTGATCATCAGCAAAGGAATGCATGTATTCGTTCAAAACCCGATGATTCCTTTCAACTACACCTAGTGTCTGGTGGTGATATGGTGTTGAGAATACTTGTTTTATTTTCAAAAGACTACAAATATCTCCCATAAGCTTATTCGCAAATTCAGTACCTAAATCAGATTTGAGTATTTTGAAATGACCATATTTCAATATGACTTCGTTAACTAAACCTAAAGCTATGGTATTTGCTTCCTTATTTTCTATAGGGAACGCTATAACAAATTTGGTTAGTTCACATTGTAGGGTTAGAATGTATCTATAACCGTTTGAGATCCTGAGTGGACCTACAGTATCAATCTGTATGGTCTCAAAACTGGTTGATGGTGTGTCAGTTTTGATCATTTCTTCTTTGGTGTGCCTAACTTGTTTGTTCATCTGGCACGGTGTACAATTATTTATGTGGGATTTAACCATACTGCTCATGTTTTTCCAGCAGTATCGCTGTTTCAACTTTAACAAAGTTTTGCGGATCCCTAAATGTCCTCCATGTGGTGAGTTGTGATACTCTTCTATTAGCTTTAATTGGTCGTTCTTTTTAATTACTTTGGCGGGTGGCTTGTATATCATTATTTTCAATTTCGCATGCTCATTGTTTCTTTGTTGCAACAGGTTAAATATTCTCTTAAATGTCTCTTTGTCTATAGACCTAAATATGATATCATCATTAGATAGTGAGAGTTCTTGGATTTTGTTATGGTTGGCAAAATCTAATAGCTTCTCCATAATCAGAACATATTCTGAGAATGGATTATCACTTTTGCTCTCATCACGTTTGTTCTTCTTGGTACCCTTATTTATTGTGAGCTTTTCGTTGACGGAAACGGATTTCACGTCAGGTATATCGCTACAATACACTTGTATAATATTGTTTGTACGTACAATTTTTATACATTTATGATTTTCACTGCGCAGGATAAATTTCAATTTTGTAACACCGGTGATATCTGATAAACTCGTGCAATCCCAACAATAGAATTGATCAGGTTCTATGTTGTTGTGGGTGCCCTCGTCACAGACTTTTTGTTCTTTATCCTTAGTTCTATCCGCCATGCCCCTTGTTATAGCTAATAGTTTGCGCTTTGCGCTTTCGTCTATTTCTGGAGGTATCATTGCCTTTAAAGAGTCTGAATCCAATTCGATTCTTGACAAGGCATCAGCATTCGTATTCATGCTGCCCTTTTTGTACACTATTGAGAAGTCATAATCAGATAAGTCAACACGAATTCTGGTGAGTTTTGATGAAGGATTCTTGTGCGAAAACAAAGATACCAGTGGTCTATGGTCTGTAACGACCACAAACTTCCTTCCATAGAGATAAGGTCTGAAAAAGTTTATGCCCCAATGTATAGCCAATAGTTCTTTTTCTATGACAGGTTTGTTAATGTCATGTTTGGCTAGTGACTTGCTTGCATACGAAATGGGTAAATCACGTCCAATTTCGCCTTGAGATAATACAGCACCTAAAGCGTAATTGGATGCGTCAGTAGTTAAAATAAATGGCTTTTCGAAATTCGGATACTGGAGAATTGGTGGTTCTATCAATTTAGTCTTGAGTGTGTCATATGCTTTTTGACATTCTTCGGTCCAGACAAAAGTTGTGTTTTTCTTTAGCAAGGAATTTAAACTTTTGGCGGTAGCAGCAAAATTTGGAATAAAACGCCTATAGTAATTGCAGAACGCAACAAACCTGCGTACTTCATCTGCATTCTTTGGAATCGGATAGTTCTTGATCGTATCAAATTTAGATGGATCGGTCTTAATACCTTCACTAGTTATTAAATGACCCAAGTAAACTACTTCCGATTTCAAAAATTGACATTTACCAGGGTTTAATTTCAAATTGTGCCGTCGCAGTCTGTGTAGTACCTTACGAAGATTGTCATTATGATGCTTAATGCTGCATCCAAAAACTATGATATCATCCACGTATAGGAATGCTTCGTGGCTCAAACCACTCAGAGCTATTGTCAACATCCGTTGGAAACTGTTGGATGATATCTTCAACCCAAATGGTAGTCTCTTAAATTGATAATGGCCATCGCTAGTAGAGAACGCGGTTACTGGCCTAGACTCTTTCTCAAGTTCGATTTGATGGAAAGAGCTAGTCATATCCAAAGTTGAAAAATATTTCGCTCTACCTAGCCTATCTAAAACGTCTTCCAACCTAGTCAATGGGAACTTATCATTGACGATCTTGTCGTTCAGTCTCCGAAAATCTACTACAAGTCGCCACTTGGCTTTACCATCAGTACTCTTTTTTGGTACAACTAAAAGTGGTGAATTGTATGGGCTCGTTGATGGTTCGATAATATCACTGTCTTCCAAGTCTCTGACTTGTTGCAGGATTTCCTCATTCTGTGCTTGAGGTAGCCTGTAGTTCTTAATGTAGACTGGGTTGTTATCCACCATCTGTAGCCTTTGTCTGTAGAAATTGTTTGTTGCCAATTTCTCTTCTTCTAAATGAAAGACATCCTGATATTCTTTGATTAAATCAAGCAAGCTATTCATAGACCTTTTGTCCAAATTGTCTTTATCTATTACTTCCAGTAATCTCTTGAATCTAATCTGGTCGTATCTTTGTTGTTCTCCTCTGTAAATATCATAATTTTTCAACGGTTCCACCTCAACGTTGAAATGGTTTAAAACAATGTCTTCATCAGTGGTGTTAAGAATCTTTACGTGCCGTACCCCTTTAACAGGTATTATTGTGTTTCCGACAAAAACACCCTTCTCAACTTCCGAGTTTAGCACGATGCTATCTTCTTCAATATCTACGTTAACCGGGACTATTGCTTCGGTTCTAGCAGATATGTTGACTTTCGCATGGTTCTGTCGTTTTGTGTCCATAGGCAACACAAACTCTTCGTCAGATACATTAAAAGAAATGGTAAATGTTTCATAATCTATTTTACACATGAAACTAACCATTAGATCCCTTCCGATAATACCATCAGTACTTATCGGGAAATTCTCATCCACAATGTGAAATGACTCAGTTATTCGTTGACTCCCAATTAATAAATTTAAAATAGAGGTACCTAAAGATGTGGTTACCTCTTTCGTAATCCCAGTAAGCTTAATTCTATTTGCGTCCTCTATATTGTGCTCTAAATTTCTAAGTACATCTATTTTACAAATTGACACGTCTGCACCTGTGTCGATTAAAAATGACAATTGTCTATCAGCCTCATAATTATATATCCTAACAAAATTTGTGCAGCCATTAGATACTCTAAAAATGCTATTTCCTATATCTGCAGTTTTTATACCGGGAGGTTCTCTATGTCCTCTCCGGAACTCAGGACGTTTCCCTGGTCCGATACAACATGGACGTTTCTTCTATAACTTCCCGTGTTGCCATTGTGGCTGTTGTTATAATTACTATTCCTTCTATTATTACGTCTATTGCCTGTATCGCCATTGTTACTCCTACGATAGTTAGATCTACCTCCTGTGTCCCTATCGTTATCGTAATCTCTACGGTTGTTATTATTCCTACGGTCCCTATTATCAGTTTGATGATCTCTGTTATTATTATTCCTGTTATTCCTATTATCTCTATTATGCCTATTATTCCTATTTCTGTTACCATCATTGTTCCTCCTATTGTGCTCCCTATTTGTCCTATTTGGATGATCACTGATGCGCATTACACTGCTCGCGGTCTGTGTCTCCGCAGTTTCAATTTCTTGAGCCAGTGACACAGCATCTGCAAAAGTCTTGGGCCTCGCCGAAAATACAGTATTCTTCAGCTGATCATTTAGCCCACTTTTGAAAATCGTTAGAGCATAGGTATCATTCATTTGAGTGATGACCTTTCTCTCACCTTCCGTAGCTCGATTACCTAGCTCTTGGATCTGTAGCTGGTTCAACTCGTCTACCAGGGATAAAATTTTGTCTTTATAGGATGTAACAGATGACTTCTTCTGACAAGTACTACTAAGGATAGCGTGAATTTGCGGGACTGTCTTATTGTTCTTAAATCTACTAGACAATGCTGTTTGTAAAGAATTGAAAGTCGAGATTGAGGTATCATTCAGGGTTAAACGCACGTTTGCGGTAAGCTTGACTTTGGTGACGAAATCTATGAGTTGGGTTTTTCCCGTTTCGGATAGCGTGGAGTTCAATAATTCTACAATTTTTAGAAATGATTCCAACTCCTTATATTTTCCCTCAAAGGTGGGAATTATCTTTATAGCAGTCTCTAGGTTAAATTCCGACATCGTGAATCTCTCTTCTAAATAAGGTAAACTTGTCTCTAACTCTTGAGTTAAATCGTCTTGCTTAATGTCCTCTGTGTTGTAACCTTGTTTTCCCAATTGTAACCAAATTTCACCTTCAAGAATAGATGATTCTGCTCTAAACTTCAATTTCAAATCAAGTAATTCCGAACTTTCGTCACTAAAGTTACCTATGACAGACCTAAAACGTTCTTTTCGAATTTTCAAATCGTTCAATTTTTCCAATAAAGTTTCAAATGTATATAAATTTTTACCGCTCTTTTTCAAATTCCTGAGAACCCTTTCATTCTCTAAAATCAGTTCTTCTAAAGCATCCATAAAACCTAGGAGTTTCTAAATCAAAGAATTCTTTAAGAAACACAACCCCATGGAATGTCCACACACGGAAAATAGGAACGAGCAGTTAATTGGAAACATAGCAGGGAACCATAAAATCAGATAATTAATTAGATAGTACATATATTGTGGAATAGAAGAAGAAAATTGTTCTACATTTATACTGTATTATTATCTTATACATTAATATTTCTGTTGAGACGCTTAACCACGTACTTTTTGGTGTAGCTGTGATAAATATAGAAAACACCTATCAGAACAATAAAGACTGCTGCTGTTGTAAACGACTGCTGGTACTCCTGAAGCACCGTTGTCTCTACCGTGGAACATGAGTTTCCCATGTTACCTCAGCTTTTGAAGTTCCTTTCTAAAATACCGCTGCTGTTCACCCACAGATATCCTGATTAGTCTATGCAGCTCTGCCCGTTGGCGCTTGATTCTCGTTTTTCTGCCTCCTCGTGGCCGTCTTTTTGCCGGTATTTGCGTTAGTCGCTCCTCAATTGCGCTAATATCACGCCTTTTGCGATATTTTTCGATACTGATGGGTTTGGGACCTCTGGGGTCGGTAGCTCCAACCGATGACGGTGTATAAACTGGTGGTTCAGCTTCGACGGGCTCCACAGGTTGCGGCACGTATTCCTCCGCTGTGTTGAAACAGTAAAAAAATGCCTGCTCCAACTGTCTTCTATCGTCCTCCGTTAACTCAAAATTGATTTCGGACTTATTTTCGTCGCCAGAGATTCCACAGTCCGTAGTTGCAGGATCGCCATATAATGTTATATTACTTGTGCGGGAAACAGATTTGCTAAACAGTGTTACGATATGATTATTTCATTATATCGGACCATTGATAGTAACTAATAAACCTACTCAAGCGGCTTGGCCGCAGATAGTGCTGGCACCATAGTTTAGGCTAATCCTAAATATTTGCCGTGCTGAATCCACTGGAAAGTGTCTCCTCCAGATAGTCTCACGATTATTTATGAAATCAAAATACCGTCGTTACTTCTTTGCTTCTCCAAACAGAATTGATTTTATTTCTCACAAACTTTCACTTAAATACTATTCTACATGACAATAAATCAATCCAAATTATTATTTGCTTCTCAGCATGTTCTTTCCATTCACATTTCCCTGACCTCACACAATGTTCATTTATACCGCACACACAGCATTGCACCATTCATTGACCATTCAATGTTTACATTTCCACTTGACCCAATTTGTCGGCATTGAGTCAAGTGCAATTTCTTCACTTTCTTTCCCATGGTCATGGATCCGGGTTACACATATGCATATGCATATGAGTAAAGACCCAAATCGTGAAGAATGGTGTCATGCTGTGCTACGGTCGTATTTGTTCTTTTGGGTCGTAGCAATATTTATTATTGCATGGTTCAATGTTATGTAATTAGGAACACATGCGATTGCAATTGTAAAAATGCAATTGGAAATATGCAAACAACATATCGTGGGAAATATGTTGGTTTGTTGTAGTTCTATATCTTTGCAGGGAAATGTGATTAGTATGCGTAACGTTAATTAACGTGTTATAGGAACATGTTAATTAGCGCGTGCGAAATAAAAGGTAAGTTTTACAGTATACATAACAATTTTCCTACTCCAAATAACATACTGATTCTTTTTGTCAAACGCATTCTGGCACTCATCATCGAACCAATCATTTCCTTTGCATCGGGCTTGATGTCCGCTCGTCTGTTCTGCCACGGTCTGAATCGTCGCTTTCACTTCCACCAACAGATCGTAGCTTGTTTTAGGCGAAGTGTCTAATAGGATGGGAGCTACTTGGTTGTCGAGGTCTCCGTGAAATTTTTCGCCACAGACGTCGTTTGAAGCCTTTCGATGCCAAATTTTTTAAAGGACTGGTATTCGCCAAATACGCCTTTGGCATACGACATCGATAGGCTAGTTTGATCAACTAATGATCCGAGTTGCAATTGGCTCCTGGGTATATCGGACGGCAAGTATGAATGCTTGAGCCCCAAGTTGTCAGACCAGAACATGGTCGATTTAGTTTTGTGTGTTGCAATCCGGTCATATCCAGTTCATTTTATGTATGCGTCGATATGGGAAGCAAGCCAAACGTTTGATTAGATTTCTGCTACACGCAAAGTCAATCAGGCGCTTGCCAGTGTCATTTGTTTCATCATGGAGGTTATATCCTCCAGTCGTTCCCCGATGAGATAGCTCATTGCCAACCTTAGCATTGAAGTTACCCAGAATTATTTTTGTGTCCTTTGTAGGCAATTGGTCGCTTAATCTTTCTTCTTCGTTTCTTTGTCCTTTTCTTCGGTCGGGGCGTGAACATTAATCAGCCAGATTTTGAAGAATTTCGCTTTCATACGGATCGCGCACAACCGTTCATTGATTGCGATTGTGATTTGAACTCCCTACCACAATAAAGGCCACTCCGAATTCTCGCTTTCCAGCAGGCTTCCCACCTTTGAATATTGTGTGCGATCTCATATCTTGAATATCATTTACAGTTCAGTTCATCGTCTGGATTGCCAGTATGTTTAATTTATATTAACTGGCCTGTTGTAAAAGGTCCTTAACAGCGCCATGATTGTTCAGTGATCTAACATTCCAGGATCTAATGCCGTAGTCCTTTTTTCGGTTGTGAGGTCGTTGCCGTCGGTCCACTCCGTTCCGAGACTCAGTTGCAGGTTTCGAAACAATGTAAGGTTTTCCAGGGACGGGGAGTTAACCCGCCGCTCAACTTCTATTCCGGCGGCATCGTTACTGCTTTCAATTCCGTTATCAGGCCCAGAAGACTCACCCTCTTACGTCGCCACAAAGCAGGTGTAAGTTGGATTTAGTACCAGAGCTATAGGGGTATTTACAGTTTACATTTCTCGTCGTTTAATGTCCCATCATTGCGGAACTAGTAAACCCAGTGTGCTACCCCGAGACCAGTTGTATGTGGGATTCGGATTGAGGAATCATGAAAACTGTATGTTTGGGAAACAAGGGGATCCCTCCTCCTTTTTCAAACGGGCTTGGGACCGTCTACGGCGGAGTTATCGTTATTTATGACATTATGTTATTTGATTCAGCCATTCGTCTTTAATTTTTATTCAGTCCAGTCGTATTGAATCATTGGTATAAAATTCCTTGTTTTCTTTGGTTACATTCCATTGTCCCTCGGCTGTATGGTGTTAGGCAACTATGACGAATATTACATTGATGACCTTGAACAATGCAATTAAAGTGAAATGGAAAGTGCAAGTAATTCGTCAATAAAACATAAAACTTACAGTGAAAAATCGCTTAACGACTTGTAGTGAAATGGGTGTAGCTAAACTGTCCGTAAAGGACTGCAGCGATGGTCTGCTGCCTCAGCGAGAGAGGATGCTGGGATTCGCCGAGATTGGCCTTGTCTGAGGACGCGTGAATGCGCTGGCAGGCTAGCGTTGCGGTGTCGTGGGGTGTGTTCTTTTCCGCAGCACAAGGACCCACTACAAAAGAAATTTGCAACCACAAATTTCAAGGTTCGAATGAATATAAACTGAAGTCGAGCCTGAGGTAAACTAACTAAGAGTTAAAAATTGCTAACTCAGATGACAAACCAGGCCAGGAGAAAACAGACGGACTTAAGAGGAATTCGTCGTTACCGACGATACTTATAGCCCCCAAATAAGAGTAGGGCATTCAGGCGGAAGCGGTGCCCCCTCGCACCCCTCCCCTAGCCGGATCAAAATCCAATGTAAGCATGGCCATATATTTTCCATTTAAGTAAAAAACTCATGCAAATATAATTTGCATAAATTTTTCCCTTAAATGAAAAATGTAAACGTGGCAAATTTATGTTATAGTAGCATATTATGTGGGGG
Organism: Odontomyia ornata; assembly: GCA_963969285.1. Classification (NCBI taxonomy): domain Eukaryota; kingdom Metazoa; phylum Arthropoda; class Insecta; order Diptera; family Stratiomyidae; genus Odontomyia; species Odontomyia ornata. The sequence continues at coordinate 232,582,671 of OZ017738.1, read as the reverse complement.
AATCACATAATCCTATACGATAAATAGGCACACGAGCGGAAGGCCACCCTACCCTGCAAGAGCACCTGTTAACGACTTAAAAAGGGGTGAGCTCACCCGATAGCTAGCTCATTATAGTGGAGGGGCCAGCCATCGTGCCGAGTCCCAACCCGGTCAGTTTCAGATAAAAGGAAAGCCCGAATGTTTTTAGTTTAATAATCCTTTTTTTCTTTATTCCTAATACTTGTATCTTCCAATTTTTTTCTATAAAACTGATGATTTTTTTACACATTCCCGAGCCGCACAATACTTAATAAATTTTCTATATGTTTTATAATTGTATGTCATGTATGGTACTATAATTTATCTTTTAGTAAAACACTTGAGGTAAGCTTGCATTTATTGATTGATTTATAGAGTTTTTGTTTCTTTAATTTTAAAACCAATTATTTCATCTCATCCCATCACAATATCGTTCAAATCATTTTATTTTTCTATTTAAATTTATAATTCATTGCTGTAAAAACTTCAGACAACATTATGCGCTTAAACTTTATCTTTGGCCAATGATAAATATTTGCATGACATTATTTATTTTTTCCTTCATTATTTTTTTTAAACACTACTTTATGTGAAGCATGGGTACACATTGTCGGATGTATCAACATTTCCCTTTACGAAGTAAATACATTTATAAAAGTACAAAAGAATGTAGTCCTTATGGTGAATTAAATGTTTATGTTCCATAGCGTTGTTAGTTTAGAAAAAAAGAGCAATTTAATAATTGATTTATGGCAGCTATACTATGCTGCACTTGAATAAGAGTTAGCACAAATGCATAGTAAACTAAAACTGAAAAAAATTTCGAGAAATAATAAAACGAAATAGATATAATAATCAAATAATCCATATGTATATAATATAGTAGAAAAAAAATCTTCCCGGTGTACATCTTATATTTAATTGAATATGACATAAAACATTAATAGAAATATAAACTTCAAAACCGAGTACTGTAACAAACTAATGAATTCTTAATCAATTCTTTTTAAAAGTTCATTTACGAGTATAGCTGAGTAAAATATACCAAACGAAGTTTAATTATCACCATTGCTTTGGACAAAATTAAGGCATCAAGGAACATTTAAAATATTGTGCATCAGCGAGAGCACTATCTCTGTAATCGCTTAAGCTTTATCTAGTAACAGCAATTATAAAAAGATCCGAAAGTAAACGAAAAGCAGCCATAGTTGCCCTAAATATACTGACCAGGTACAAACTGCATATAGGTCGCGTAGAAGCGATACTAAAACAGATTCCGCTACAAGTTTGATAAAATGTAGAAACGGTGTTCTCCATTCATTCACTAACACCAGCCACGGGTTATGTCGTAGTATTTTTTTCATGTCTAAATTACTGCAAACGGTCTGTAGTGTATAGAAAGTTCAATAAGTCCGTAAAGGACTGCAGCGATGGTCTGCTGCCTCGGCAGAAGAAGATGACAATATCTGCCGAGAATGCCCTCGTCTGGAGACGCGTGAATGCGCTGGCAGGCTAGCATTGCGGTGTCGTGGGGCGGGTTCATTTCCCCAGCACGAGGACCCACTACAAAAAAAATTCGCACTCACGAATTTGGTTGTAGATCAAGAGGCGACCGAAGTCGCAAAAAGTGTAGATAACTACACCGAGGGAGATGGTACTTGTACGAAAACAAGAGGAACCTGAGAAAAAAGGCGGACTTGGGGTAACCTCGTCATTACCCGACGAAGTTCATGGCCCACAAATGAAAGAGGGGCAACCGGGTGGTGATGGAGCCCCTTCGCACCCACCCAACCGGAATAAATCCATATATATTTTGTTGCAGTGGCCAGGTATTCCTCTTCTGCGTGGAAAACTCATACAACTTGAATTGCATGAACTTTCCCATCAGAAGGGGAGTACCACGGTGACCAATTTATGCCATAGAATTATACAATTTGATTGCATAACGCTATGCCATAAAGAGGCACTCTGCTTGGGCCACTCAACCCGCGATATCACCTGAAACAAAGAAGAATTAGCTATGTACCCGGCGGCTGGCTCATGTTTTGAGGTGGAAGCCTGCCACCGTACCGGGTCCTATACCCGGTTAGAGTCGGAAGAAAGGAAAGACCGAAGGGTATGGTGTTAATTCATTTTTTTAATTTTTTCCTCTTTCCGAAGAACACAATTATGTTTTCAAATTAATTGTTTAAAAGCAATATAGGAACAATATGACAATATTTGATATTTCTTATATGACTAAAGCTTCATGGATAATAAATTTGTTGTCAATTAATTGTTATTGTGTTCGATCCAAGTGATCTACTAAATACATCAGTCCGTAACATAAACATCATCCATCGAAGTTTAGAATATGATAGCAGACTTCTAATACAATGTTTCCATTTCTTCTCTTTGACCGTTTTTTTGAATAAAATAATTATGTATTTGTTTTGTCTTTGTTTTATTAGTTTTTGCGACTCTCTTTTTTTTGTGTTTTAAATTTTTTTTGTTCTATTTCAGCGCAATCGATTTGCGATATTTTTAAATAAATTCCTTTATTTTTTAAATGGAAAAAACATGCAAAAAAAAAAAAAATATATATATATATATATATATATATATATATATATATATATATATATATATATATATATATATATATATATATATATATATATAACACAATAAAAGGGTACTCACCCGTATGGTCCTCCGAGCGCTCGACGACGATGCAGATGGTCCTGTAATTCCGACTCTGTAACATCTATTTCACCTCTATATACAAAATCAATTATAGTCTTCAGATCTCTGTAGATTATATCTGCGGGTAGTATAATTGTTGGATGTTTGCATGGATTCTCTAATATCAGTTTTTGAAAGTATGTTGAGCAAGCTCAACAAATGATTGATCTTCTCACAATTGTTGAAAAACGGTGGTCATAGTACTTTGATAGTTGTTCCATCTTCAACTAAAATACTGATGACTTCTTACGGCCATTTTAATTGATTTTATTTCCTTAGATGAAACAATGCAGCATATATTTTATAAGGACGATTAACTTGGTGAAGCATACATTAAAACTTTGCACTGTTCCCCGCTCTGTTCAGTTTTCACTTGTTCTGTCAGCACCCAAGCATTCACCTTTAGTCAGTTGTTTCATCTCTTCGTTCACTTTCTTCGTTCTCTCGTAACAAGTTTGGTTCCCCGCCGCTGCGCCCGATACGATAATGCTTGCGCGACCAAAACAAAAATAAAAATTTCACTACCAATACAACAACGTTCAATCGCGAGGGAAGCAGGGGTCGACAAACAATCGACAATCGTTAAGCGGCTAATTATCTCTGCCCGATAAATATTTAAATTAATCGCTCGTTCGTTTTACGACAACTTCCATTTTTATGTTATCGATTTTCCCGTCCATGCTTTATCGGTCTTTTCCGTCGGAAATATGCGCTCACACACACTCGCCCACTATCACGCGCGCCCTGAACGCACACACAAACACGATCGCAATTGTTTCTCACTTGCGAACGAGGACGACGAACGGCAGCGATCACACACCAGACGACGAAAAAAAAGAAAAACTCCTTTTCGGTGCATCGAGCACTTTTTCATTTCAACATTTCAACCAAATACGTGTACCAATGCATCAAGTTCAATGTTCAGACGCTGACCTTTTGCACTCGCGTTTTCCATTTGCCCCGGCGGCAGCAAATTTGATTTTTGACACTTTACACGCCTTTTCTTGCATCTCCCTGGACGTGGGCAAATAAACACTTGTCGCAGCACTTACTGAGAGGAATTTATGCAGTGGTCCGCCACTCGCATGTCTAATTCGCAATTCAAGAAAGTCCTCGGCACCAAAATACACGTCCGAACCCCAGGTCGCGCATATAAACATGCAACATCCACGGAGCCGGCACACAGAAGTCGCAAGCCTGTTCCTGGACCTAAAATACACTTTTGGACTCTGCCTTTTGCAAAAACGTTCGTGCTTTAAGAGCGACTGTTCCTTACACCGCCGTTTATTCGGAATTTTGCTTTGCACGACAGATGAGCCTGTTAAAATATTTTACTGTACTTGCTTCTACTGCTACTACTACTGCGTGCATCTTTCGAATCACTCTTCACACGTGGCCGACAGGCGGGATATGTTTTAACGTTACCGTTCGCTAGCAAGGACTTGGACTGGGCGGTTTTCTCGTCCAAATAGAGACTCAAGTACTTGTCACTTGGCAGCAAGGAGTTGTCAGAGACCGTGTTGGATTTCCCTATGATCTGGCTCTTGTGGTGTCGCTTGTCTGTACCGCTGCGCGCCTTGAGAGAGAAATTGCGTAACTTCCGCGAATGTTCTTTGCTTTTGTTAGCATTCAGGAACGATGGGCTTTTGGCAATATTCCTACAAATATTGTTTGATTTTTGCACCAAATGCTGGGACTTGCTGCCAGTACCGTACAGGCTATGTTTCGAGTAGATATTGCAGTTCCTGTAATGGGTCTTCAGAAGGAGACTGTTGGGGTCGGCTTCATCGAGATGACTGTAGCGCGTTATCGGGTCCGAACTCCTCAGATTATGGGCAACTATGTTCCTGTACTGAACTATCACCAGCACCGGCACTAATTCCCAAACGTGGGTTATCTGTCAAGTCGCCTTCCTCACTCAATGACAACTGCCGCTGTCAAAAGTATTCCATCGTACCAGATCAATCTCAAATCGTACCAGTTCGATCGCAAATTGTTCTAGTTCAATCTGAAATTGTTCCAGTTCAATCTGCAATCGTACCAGTTCGATCGTTTCAATTGATCTGGGACATTTTATGCTTGAGTTTTTCTTTAACCCTTTAACTGCTCGATTACTACAGGTCTGCCAGTACTATGTCCGTAACTTTAATGTTAGTTCTTGGCACCCATGGCTATACATCTTAAATATTCACCCAGTCACTTAGTGGCTCTGATTCCTTTCACTTTTATCGGCTTTTTTAAAATACGGTTACTCTGATCATTTTGCAAAAATGATTAAATGCACGGTTACTTTCCAGACAAATCACTTCCTGCCTCGACAGAAGAACCACCACTGTAAAATTTAATTCATCCACAAGATCACGAAATTTGCGCAAGACTTGGGACAACTGCCAGCGCGTGGAATCGTCACTTTGATCGCAAAATCCCAAGTTTAAGTTCTCGGCAAGCTGCCGACCAGGTGGCGATCAAAAGCAGACTCGCACAAATATTGTATAAATATTATTTCGCGGCGGATCAGCTCAAATTCCCGACGTGATTGCTGTTGCGATCAAAAGCAGACTCGCACAAATATTATATAAATATTATTTCACGGCAGATCAACTCAGACTCCGCGACGTGATTGTTATGGCGATCGAAAGCAGACCTCTCGATCGGCCATGCAGATTTGCTTCCTTTATCTGAACAGCCACCGTCCGATAAACGCCGCAACGGGAGCTTGTGACGCGCCTCTCATCCATCCACTATAGATTGCATTAAAACATAAATATCATAAATAATGTAAATGTAAAAAAAATTTTAACTTAATATATCAAAAAAAAATATAAAATTTATATTCATTCAAACAAAATAGTGTAGTGAAAAGCCTAAAATGTGGTTATCAGCCCAAAACCACGCTCTGTCGTAATAACATCGGCAATATCACCGCTGATGAAACCAAGATTAAGGAAAGATGGGCGTCATATTTCAAGAACCTCCTTAATCCTCCGCACAGCACCAGAATATCGGAGCATATAGATATTCCCGGAGAGCTTCTATTGGCCCCACCTATTCTTGATGAAGTTTGTTCCACCATCATCAAAGCCCAAAAGAATAATAAAGCGCCGGGCATCGATGAAATTCCAGTGGAGTTCATCAAATATGGTGGCAGTAGTGTTCATAAAGCTATTCACAAAGTCATCCAGCACATTTGGCAACAAGAATATTTGCCGAAAGAGTAGAGCCAATCAATTATATTCCCTTTCCAAAAAAAGGTGACAAGCTACAGTGCGAAAATTATAGAGGCATATCACTACTTTATACGACGTACAAAATATTTTCAAAAATCTTAGAAAATAAAATCTGATCATACGCCAACAGTATAATTGGAGAGTATCAAGGTGGTTTTAGAGCAGGTAGATCGATAATTGGCCAATTATTCACAGACAAGCAGGTACTTGAAAAATGCTGGGAGTTCAACATAGACGTGCACCAAATTTTCGTTCAAGCAAGCATACAACAGTATTGATCGTAACGTATTTTACCAAATAATGCTTTGCTTCCCATCCCAGCCAAATTAGTCCGTCTTACCAAAATGACAATTACGTCGACAACCTCCCAAGTCCGCATCAATAACCAACTCACCGATGTCTTTGTCACAAATATCGGACTAAAACAGGGAGATGGGCTGGCCCCATTGCTATTCAATTTGGCTCTGGAGTACGTCAATAAGGAAGCTACCTGTCGATACGCGAAGTACATTACTATACAAGTCGAGCCAAGTAGTAGCCTATGCAGACGACATCAACATTTTGTCACGGTCATTACCAACCTCCAAAGAACTTTTCCTGAAACTCGATAGCGAAGCAAAACTAGTAGGGCTACAAATCAACGAAAATAAAACAAAGCTCATGACGCAGTCGAGGAAAAATACCTCAAATATACAAAATATCACACTTGGCGCATACAGTATTGAAAATGTTGGTGAATTTGTGTGTTTAGGCGCCAAAATAACGAGAACGGGTAATGAAAGAGACGAAATACGCCGAAGAAAACAGCTCGCAAATAAAATATTTTATCCAGTTTTGTCGATCTTGAAGACCAGCTGCATACACAGGAAAACAAAGCTAAGACCTGTGTTATGCTATGGGTGTGAAACATGGAACCTAACCCAAGCATCCGCAAATATATTGAACGCCTTTGAGCGACGGGTCCTGAGGTGAATAATCTGAGCGAAGCCAGAGGGGACCAATGGCGATATCGATACAACCATGAGCTGTATGAAATTCTTGACGAACTGGACGTCTCAACGATTGTAAGGTTGCGGAAGCTGCAATGGGCTGAACACATGAAACTTATGGACGAACAACAGATACCCAAGAAGGTATTCGTTGGGAGAACTGAAGGCCGTAGACTAGTGGGGAAACCGACGAAACGCTGGTCCGACTTGGTTGACGAAGACAGTCATCGCTGCTCGGATTTCGAAATCCGAGGACAGTCACGGCCCACAAATAAGAGTGAGGCATCCATGTGGTGACGGTGTCCCCATGCACCCCTCCCAACCGGATCTAAAATGGAAGGCCAAGCATCCCAGCGGGAGCCCTGCAATAAAGAAAAGGAGGAGAGCTTATCCGATGGCTACCTCATGAGCTGAGGAACCAGCCAATGTTGCGGTTCTCATACCCGTTCGTAGGGCTAATGGAAAGACTGAATCTTCTGCTTTTAACTAAACATGTTTATTCTCCTAAATTCCTAAAAGTAATTATTGAAAAAAAAAAATATTCTCTTTTGTGTAAATTAATTAGGAACTTATCACCTCTAGAATATTATCGTTAAAGGTAATTATGGTTATACTTAGGTACCACTTTTACAACCTCGGCATATTCAAGCGAAAATTCAATTTGCAAAAGAACATATGAATTGGCCAGCAAGCATGGAACATTTATGGAACGATGAGCCCAAAATAGTCCTTTTCGGATCCAAAGGATGCAGGCAGTATGTAAGAAGACCAAGTGGAACTAAATATTGTCCGAAGTACACCACCAAAACCGTGAAGCATGGTGGGGCAAAAATCAACATTTGGGGTTGTTTCTCATATTATGGCATAGGTCCACTTTATTGGACTAAAGGCAATATGGATGCAATTAGCTATATAAATATTATGAGTACAACCATGTTGTCATACGTTGTGGAATATGTCATTAAAATGGATCTATCAGCAGGACAACGACCCAAAACAAACCAGTGCAATATCACAAAATTGGTTTTCTACTAATGGAGTCGATGTTAAGAATTGGCCAGCACAGTCTCCTGATCTCAATCCCATTGAAAACCTTTGGGCTGATGTCAAACAAGCTGTGTCTAAAGAAAATCCTCAAAAAGTGAATGACGACCAAAGCAAGCGTGGGAGTCAATCCCGATAGAAAGATGCCGGGCTCTAGTAGATTCCAAGCCGCGGAGATGTGCTGCTGTTCTCAAAAATAAAGCGCATCCAACAAAGTACTAGTTTTTTCTTTGTTTTGAATTAATTTATTTTTGCTCGCTGCAAGATTATCTTATATTGCGGTTTCGTTGTGGGTGATGGACACTCCTCAGGAGCTGCCACATTGCCTCATTGGCTATCAACATGATAGCGGCCCGGTTGAAGAATAAGTGGTTCTTTGACTTAGGAGATTTGCACCATTATACTTAACACATTGAAGTTGATAACCACAGTCTGATGTGGAAGTTTACAGCTCCTTATAAGTTGCATGTTGTGCGTGTTCCCACATGTATATAGGGTCCAATATCCACCTTGGGACCACGCGGTCGAGGGTGATGGCGTGTGGCAGCTCCTGAGGAGAGTCCATCATCCACAACGAAGCCGCGATTTGCTGGCACCAGCCCTATGCTGGAAACGCTGGTCTCCATCGGGGCAAGAAAATGTGCTATCATGTTGATAGCCAATGATGGCCCGGGTGAAGAATAACTGATTCTTTCACTTAGGAGACTGGCACCATTAAACTCAACAGATTATCTTGTATATTGTTCATTTTTAAACTGCTATTTTTTTGCACAGTTGAATAATGTTAATTACAAGTTAAGACGTGAATGCCTTAACTTTTTCCTTAAATAAAAAATAAAAATCAACAATTAGTTTTTTGATGAAGAGTATACTTTCTCCTTCGAATTTCGAGTGTTAACTGAATCGTTACAAATGATATTTTCCTATTTATACTTAACTTACTCCTACTTTCTATGTCCTTTTTTCATACATTTATTGCCATGTCATTAAACAGTAACGTTGCACAATTATTAAATCTCTTTGGTCTGCCGACAATTTCCTTATCCTCTCTAAACATATAATAATCCTTAAAGTACATCTGGCATATTAATTACTTACGACCATTTCACACCCGACCTTTGAAATTATAAAAGTAATAAAAAAAGGTTCGGTAATTACGATAGCATACGCAAAAGAGTATGTAACTATTGAACATTGCACAATTAATAGTTCTTCGACAATTTGTTTATCCTCTATAAACATACAGTAATCCTTAAAATACATCTGGCATCTTAATTACTTACAACTATTTCGCACCCGTCCTTTGAAATCCTTTGAATTGCCGACAAAGTAATAAAGGAAAAAGAAAAATGCCCATAAGATAGTATCCTATGGTCAAATACATATGATGTACATATGTAACTCCTCCCTATTCAAGTGAAGAATCTGTCCTCAGATTCAAGTAATCGAAATTTTTATTGTTGCTAAGGGCTTGTTGTGATTATATGGTTCATTAAATGTATGATGAATTTCCTGATTCCTGAAGTAAAATTATTTTCAATAAATCTAAAACTGTAAATAAGTTATTATAGTTTTAAGTTTCTTGGGATTAATAAATGAGGTCTAACTCATTGGGATTTAGGAATGTTGATACTGTAAAGTTGTAATCTTTTTAGACTTGCGATATCGTTGGGGGTGGATCTTCTGATTTCTTTTTGCTACTAGATATCTGGGCTGAAGTTTGGTTGGGTTAGGGTTTTTTATGAATTCTGTATCCAGATTAACGCTTAATCTTTTATTATTGTGGTATGCGTTTTTTCGTTGCTGATTTCTTGTTATTCGCTCTAGGACGATTGAGAGGGGGGTTGATGTTTGCTGAAAAAATACAGCGGCTGGTTTTTCATTATGAGCGGAATGAATTGTGCTATTATAGTATTTAACACATTCTTGTACCGGATTCAGTTCCATTAAGTTTCTATCTTCTTGTTGTTGGCGTAAAAGATAAGTCCTAAGGTTGTCGTTTAAACTTCTATGGGCTATTTCTATATCGGAGTTACCTGTTGTATGCTGGGGGGATACGAAGTGGTATGATATATTGTTATTAGTTAACCAATCTTTAGTTTTTTGTGTGTTCAAAGCGCCTTCATTGTCAGTGATTATTTTTTTCGGTTTCCCAATTTTATTGAACGCGCTTTGAAGAGCCTGGTTAACAGTATCCCATTGGCGGTTGTTTATTGGTTCAAGTACCAAAAATTTCGAAAGTTTGTCAATAATTGAAATATAGGCTGAATTTTTGTCTCTGAACCAAATATCTATGTGGTAAGTATCTCTTATGTTGTCCGGATACGGCGGATTTTTAAATGGAAGCTTAGCGGGGTTTCTTTCATATTTAGATTGCTTGCATATTTTACAAGCATTTACATAATTTGTAATGAGAAGTTTTAGATTTGGAAAGTAATATTTGTTCTTTAGATCTAGATACACTTTTTCAATCCCTTGGTGGTTTGAGTTTACATGATATTTTGCTATCAATTCTTTAATTTCTACTTCATTGCAGTTATGGAGATTCTTTGTTGCTTGTAAGAAAACTTTTTGTTAGAGGTACAAAGCTTTGAATACTCTTCTTGCATCATAAGTAGGGATTCTTTATTTGGAAAGTTAATTACTGTTGTGCCAGTTTTGGCAATGTGGTTGTTTAGTATGTACTTCATTGTTGCTTGTGTAAACTCTTGAAAAATAAGATGCAGTATTCGTTTTCCTTGATACTTTATCAATTTAACTTGATTTGTTTTTCCCTGTTTTAAAAATATTTGAGTGCTGTAGATATTAATTGGTCTTTCGGAAATATAAATATAATTGTGATTGTCTTCTCTAGCAGTATGTTGTGTAGCAACCATCGATTCATTATCAATAGCATTTGCCAATTTTATTCTAGAAAGGGCATCTGCTACATGATTCTCTTTTCCTTTTATATGCGATATTTCAAAGTCATACTCGCTTAACTTAAGCCTCCACCTTTGTAATTTTGCGTTATCTTCTTTTATGTTGTCTAGATACTGCAAAGGTTTATGGTCCGTAAGAAGGGTAAAGTGTCGACCATATAAATAAGGTCGGAAATATTTAGTTGACCATATGATAGCAAGGAGCTCTTTTTCAATCGTTGAATAGTTTGTCTCGGATTGATTGAGAGTTCGAGACGCGAAAGCTATAGGTTTTTTGTTTTGAGACAAAACTGCTCCAATAGCAAATTGGGAAGCGTCTGTGGTTAAAGTAAATGGCTTCGAAAAATCCGGGTGAGCCAAAATTGGATCATTAATAATATAGTTTTTTATTGATTGAAAGATTCTATGTAATCTGGATCAGTAACAATGATTTTAGAATTTTTCTATAGCCTTAAGGTAAGGGGCTTAGCTATTTTGGCATAATCTTTGATAAATTTCCTATAAAATCCTGTCAAGCCAAGGAAGCTTTTTATCTGCTTGGTCGTTGTAGGTTTAGGAAATTTTACGATAGCATTTATTTTTTCTGGATTCGGCTTAATACCAGCAGGAGTAATTACGTGACCTAAAAACTCAGTATGTTTTGATAAGAAATGTGTCTTAGAGAGTTGAATTTTTAGGTTGGCATTTCGTAACTCAGTTAGGATGTTTCTAAGGGCTATTTCAGGTCAATTTGCACCGAAGCACAAACGCCCAGGACCTACTTGAGCAGTTTGCGAGGGATAAGAAAGCTGACCTCCTGTTGCTGAGCGAGCAACATCATAACAAGGACTCGCAAGCGTGGTACCCTGACAAAACTGGTACCTCGGCCATCTGGGTTCGAGACAGCGCCGGCCTTCAGGTGCAGGGCCATAGACGCGGGGATGGTTTTGTGTGGGTGCGGTGTTCAGGGATAACATATTTCAGTGTTTATCTGACGCCTAACGAGGCAATGCGATCCTTTCGAACCAAACTCGATGCCCTGGAGGACGCTGTCTCGAACACAGAGGGCCACATGCTGGTCGGGGGAGACTTCAACGCTAGAGCCATCGAATGGAGTATGCCACAATCCGACCCAAGGGGAAAGCAAATATTGGACATGGCGGCCAGAACAGCGCTTTTTGTCCTAAATACTGGTAACACCCCTACTTTCCGCCGCTGGGGTTGCGTAGGAACCATACCCGATGTGACACTCGCTTCGGAGTCCCTGGTACCTAGAGTACACAACTGGCGAGTACTAGAGGACTGCTCGGCTAGTGATCACCAGTATATAGCTGTTGAGATTCACGACGGTGCCACTCTGCGTGCATATGCCCAAACTTCAATCCACGGATGGAGGACTGGGAGGATGGACGTCGAGAAGTTCACTGACGCGCTTACGGCAGGCGCACCGTTGCTGGGAGCTCCGCCAGGGAGTGGAGGGCCTACAGCCAAGGACTTGGTGAACTCAACTATGAGTACCATCATAGCTGCTTGCGAGTCTTCCATGCCCCGCCGGAGACCCCGACATGGTAAGCCTCCAGTATACTGGTGGTCAAACGAGATCGCCGAACAAAGAAGCGAGTGTCACAAACTTCGGCGAGAGGCCCAGCGGGCGCGAACACGGGAGGAGGCAGACACTAGGCTAGCAGCATACAGGTCCGGCAGGAAATATCTTCGCAGGCTTATTAACAAGAGCAAGGCCCGATGCTGGCAAGACCTCGTGGACGATGTAAATAGGGATCCGTGGGGCCTTGGCTACAAGCTGGTCATGGGGAAACTTGGTGCCCTACGGAAGCCTTGTATACATGACGCGGAAAAGATGGACGCGATAGTGCGGGGACTCTTCCCCGCCCATCCCGTCCGTGTTGACACTGTCCATGGTGAAACAGCAGTCGAGTGCCCACTCTTCACACAGCTGGAACTGGAGGAGGCAGTCCTCTCCCTGAAGGCAAGGAAGGCTCCAGGTCCAGATGGTGTTCCAGCTGAGGTTTTGCAGCTCGTCTATCACCATTGTCCTGACTTGCTGCTCAGCACATTCAACGCTTGCCTACGGGACGGGGTTTTCCCGGTACGATGGAAGGTGGCGAGGCTCGTGCTGGTCAGCAAGGGGAAGGGAAATCCCGAATCGCCGTCTGCATACCGCCCGTTATGCATGCTAGACACGGCTGGGAAAGTGCTAGAGAAACTCATCAAGGGAAGACTCACTGACGCGATTCGTGCTGCTGGGGACCTATCTCCTCGGCAGTACGGCTTTAGAGCAGGACGTTCTACCATTGATGCGATTGCAGAGGTGGTGAACGCGGTCCAAAAGGCAGAGGCATATAGTCGCACCAAGCGACGGATCGTCCTGTTGGTGACACTCGACGTCAGGAATGCCTTCAACTCCGCTAGATGGGTGGATATTCTGGATACGCTGGAAAACTCTTTTCAAGTTCCAGAATATCTAATGCGGCTTTTGAGGAACTACCTAAAGGACCGAAGCCTGCTCTACGACACGACACAGGGCCAACGAAGGATGGAAATTACATCGGGTGTTGCCCAGGGATCTATCCTTGGTCCGGACCTGTGGAACGTGTCTTACGACGGGCTACTGAGACTTGAGATGCCAGATGAGTCGCGCTTGGTCGGCTATGCGGATGATGTTGCGGCTCTGGTCGCCGGACGCACCGTTGAACAAGCGCAACTTAGGCTAGGTATGCTAATGCGCCGAGTGAGGGACTGGATGACTGCTGGCGGGCTCAGTTTAGCACTGGAGAAAACCGAAGTGGTCATCTTGACAAAAAAGAGAATCCCTAGAGTAAGGATGATCAGTATTGGAGATATACAGGTCGAATCGAAGCCAGCGGTGAAGTACCTGGGGCTACTGATCGACTCGAAGATGAGTTTCTCTGAGCAAATCAGGGCAACGGCTGAGAAGGCTGCTTCGGGAATATCGGCCCTGAGTCGACTTATGGCCAACGTAGGGGGACCCAGCCCATCAAGAAGACGCCTCTTGATGAGTGCTGTAGGGTCAGTGCTACTGTACGGAGCAGAGGTATGGGGCGACGCTCTCAGCAAGGAGGTTTACCGAAAACGATTGGCACAGGTACAGAGAAGAGGAGCACTGAGAATTGCATCTTCGTATCCAACAGTCTCCGACTCGGCGGTGAGAGTGATTGCAGGCGTGATACCTGTCGCCCTCCTTGCTAGAGAGCGCCGCGCTATTTACCTGCGCCGAAACGAGAATGCGAGGGAGATGGTTGTCCGCGAGGAGAGACAACGCTCGCTCAACGATTGGCAGCAGTCTTGGAGGAATTGCACGAAGGGAAGGTGGACTGCGCGCCTCATCCCGGATGTGAGACCGTGGCTAAATCGAAAGCATGGTGAGACTGACTTCTATCTGACCCAGCTTTTGAGCGGGCACGGGTGTTTTCAGTCTTACCTGCACAAGATCGGCAAGTCACGGTCTCCCGATTGTCGGTTTTGCCCAGGAGAGGAGGACAATGCCTGTCACACATTTTTTGCGTGTACGAAATGGGCCAGGCTGCGAAGGGAACTCTACAGGGAGACGGGAGAGCTCACCCCGGATAATATAGTTGCGGTGATGCTCGAATCGGTTGACAAATGGAACCAGGTGGCACATTATGCTCGGGCAGTCCTAAAATATAAAAGGGACTCACAGCAGCCGGAGGCGCTGGGGCTGGGGGATCGCTCTTCTGGCAATTCCTCTTCCCCCCTCCCCTCCCGCTAGGAAAGGGACTCCCCAGCTTGAAGGCGCCCCACGGCGTAACAAAACGAGACCTGGCCCGAAGTAATGTGTCAAACGGTTCCAGGCTAGGTTCTCAGATTGACAGGGGAAGTGTTTAGTGGGTAGTCCAAAGGTATCCTCCATGGGAGTCCCACACTGCCAGACTCGGCGGGCATAAATGCCTTCACCTCCCTACCACAAAAAAAAAAAAAAAAAAAAAAAAGGCTATTTCATGCTCTTGCAGTGACGTACTAAAAACTAAGATGTCATCCATATATACGACACAAGTTTTATTAATGTATTTATGTAAAATATTATTCATTAATTTTTGGAATGTGCTCGGTGCATTTTTAAGGCCAAATGGCATTCTTAAAAATTCAAAGTGTCCCATCCCCGTGGAAAATGCTGTTTTATGCCTGTCTTCAGGTTGAAGCTCTATTTGGTGAAATCCTTTGGCCAAATCGATGCTTGTAAAGTATTGGCAGTTTCCTAATTTTCCTAACAAATCGTCAATGCTTGGAATGGGGAATTTATTTTCTACAGTTAAGTTATTTAATTTTCTAAAATCTATAACTAATCTGTGTTTTCCACCTTTTTTAGGTACAACCCATATCGGATTGTTATAAGGAGATTGTGAAGGCTGTATAATTCCTTGTCGCAAATCCTCGTTGACTTGTTCATTAACGAAATCATTGACTGATTGCGGAATTCTGTAATTTTTTTGATAAATTGGTTTGTCCGATGTCAGGGGAAGAGAATGCTTGATGCTGTGTGTAAAAGTTAATGGCCGTTTTTCGTCGTATTCCAAGTCAGAAAATTCTTTGGTTATACGATGTATAAAATTATATTCTTCTTCTGTATACTGTTCTTTGCAAGGATGAATTTCACTTTGTGGGAAATGTTTAAGTGCTTCCGAGAAATAAATTCGTTCTGTTTGTTCGCCAAAATATAGAACTTGTTTCGGAGTGATGACCGTTTTATTTTTATAGTTAATAATGGTACCTGTGTCAGATAAGATGTTATTTCCTATAATAGCATGGAAATTCTTATGGGTAAATGGCAAAAGATGCCATTCTACGAACGCCACTGATCCGAATTCTTCAGGAAAGCGAGTAC
>OZ017738.1:232436884-232561884 GCA_963969285.1 Odontomyia ornata | reverse complement strand
CCAAATTTTCCCTTCTTCATTGTTGTTGTTGCAGTGGGTGCCGTTGATGAGATTGGGGCTGTACTTGCAGTTGATGCGATAGATGATGATGAAGCTATTGGTGATACAGGGCTTGTACTTGTACAACAATTTTCTAATTGATCTTACCTAAGCTCCATCATGACGGTATGGAAAAATGGCCTATTCGTGCATCCATGACGGGCGAAACGTATGATTTTAGCTGAGCGTTGATAGTATCTCCCAGTCCCACTGGCTAAGTTGCGAGGTATCGACATTCACACAAATTTGTGACCGAAACTGCGGAACACACGCAAGGCTTCGACAACCCCTTCAAAAAGTGACAGCCGACTCTTCTTTGGTGGCGGCCATTACCTACACACTCCACTGCCATGTGGCTGTCAATTCACCTTGACATCCCACGACAAAATTGACGTGGGATGTGCATCCGTCACAACCAGCATGAGATGACAAGCCACATAGCAGCAAGGTGTGTTGGTAGTGGTCGCCAGCGGCGTCGCATGATTCATTACAGGGCAGTGTCCACGATGCCTAGCAGGCATGGGGAGACTGAAGGAAACGCTGCTTGGCCCTTTGATGTTTTTTTTTCGTTTTTCACCGCCGTAGGTCTTTGGCATGGTAGACTCCCAGCTCCTTTCCGGACATGTCCGCAATGAGGTACCGCCTGGGACTTAAAACTTGTAAGACTCGACACTTCACGCTATTCTTATCTAGCTTGGCAGTGTAGTGCCGACCTGCTTCACTTTGTCTAAAATTCCGTCGGTAGATCTCGTCGCCTGCCTTGAAGCCAGAAGGATGCGATCGCAGATTGTACCGCTCCTCCCCCACCCGTCTACTGTCTTCAATCCTCTCCCGGATTTGTTCTCGTAGAATTTGGAGTTTCTCGTGCGGCTCCAGCACCACTATTGGGTCTTCCAAACCTTTCAACTGCCGCAATAGCCGGTACGAGTTTCCGTGGCAGATCATATGCTGGCCGAACACGGCAAGGTATGGGGAGATCCCTGTGGTGGAGTGATAGGAAGAACGCAGGGCACAGGTGATGGCGGAAATCCTGCGGTCCCAATCTTTCTGATCCGGTTGGACGTAGGCCCGAATGGCGGCTATGAGGGTACGGTTCAACCGCTCGGACGCATTGGCTTGCGGGGAATAAACGGCAGTCCGCTGATGCGTAATGCCATACTTTTCCATTAGTTCCCGAAAACTAGACGAGGTGAACTGAACTCCGTTGTCGGAGACCAGCTTCTCCGGTACTCCAAATATATGGAAAACGCGATTTTCCAGAAAACTGACTATGGGGCCAGTGTGCAGGTATCGAATTGGTTCAACAATCGGAAATTTGGACAAGTGGTCCAGGACCACGACAGCTCCCGTATATCCCGAAGTCGAGCGAGGGACGGACCGATGAGATCTATATACAGGCGCTGGAACACCCGCTCCGGTAGTTCGAATTTTCCCATCGGGGGACGAAGAACAGAATTGGGCGCTTTAGTGCATTTGCACAGCTCACAGGCCGCTACGTACTTTTTCACTTGCTGCGCCATCTTAAGCCAAAAGAAGTAAGTCTTCAGTCGCCGAAGCGTACGACCATAACCGCCGTGTGCACTCAATGGGTGGTCATGAGCCCGCTTAATCAATTCGAAGGTCAGTTCTTCGGGCACCCATAACTTCCACTGTTCCTCTTCTTGGAGGGGGTCTCCGGAGGCGTGTCTCGTCCGCTTGTATATAAATCCCTCCGTCACCCGTAGTTCTGGCAGCTGCGGTAACTGGTTCTGAATCGTATTCATCAGCTGGGTATAACAGGCTGACTTGAAGGCGGGATGGTCCAAGTCGATCCATAGGGGGCTGTCGTCCTCCTGGGCCAACTCGGCTCCTTCAGGAGTGAACATCCTTGATAATGTGTCCGGTATCACGTGCTGACTTCCCTTGCGGTGTCTTATCGTGAAGTCAAACGCCTGTAATTTCAAGGCCCATCTGGCCAAGCGGCCGTGGAGATCAGTTTGGCTCATCAGCCATTACAGTGACGCATGATCGGTGACGATTTCAAAGGGATGTCCCTCTTCATATGCTCGAAAACGTTTCACTGCCAGCACAGCCGCCAGGCATTCCTGCTCCGAGGCCGTGTAGTTCCGCTGGGTCTGGTTCAGCTTGTGGGACATGAAGGCTATAGGTCTCTCCTCGCCGTCTTGTGCAACCTGGACTAAGACTGCTCCCACCCCATGTTGACTCGCGTCACAATGGATTGAGAACGGTTTGTCAAAGTCCGGGCTGTGCAGTACGGGGGCTGTAGTCAGACTCTTCTTTAGCTCTTCAAAGGCTCGCAAGCTGGGCCCTTCCCAGACGAACTTTCGTCCCTTACGCAGCATGTCGGTCAAAGGAGTGGTAATGGTGGCATAGTCACGCACGAAACGCTGGTACCATCCGCATAAGCCTAGGAATCGGCGTAACTGCTTGGTAGTCTTGGGTAATGGTAAAACGTCAATCGCTTGAGTCTTGTCCGGATCGGTCTTGATATTGCCATGCCCAATGATGTAACCCAAATACTTCACCTCCGTCATTACGAACTGACTCTTCTGTATGTTGATGGTTAACCCTGCCCTCCGGATGTGCAGAGCCACCTTCTGAAGCAGGTCGATGTGTTCATTAAAGGTCTCGGTTATAAGCAGCAGATCGTCTAAGTATACGAAAACTTGGTGCCGTAAATGTGGTGGTGTCACCTTATCCATAAGGCGCGTCATTGTCAGAGGGGCATTGCACAATCCGAATGGCATGGTCGCGAATTGATACAGGAGCCGACCTGGGACTGTGAAGGCTGTTTTCTCCTTTGAGCCAGGGTCTAAAGGAATTTGCCAGAAGGCGTCCTTGAGGTCTAAACTCGTGATGAAGTGGGCTTTAGGCAACCGACTCAAAATGCCTTCAATCAACGGTAGAGGGTATGCGTCCTTGACAGTGACGGCGTTCAAGCGTCTGGCATCTAAGCATAGCCGGACCTTGTTCGGCTTGACAACTAAGGTGACCGGGGAAGCCCACGCGCTGTGCGATTCTTCGATCACGCCTAATGCTAGCATTCGATCAACTTCGGCATATAACAACTTTTCCTTCGCCGGAGATATGGCAAAATGTCTCTGTTTTATGGGTTTAGCATCCCCCACATCTATTGTGTGTAACACCAGGGCCGTCCGCCCGAGACCTTCCTTCTCATGCGATGGGAGAGCCGATATAGCCGAGTCAAGTCGCAGTTGTTGATGCACATCCAGTGTATGTCGTAATAAGTGAGTGGTTGGAGTTTTGTCAGGAACAGTGGTGACGGACTCCAGGGTCGTGCCGGAAAACAGTGCCGGGGCCAAGTTAAATTTTCGAACGAAATCCACCCCTAGATAAAGATTCTGGGTTAATTGAGGTATAATGTAAAATTCCAGAGGTTTAGTTACTCCTTTAAAGGTGACATCCGTCGTAATTTTTCCTACTACAGAGTGACGATTTCCGTCCGCCGTGCTTAACCAGGTGGTAAAATGGTGAGTTTGGTCCGCGTGCATTGCCAGCACCTCCCCTGCAAAATCGGCAGATATGCAATTCACACTGGCTCCCGTATCGACTAAACCTGACAATCGCTTTTGCAGGAGGTGAACTGACGCATATGGTCGAACGTCATCCCTCAATAATTCATCTAAGTTTATGTCCCTCAGCACCTTCCTCGACTGCCGACGCGTGGCTCGCTTTCTTCGCGGTGGGACAATTGTAACCAACTCCTCATGGAAGATGCGCTGTCGACTAGCCAAGTAATTCCGCAGTCTGACGTGGAAGGGCTTGACATGCCAAGGAACTCTCGCCTCGGTATCATTTCCCTGCGCGTCCGTCTCGACAAAGGATGGCGTCGGTTGTGGAACTTCGGGAGAACTGTGTTTGGCGGTGCAAGTCAGCAGAATTGGGGTCATATCTGGGGCTTGGTCATAGCTAGTGATGGGGTCAGCATTGGTTCGTCCGGGTTTTAGGAGTGCCGACGGGTGGTCGCGGCACTCGCTGGCAAGTTTTTTCGCAACTTGCAGTTTGCGCAATCAGATGCGTAAGTGTCTGCCTTCCCGCATCGGTAACAGAAGATCGTCGGTTCCACTGGACATGCATAGAACCGATGCCCCGTTTGTCGGCAGTTCCAACAGATCGTCGGACCTGTAATTGCTTCAACGGATGGTCGATCAATCATTGCTTGGCCCTCAAGCTCCAGGGGTGCTCCGCTCCTCGGTACTGGTACTGGGTCAGCCAGTAGGTGGTCCGCTGCCATCAACTCCGCGGAGTGATGATTTCGTGGATTTGGTCCCGTTATGCGAGGTTGTGGACGGAAGGTACCTCGCCGTTCATCCACCTGTTCTTGCCTACGGGCATGGAGGCGTAATCCCTGTATGGAGTTGATGGGAAAATGCAGAAGGCTGTTCTGAAGCTCCCAACGCATATTCTCCCTGATAATTTCTACCAGTTCGTCCTCGGGCATGGTTGTTCGTAAGCGAGTGCTCAATCGCACTATACTTGTGTAGTACTGGTCGAACGGTTCGTGAGCGCCTTGTTTCCGTTTCTTTATTTGTTCCCGTAGTTCTCTTTCAGTGAAGCCGCCATCAAATCGATTGCGGACGACTCCTTAAAACTCCAGTACCAGTCGGCAGCATCTCCGCTGAACAGAACGTGTGCATGCCGGAGGAAGGCCGAGAAGTCACCTCCCAGCGTGCTGGATACTAACGCCTGAATCCTGAACAGGAACCGGTCCACTGATATGGTCGAGTTGAAACCCGTGAAGCTAAGGCGCCAACTCTCCATGATACGAGGCGTCGGATCTCGGAAAGGTGTCAATGCGTTCACGGGGGGACTCGCATCTTCGATTGACCTGCTGTAAGGGACTGCCTCGGGGACTGGAGGTACCAACGGAGGTGCGGTGCTGTGTCGTGGTCGATACTCGGGAGCTCTGGGGTCCATTCCCGAGTTCCTTGGAGGTAGGGTCCATTGATCAGCCGGTCGAGAGTGGGGCATAGCCACACTGGGATTGGGCTCCCAACCAAGCGGAGTTCTCACGCGGCTGGGGGGTTGGCTCATCAGGAGGTTCTGGAGTCTTCTGAACGAATTAGGCTTTGATTTGCTTCCCCAGCCCCCGTATTCGCCAGATTTAGCCCCCGGCGACTACTGGCTCTTTGCTGATCTGAAAAAAATGCTCCAGGGAAAAAAATTTGGCTCGAATGAGGAGGTCATTGTGTAATGATTTGAAGTCTTAAGTCCGAACGAGGAACCGACCTCTCATCGGTTCTAGTCTGAGTAATGCCAACGGATGGTACCAACCGGTCAACCAATCCGTGCACCGTAATCCATTTTCGCGGTGGCTGCTTGTCGGCCAGCTAGATCGGAGAGGATTTCGGTCGCGGGTCTCCAAATGGATTACGCTCATTTACAATTTTTCAGCCACCATTAAACGCTCGTTTCAAACGCGTCAAAAACACAATCATACGGAGAAGAAACCTACTTTTTTTTTTTTTTTTTTTTTTGTGGAAGGGAGGTGAAGGCATTTATGCCCGCCGAGTCTGGCAGTGTGGGACTCCCATGGAGGATACCTTTGGACTACCCACTAAACACCTCCCCTGTCAATCTGAGAACCTAGCCTGGAACCGTTTGACACATTACTTCGGGCCAGGTCTCGTTTTGTTACGCCGTGGGGCGCCTTCAAGCTGGGGAGTCCCTTTCCTAGCGGGAGGGGAGAGGGGAAGAGGAATTGCCAGAAGAGCGATCCCCCAGCCCCAGTGCCTCCGGCTGCTGTGAGCCCCTTTCATATTTTAGGACTGCCCGAGCATAATGTGCCACCTGGTTCCATTTGTCAACCGATTCGAGCATCACCGCAACTATATTATCCGGGGTGAGCTCTCCCGTCTCCCTGTAGAGTTCCCTTCGCAGCCTGGCCCATTTGGTACACGCAAAAAATGTGTGACAGGCATTGTCCTCCTCTCCTGGGCAAAACCGACAATCGGGAGACCGTGACTTGCCAATCTTGTGCAGGTAAGACTGAAAACACCCGTGCCCGCTCAAAAGCTGGGTCAGATAGAAGTCAGTCTCACCATGCCTTCGATTTAGCCACTTTCTCACATCCGGGATGAGGCGCGCAGTCCACCTTCCCTTCGTGCAATTCTCCCAAGACTGCTGCCAATCGTTGAGCGAGCGTTGTCTCTCCTCGCGGACAACCATCTCCCTCGCATCCTCGTTTCGGCGCAGGTAAATAGCGCGGCGCTCTCTAGCAAGGAGGGCGACAGCAATCACGCCTGCAAACACTCTCACCGCCGAGTCGGAGACTGTTGGATACGAAGATGCAATTCTCAGTGCTCCTCTTCTCTGTACCTGTGCCAATCGTTTTCGGTATACCTCCTTGCTGAGAGCGTCGCCCCATACCTCTGCTCCGTTCAGTAGCACTGACCCTACAGCACTCATCAAGAGGCGTCTTCTTGATGGGCTGGATCCCCCTACGTTGGCCATAAGTCGACTCAGGGCCGATATTCCCGAAGCAGCCTTCTCAGCCGTTGCCCTGATTTGCTCAGAGAAACTCATCTTCGAGTCGATCAGTAGCCCCAGGTACTTCACCGCTGGCTTCGATTCGACCTGTATATCTCCAATACTGATCATCCTTACTCTAGGGATTCTCTTTTTTGTCAAGATGACCACTTCGGTTTTCTCCAGTGCTAAACTGAGCCCGCGAGCAGTCATCCAGTCCCTCACTCGGCGCATTAGCATACCTAGCCTAAGTTGCGCTTGTTCAACGGTGCGTCCGGCGACCAGAGCCGCAACATCATCCGCATAGCCGACCAAGCGCGACTCATCTGGCATCTCAAGTCTCAGTAGCCCGTCGTAAGACACGTTCCACAGGTCCGGACCAAGGATAGATCCCTGGGCAACACCCGATGTAATTTCCATCCTTCGTTGGCCCTGTGCCGTGTCGTAGAGCAGGCTTCGGTCGTTTAGGTAGTCCCTCAAAAGCCGCATTAGATATTCTGGAACTTGAAAAGAGTTTTCCAGCGTGTCCAGAATATCCACCCATCTAGCGGAGTTGAAGGCATTCTTGACGTCGAGTGTCACCAACAGGACGATCCGTCGCTTGGTGCGACTATATGTCTCTGCCTTTTGGACCGCGTTCACCACCTCTGCAATCGCATCAATGGTAGAACGTCCTGCTCTAAAGCCGTACTGCCGAGGAGATAGGTCCCCAGCAGCACGAATCGCGTCAGTGAGTCTTCCCTTGATGAGTTTCTCTAGCACTTTCCCAGCCGTGTCTAGCATGCATAACGGGCGGTATGCAGACGGCGATTCGGGATTTCCCTTCCCCTTGCTGACCAGCACGAGCCTCGCCACCTTCCATCGTACCGGGAAAACCCCGTCCCGTAGGCAAGCGTTGAATGTGCTGAGCAGCAAGTCAGGACAATGGTGATAGACGAGCTGCAAAACCTCAGCTGGAACACCATCTGGACCTGGAGCCTTCCTCGCTTTCAGGGAGAGGACTGCCTCCTCCAGTTCCAGCTGTGTGAAGAGTGGGCACTCGACTGCTGTTTCACCATGGACAGCGTCAACACGGACGGGATGGGCGGGGAAGAGTCCCCGCACCATCGCGTCCATCTTTTCCGCGTCATGTATACAAGGCTTCCGTAGGGTACCAAGTTTCCCCATGACCAGCTTGTAGCCAAGGCCCCACGGATCCCTATTTACATCGTCCACGAGGTCTTGCCAGCATCGGGCCTTGCTCTTGTTAATAAGCCTGCGAAGATATTTCCTGCCGTACCTGTATGCTGCTAGCCTAGTGTCTGCCTCCTCCCGTGTTCGCGCCCGCTGGGCCTCTCGCCGAAGTTTGTGACACTCGCTTCTTTGTTCGGCGATCTCGTTTGACCACCAGTATACTGGAGGCTTACCATGTCGGGGTCTCCGACGGGGCATGGAAGACTCGCAAGCAGCTATGATGGCACTCATAGTTGAGTTCACCAAGTCCTTGGCTGTAGGCCCTCCACTCCCTGGCGGAGCTCCCAGCAACGGTGCGCCTGCCGTAAGCGCGTCAGCAAACCTCTCAACGTCCATCCTCCCAGTCCTCCATCCGAGGATTGAAGTTTGGGCATATGCACGCAGAGTGGCACTGTCGTGAATCTCAACAGCTATATACTGGTGATCACTAGCCGAGTAGTCCTAAAGTACTCACCAGTTGTGTACTCTGGGTACCAGGGACTCCGAAGAGAGTGTCACATCGGGTATAGTTCCTACGCAACCCCAGCGGCGGAAAGTAGGGATGTTACCAGTATTTAGGACAAAAAGCGCTGTTCTGGCCGCCATGTCCAAGATTTGCTTTCCCCTTGGGTCGGATTGTGGCATACCCCATTCAATGGCTCTAGCGTTGAAGTCTCCCCCGACCAGCATGTGGCCCTCTGTGTTCGAGACAGCGTCCTCCAGGGCATCGAGTTTGGTTCGAAAAGATCGCATTGCCTCGTTAGGCGTCAAATAAACACTGAAATATGTTATCCATGAACACCGCACCCACACAAAACCATCCCCGCGTCCATGGCCCTGCACCTGAAGGCGGGCGCTGTCTCGAACCCAGATGGCCGAGGTACTAGATTTGTCAGGGTACCACGCTTGCGAGTCCTTGTTATGATGTTGCTCGCTCAGCAACAGGAGGTCAGCTTTCTTATCCCTCGCAAACTGCTCAAGTAGGTCCTGGGCGTTTGTGCTTCGGTGCAAATTGACCTGCAGGGTACAGATCATTTGAGTATCGATTTGGCTTTAGTTAGGGCCTCCTTGAAAACCCAGCATCTCCCTGTCCCCGGCTCATGTTTGAGGTCGCCGGGTGCTAGCTTAGCATCCTTGCAAAGAATGCATTTTGCCTCGTTCGTGCACTCCTTCCTTTTGTGCCCCGTTTCACCACATTTGTAGCACAGAGATCTCCTGTCGGGTCCCCTACAGCCATACGCGGTGTGTCCGTATTCGAAGCATCTGAAGCAGCGGATAGGGATCGCTCTTCTCCGTATCCTGCAGATCACCCAACCTATCTTAATTTTGCCCTTCGCCAGGATTTGGTGGGCGTCTTTATCAGCTAGTTCGACAATAGCCATGCGTTGCCCCCTTGTGTTTTCACGTGTCAATCTTGCCTTGACTTCACTTAAGCTGGGGAACTCCCTCCTAATGGCATCCTCTACCTCAGCTTTGTCCGTGACGCAGTCGAGGTCCCTGATTTCCAGGGTGGCCATTGGTTCGAGTGAGGCAACCGTTGCCGCATCTCCAAGAACCTTTTGAACCGCGTCACGGAATGCATCTTTGTTTGTGGCCTCTGGCCCGAATTCCACCAGCAAGCCACCGGCCCGGGTTGGTCGAACTGCTTTGATGGCAGTTTTGGTGTCGTCTGGCTTGACCGCTCCTTTAATTTCACGGAGGACATCTGCGTAGGTTCGGCCCTTAGTTGGTTTAATAAGCAGTGCCTCTCGCAAGGGTTTGCGCCGCGGTTTGCTTTTTGTTTTCTGCGGTATATCGGGGGGTTCTTTGTTCTTTTCGTGGTTGAGCTCTTTGTTTGTTTTTTCTAGGAGTAGCTTTTTGGCCGCTTTTTTCGCTGCCTTGTTTCGCACCACATGAAACTCCTCGCCTGGAGTGTCAACTTCGTTTATGGTCTCGTCCTTCCTCCTTTTCTCACGGTCGCCTTCAATTGGGCTACCGGCCATTCTTTTGCTGCTGCTAGGACCCACTGATGCCTCGAGGGAGAGTGTGTCTTTTTGGTGCTTTTCGGTTGCAAGCCACCTCCGCCTGTAGTGCGTTATGCAGCCAAAAAGCTCCTCCAGTTCAAGAATGCCATTCTTGACACTCTTGCCTATGTTTTTCTGCACTTCGCAGGCAGCCCTCAGTTGTTTGACGATATTCCCCGCTTTCCGAGTAAGCCGCTCCTCTTCGGCGCGGTCAAGGGCGATTGTGTTATTTGGCGCCACCTCTTGGGAGAGGCCCCTGTTTCCTAGCCCTTTTGCTTCTATCGCTTGGGTCGCGTTTGAAGTGGCGTCGGCCAACGGCAAAACTTCTCCCTCCCCCAGTCTTACACTGGCCTCTGTTGGTGTCGCAGCTTGATCCGGATTGTGTACGTCTTGCACTGGACGCTCCAGGGTGCGCATAGTCCTTCTACTGCGCCCAAAGGCCGCAATGATGCCAGGTTGCACAACGCACTCTGCCTTCTTTCGTTCGTTAGTCCGTCTGTGGTCTGTCTCCGATGATTTAACCTGTGATGTTGACTTTGACAGTGTTTCTGGGGTTTGCTGCCTCCCCCCGCAATCGGTGACTTGTTTAATCGGTGTTCTTGCCAACAGCGGTTTTTGCCTGAAAGGGTTCTCCGTGCTGGCGTCCTGTTTGCTTGTGGTTTCATTTGTTGGATGTTTTTGATCTGTTGATTTTATTTGCTCCATTTTATTGGGTCCCCTCTCGGAGCCGCTATCTCCGTTCGTGTGTGTAGTCGCCTTTTTGGTCCCATGGTTATCTTTGCAGAGCAGGGAGGCCATGCGAGGGTTGGCACAAGCCCTTATGGGGACAAGTGCTCAGAGCCAGACCAGCGCTAATCGGGAGTCCGTCTCAACCGAACCTACACCACCAACCCAATGGTGCGAACTTCGAACGTACTCCGAGGCCTGCCAAGGTTTTACCGGGACGGAGACGGTATGATAGTTGAATTGGAGCCGTTCACACACGAGTTTCACATCGGCGCTACTGTGCAAAGAAACTAGGTCCAAACCATCACATCCGCCAGCCCAAAGCGTCAATTCCAGTTCGTTGTCCAAAGCGTAGTCCAGATACAATAAGAGTCGTTACCTGTCATCCCAGGAGGGAACCTCACGGCACCCCCCATATCCTCGGGTCCGTGGGGGCGGCACTCCCCAAAGAATGCTAACCTCCAAGAATGTTCTTGTCGACCGGATTTCTCCCTGCGGGAATTTCCTCGGGTACGTGGGGGCGGAACTCCCCAAAGAATGCTAGCCTCCAAGAGTGGTCTTGTCGACCGGCATTCCCCCTGCGGAGAAACCTACTTTACGTTACTCCGTATTTCTTCATTCAACCAGTCAAAGTATCAAACAAATCTAATTTCTATTTCGCGTTCCCGAATTTTACCGACGTGGTACCGAAAAATATACTACGTTAACGTAAATCCGAAAAAAAACTACGCTAAAGAAAAACCAAAATCAACTAAGGTACCGCGTACCGCGCGCGACGCGTAACCGACCTCAGCGGATTTTCTCAAACCCTACCCTCGCGACGGCATACTTACCATGCACTCTACTTTCCGTTGAAAGAAGGAACCACTGGAAAGGAAAGTCGTTGTTAAAGTTTAGCAATTCATATTATTTCTTAATCTGACATCCCTAAAATTCTACAATATTTCAGAAATATTTTTCTCATTTGCTTTTTCAATTGTAAATCGTATAAACATGTTGCAAATGTTAAATCATTCTTCTCTTTCATACTAAAACAAATTTCGATGATATTTTGTTTCCATTTTCACTTTACCTACACACTCCACTGCCATGTGGCTGTCAATTCACCTTGACATCCCACGACAAAATGCATCCGTCACAACCAGCATGAGATGACAAGCCACCTAGCAGCAAGGTGTGTTGGTAGTGGTCGCCAGCGGCGTCGTATGATTCATTACAGGGCAGTGTCCACGATGCCTAGCAGGCATGGGGAGACTGAAGGAAACGCTGCTTGGCCCTTTGATGTTTTATTTTTCGTTTTTCACCGCCGTAGGTCTTTGGCATGGTAGACTCCCAGCTCCTTTCCGGACATGTCCGCAATGAGGTACCGCCTGGGACTTAAAACTTGTAAGACTCGACACTTCACGCTATTCTTATCTAGCTTGGCAGTGTAGTGCCGACCTGCTTCACTTTGTCTAAAATTCCGTCGGTAGATCTCGTCGCCTGCCTTGAAGCCAGAAGGATGCGATCGCAGATTGTACCGCTCCTCCCCCACCCGTCTACTGTCTTCAATCCTCTCCCGGATTTGTTCTCGTAGAATTTGGAGTTTCTCGTGCTGCTCCAGCACCACTATTGGGTCTTCCAAACCTTTCAACTGCCGCAATAGCCGGTACGAGTTTCCGTGGCAGATCATATGCTGGCCGAACACGGCAAGGTATGGGGAGATCCCTGTGGTGGAGTGATAGGAAGAACGCAGGGCACAGGTGATGGCGGAAATCCTGCGGTCCCAATCTTTCTGATCCGGTTGGACGTAGGCCCGAATGGCGGCTATGAGGGTACGGTTCAACCGCTCGGACGCATTGGCTTGCGGGGAATAAACGGCAGTCCGCTGATGCGTAATGCCATACTTTTCCATTAGTTCCCGAAAACTAGACGAGGTGAACTGAACTCCGTTGTCGGAGACCAGCTTCTCCGGTACTCCAAATATATGGAAAACGCGATTTTCCAGAAAACTGACTATGGGGCCAGTGTGCAGGTATCGAATTGGTTCAACAATCGGAAATTTGGACAAGTGGTCCAGGACCACGACAGCTCCCGTATATCCCGAAGTCGAGCGAGGGACGGACCGATGAGATCTATATACAGGCGCTGGAACACCCGCTCCGGTAGTTCGAATTTTCCCATCGGGGGACGAAGAACATAATTGGGCGCTTTAGTGCATTTGCACAGCTCACAGGCCGCTACGTAAGTCTTCAGTCGCCGAAGCGTACGACCATAACCGCCGTGTGCACTCAATGGGTGGTCATGAGCCCGCTTAATCAATTCGAAGGTCAGTTCTTCGGGCACCCATAACTTCCACTGTTCCTCTTCTTGGAGGGGGTCTCCGGAGGCGTGTCTCGTCCGCTTGTATATAAATCCCTCCGTCACCCGTAGTTCTGGCAGCTGCGGTAACTGGTTCTGAATCGTATTCATCAGCTGAGTATAACAGGCTGACTTGAAGGCGGGATGGTCCAAGTCGATCCATAGGGGGCTGTCGTCCTCCTGGGCCAACTCGGCTCCTTCAGGAGCGAACATCCTTGATAATGTGTCCGGTACCACGTGCTGACTTCCCTTGCGGTGTCTTATCGTGAAGTCAAACGCCTGTAATTTCAAGGCCCATCTGGCCAAGCGGCCGTGGGGATCAGTTTGGCTCATCAGCCATTTCAGTGACGCATGATCGGTGACGATTTCAAAGGGATGTCCCTCTTCATATGCTCGAAAACGTTTCACTGCCAGCACAGCCGCCAGGCATTCCTGCTCCGAGACCGTGTAGTTCCGCTGGGCCTGGTTCAGCTTGTGGGACATGAAGGCTATAGGTCTCTCCTCGCCGTCTTGTGCAACCTGGACTAAGACTGCTCCCACCCCATGTTGACTCGCGTCACAATGGATTGAGAACGGTTTGTCAAAGTCCGGGCTGTGCAGTACGGGGGCTGTAGTCAGACTCTTCTTTAGCTCTTCAAAGGCTCGCAAGCTGGGCCCTTCCCAGACGAACTTTCGTCCCTTACGCAGCATGTCGGTCAAAGGAGTGGTAATGGTGGCATAGTCACGCACGAAACGCTGGTACCATCCGCATAAGCCTAGGAATCGGCGTAACTGCTTGGTAGTCTTGGGTAATGGTAAAACGTCAATCGCTTGAGTCTTGTCCGGATCGGTCTTGATATTGCCATGCCCAATGATGTAACCCAAATACTTCACCTCCGTCATCACGAACTGACTCTTCTGTATGTTGATGGTTAACCCTGCCCTCCGGATGTGTAGAGCCACCTTCTGAAGCAGGTCGATGTGTTCGTTAAAGGTCTCGGTTATAAGCAGCAGATCGTCTAAGTATACGAAAACTTGGTGCCGTAAATGTGGTGGTGTCACCTTATCCATAAGGCGCGTCATTGTCAGAGGGGCATTGCACAATCCGAATGACATGGTCGCGAATTGATACAGGGGCCGACCTGGGACTGTGAAGGCTGTTTTCTCCTTTGAGCCAGGGTCTAAAGGAATTTGCCAGAAGGCGTCCTTGAGGTCTAAACTCGTGATGAAGTGGGCTTTAGGCAACCGACTCAAAATGCCTTCAATCAACGGTAGAGGGTATGCGTCCTTGACAGTGACGGCGTTCAAGCGTCTGGCATCTAAGCATAGCCGGACCTTGTTCGGCTTGACAACTAAGGTGACCGGGGAAGCCCACGCGCTGTGCGATTCTTCGATCACGCCTAATGCTAGCATTCGATCAACTTCGGCATATAACAACTTTTCCTTCGCCGGAGATATGGCAAAATGTCTCTGTTTTATGGGTTTAGCATCCCCCACATCTATTGTGTGTAACACCAGGGCCGTCCGCCCGAGACCTTCCTTCTCATGCGATGGGAAAGCCGATATAGCCGAGTCAAGTCGCAGTTGTTGATGCACATCCAGTGTATATCGTAATAAGTGAGTGGTTGGAGTTTTGTCAGGAACAGTGGTGACGGACTCCAGGGTCGTGCCGGAAAACAGTGCCGGGGCCAAGTTAAATTTTCGAACGAAATCCACCCCTAGATAAAGATTCTGGGTTAATTGAGGTATAATGTAAAATTCCAGAGGTTTAGTTACTCCTTTAAAGGTGACATCCGTCGTAATTTTTCCTACTACAGAGTGACGATTTCCGTCCGCCGTGCTTAACCAGGTGGTAAAATGGTGAGTTTGGTCCGCGTGCATTGCCAGCACCTCCCCTGCAAAATCGGCAGATATGCAATTCACACTGGCTCCCGTATCGACTAAACCTGACAATCGCTTTTGCAGGAGGTGAACTGACGCATATGGTCGAACGTCATCCCTCAATAATTCATCTAAGTGTATGTCCCTCAGCACCTTCCTCGACTGCCTGACCCTTCTCCAGAAGCTCCGCATCCGACGCGTGGCTCGCTGTCTTCGCGGTGGGACAATTGTAACCAACTCCTCATGGAAGATGCGCTGTCGAGGAGCCAAGTAATTCCGCAGTCTGACGTGGAAGGGCTTGACATGCCAAGGAACCCTCGCCTCGGTATCATTTCCCTGCGCGTCCGTCTCGACAAAGGATGGCGTCGGTTGTGGAACTTCGGGAGAACTGTGTTTGGCGGTGCAAGTCAGCAGAATTGGGGTCGTGTCCGGGGCTTGGTCATAGCTAGTGATGGGGTCAGCATTGGTTCGTCCGGGTTTTAGGAGTGCCGACGGGTGGTCGAGGCACTCGCTGGCAAGTTTTTTCGCAACTTGCAGTTTGCGCAATCAGGTGCGTAAGTGTCTGCCTTCCCGCATCGGTAACAGAAGATCGTCGGTTCCGCTGGACATGCATAGAACCGATGCCCCGTTTGTCGGCAGTTCCAACAGATCGTCGGACCTGTAATTGCTTCAACGGATGGTCGATCAATCACTGCTTGGCCGTCAAGCTCCAGGGGTGCTCCGCTCCTCGGTACTGGTACTGGGTCAGCCAGTAGGTGGTCCGCTGCCATCAACTCCGCGGAGTGATGATTTCGTGGATTTGGTCCCGTTATGCGAGGTTGTGGACGGAAGGTATTTCGCCGCTCATCCACCTGTTCTTGCCTACGGGCATGGAGGCGTAATCCCTGTATGGAGTTGATGGGAAAATGCAGAAGGCTGTTCTGAAGCTCCCAACGCATATTCTCCCTGATAATTTCTACCAGTTCGTCCTCGGGCATGGTTGTTCGTAAGCGAGTGCTCAATCGCACTATACTTGTGTAGTACTGGTCGAACGGTTCGTGAGCGCCTTGTTTCCGTTTCTTTATTTGTTCCCGTAGTTCTCTTTCAGTGAAGCCGCCATCAAATCGATTGCGGACGACTCCTTAAAACTCCAGTACCAGTCGGCAGCATCTCCGCTGAACAGAACGTGTGCATGCCGGAGGAAGGCCGAGAAGTCACCTCCCAGCGTGCTGGATACTAACGCCTGAATCCTGAACAGGAACCGGTCCACTGATATGGTCGAGTTGAAACCCGTGAAGCTAAGGCGCCAACTCTCCATGATACGAGGCGTCGGATCTCGGAAAGGTGTCAATGCGTTCACGGGGGGACTCGCATCTTCGATTGACCTGCTGTAAGGGACTGCCTCGGGGACTGGAGGTACCAACGGAGGTGCGGTACTGTGTCGTGGTCGATACTCGGGAGCTCTGGGGTCCATTCCCGAGTTCCTTGGAGGTAGGGTCCATTGATCAGCCGGTCGAGAGTGGGGCATAGCCACACTGGGATTGGGCTCCCAACCAAGCGGAGTTCTCACGCGGCTGGGGGGTTGGCTCATCAGGAGGTTCTGGAGTCTTCTGAACGAATTAGGCTTTGATTTGCTTCCCCAGCCCCCGTATTCGCCAGATTTAGCCCCCGGCGACTACTGGCTCTTTGCTGATCTGAATGCTCCAGGGAAAAAAATTTGGCTCGAATGAGGAGGTCATTGTGTAATGATTTGAAGTCTTAAGTCCGAACGAGGAACCGACCTCTCATCGGTTCTAGTCTGAGTAATGCCAACGGATGGTACCAACCGGTCAACCAATCCGTGCACCGTAATCCATTTTCGCGGTGGCTGCTTGTCGGCCAGCTAGATCGGAGAGGATTTCGGTCGCGGGTCTCCAAATGGATTACGCTCATTTACAATTTTTCAGCCACCATTAAACGCTCGTTTCAAACGCGTCAAAAACACAATCATACGGAGAAGAAACCTACTTTACGTTACTCCGTATTTCTTCATTCAACCAGTCAAAGTATCAAATGAATCTAATTTCTATTTCGCGTTCCCGAATTTTACCGACGTGGTACCGAAAAATATACTACGTTAACGTAAATCCGAAAAAAAACTACGCTAAAGAAAAACCAAAATCAACTAAGGTACCGCGTACCGCGCGCGACGCGAAACCGACCTCAGCGGATGTTCTCAAACCCTACCCTCGCGACGGCATACTTACCATGCACCCTACTTTCCGCTGAAAGAAGGAACCACTGGAAAGGAAAGTCGTTGTTAAAGTTTAGCAATTCATATTATTTCTTAATCTGACATCCCTAAAATTCCACAATATTTCAGAAATATTTTTCTCATTTGCTTTTTCAATTGTAAATCGTATAAACATGTTGCAAATGTTAAATCATTCTTCTCTTTCATACTAAAACAAATTTCGATGATATTTTGTTTCCATTTTCACTTACAATTTTCGTACGTATAAAATGTAAAAATGAAATTTTAGCACTTAAACAGAAACGTTAACCTTCACGTCAATTGTGAAAACTTTGTGGCAAAATTTATATTATGTTTACCTTGATGTGAAGTCTTTGCTTTACTTTTTCATGTCCGCGTCTCGACAAACAAAAACCTTTTACACCTGCTATATTGTTATTTTTTTATTAAACTCAGTTGAATCAGTCTGATATATTGCTCGTGTATTTCTGAATTATATTTCATGGGCATACTATTTAGCCTTTTCAATTAACTATTTCTTCCCTTCGATAATTTTTGTGCCCCATCATAAAAACCAAAACTTACTGTCTGTTTTATTATTTTAACACTGACCTGCTAGTCTTCGTCGTTTGAACTATGATTGGATGAGTTTTTCTCCTTGACTTTGTCCTTCTCTTTTTCCTTATTCTTGTCCTTGTTTTGATTCTTAAACCTTGGAAGGATGCAACTGTTTGGCAGAAACCCGCCAAATTTTCCCTTCTTCATTGTTGTTGTTGCAGTGGGTGCCGTTGATGAGATTGGGGCTGTACTTGCAGTTGATGCGATAGATGATGATGAAGCTATTGGTGATACAGGGCTTGTACTTGTACAACAATTTTCTAATTGATCTTACCTAAGCTCCATCATGACGGTATGGAAAAATGGCCTATTCGTGCATCCATGACGGGCGAAACGTATGATTTTAGCTGAGCGTTGATAGTATCTCCCAGTCCCACTGGCTAAGTTGCGAGGTATCGACATTCACACAAATTTGTGACCGAAACTGCGGAACACACGCAAGGCTTCGACAACCCCTTCAAAAAGTGACAGCCGACTCTTCTTTGGTGGCGGCCATTACCTACACACTCCACTGCCATGTGGCTGTCAATTCACCTTGACATCCCACGACAAAATTGACGTGGCATGTGCATCCGTCACAACCAACATGAGATGACAAGCCACATAGCAGCAAGGTGTGTTGGTAGTGGTCGCCAGCGGCGTCGCATACTTTATTACAATTGCCGAAAATGAAGCCTATTTTGAAGCAAAGGATAAACCCTTCTATAAACATGGTATAGAAATGTTGGAAAGGCTTTGGAAAGATCGTATCACTTTAAAAGGAGATTATATTGATGAATAAAAATGATTTTTGAAAAAAAATGTTGTTTTCGTTGTTAGCCTCGGGACTCATTGAACGATGTGTTATATACGTGGGTCATTCAACAAGTACTTAGCCTCACCGCCCAATAAGGGGCCATCCATAAATTACGTAACACAAAAATCCGCGATTTTAATCATACATATCATACTTTAGAGGCATGTATACCAACACAATAAAAAAAAATTTTGACAATCGGACTCCCCAGACCCGCGAAATTTAAAAATTCCAGGTCCTTTTGAACAGACCTCATATATATATATATATATATATATATATATATATATATATATATATATATATTTATATATGTGTATATATATATATATATATATATATATATATATATATATATATATATATATATATATATATATATATTTATATATGTGTATATATATATATATATATATATATATATATATATATATATATATATATATATATATATATATATACGTGTGTATGTATATATATATAAATATATACAGTCAAAACCGCTTATAACGAACATCAAGGTGCTTCTAATTTTGTACGTTGTAGCAAGTGTTCGTTTTAAAAGGTAGTATCAGTTATAACGAACTGTTCGTTGTAAGTGGTCACTGCGCTCAATTTATTTCAAGTCTTATGATACTTTACATAAAAGTATACCGTGAAACTTTTTGTATGTGATTTGAAGCTTACCATATGAATAATATAAGAATATGCATTTTTATATTATACTTACGTTAGCTAAACTGAATATTCCTACATACATGAATAGTGTTGAAAAGAGTAAGATATGCAGTTAATAATATTCATAAACTAATGCGTTATCAAAATAATGTATGTATGTATTTCTCAAGTATTGTACTTATATCCATTTACATAGCTGTGTACGTGTAAATGCATAAAGTCAAAGGTATGAAAAAACCGTGACAAAATAATAAATCAAAAGTTTGAGAAAAAGTCTGTTATTTTTGTTTGTCGCCTCTCTTTTACTTCTGCAAGAAATTTTTTTTCAACTGAATTTGAAATAACCAAAACTGCTTCTTTTTCATTTTGGAGAGTATCGCTAGTTTGAACAAACGTTCTCAAGATAGAACAAGCAGCATATTCTTCAGCCACGGTATGAATTTTGCCAAAATCTTCGAATTCTTGATCTTCGATTTGTTGATCATCATCAGCAGGCAAATGTGCGTCTTGTGGCATATTGTTGTATGCGATATCAACATCGGACAAGTCTTCACATGTTATGATTTTGTCATCCACTTTGACATAGTCATCAGCAAAACAGTCAGAATCCAGAAGAGAAATTGCATCTTCTAAATCTCTGCGTGCATTACCTTCATTTGCGATTTCCAACTGAACACCTTTAGTTAATCCCGAAGCACGAAAGCAGTTGATGATTGTTTCCTTTCGCATAGAGTCCCATGCCTTTGATACCATTAGTATAGCATCAAGAATGCTAATTTTTGAATTGTCATTGTTTTCTGTTTTTTCGATGATTTTCAGTACTAGCTCTTTTCGGAAGGAAACTTTCAGACTTCTGATAACTCCCTGGTCCATTGGTTGTAGAACAGACGTACAATTTGGTGGCAGAAAAATGAGTTTAATTTGTTTCAATCCTTCAACTGGAGGGTGGGATGGGCAATTGTCGACAATCAAAATGATATGCTTGTTTTGCTTTAAAAGTTCAATATCCCATTTTTTTAAAGTGCTTTCCAAAAATTGCCGATGTCATCCATGCTTTTTTATTGAAATTGTATTCAACGGGTAGATTTTTCACACCTTTGAAACACCGCGGCATTTTACTTTTTCCGATGACTAAAAGTTTTCTTTTAACAGAACCTGACATGTTAGCTGCAACAAGAACTGTTACTCGCTCTTTCGAAAGTTTGCCGCCAGAACATTTCTCTCCTTTAAATTTTAGCGAATGATCCGGCGTCAGCCTAAAAAATAGCCCCATCTCATCCGCATTGAAAATTTCTTCATCAGAGTAGCCGAGCCTGACTTTTGTCCACACGTTTTGTATCCAATCATTTGTCATTGAACGGTCAACAACAGCTGATTCACCTGAAATCTTTCCATAAACGATGTTGTGGCGAGCTCGGAAACGTTGAATCCAAGACGCATTGCACTTGAATGATTCCTTCTTAAAAATAGTGGCAAAAGCTTCAGCCTTTGCTAAAAGCATAGGTCCATTCACCGCACGCTGTTGTTTAAACCAATCAAGTAGCGAATTTTCAATATCCGTGTGATTTGAAGACCGGACACGTTTGGCTTTTCCGCACTTTTTAAATTGTTCTAAAATTTTCTCCCGGCGCTTTATCATTCCTGTGATTGTTGATCGTGACGTTTGAAATTCACGGGCAATCAAGCTTGCGGAATCACCGGAATCAATTCTGCAAATTATGGCGAATTGCTCTTCGATCGTAAACTGCTGCCGCGGCATGTTTCCGAGTGTAATGTGACGAGACAACTGAATTGTAAACCAACGTGAAATTTTGTAAAGTAAACAAAGCCTTTGCTATGATTTCTTTGAACACTAAAACAACAAATATACGCTATAACCAATAATTCTATAGCTAGTTTACCAACCAATTTGATCGTTCTAGCCGATATTTTCACTGTAACCGATTTGTTCGTTGTAAGCAACATTTTTCTATTTTTTTGTGGGTGATACTTTACGGTGCCGTCTATTTTGTTTGCTATATCAGATCGTACATTGTAAGCGGTGTCGCTATAAATGGTTTCGACTGTATATGCATATATATTTAGATGTATATATATATATATATATATATATATATATATATATATATATATATATATATATATACTTGTATATATAGATACATATACATATTTATATATATATATATATATATATATATATATATATATATATATATATACATATATATATATATATATATATATATATATACTTGTATATATAGATACATATATGTATATATATGTGTATATATACTACTGTGACCAAAAAATAAGGTGACATTTGAATTTAAACTGCGCGCGTCAAAGGATTTGGAGAATTATTATTTTTTTTTTTTAGGTTTATAGTACTGTCAGTGACATCTATGTCAAATTTACATGTCAAAATATTCATTAGTGTTGGAGATACGCGTCGTTTCCGGGATAGCCTTCAGTTCCGTCTTCGCTACGGCTTGAATCTCCTCTATCGTATCAAAACGGTGTCCCCGGAGCGGTCTTTTGAGCTTGCTGAACAGCCAGAAGTCGCACAGCGCTACATCAGGTGAATACGGTGGGTACGGAACGATATGCGTTGAGTTTTTGGCGAAATGATCACGAATTACGAGTGCAGTATGGGATGGTGCATTATCGTGGTGTAAAAACCAAGAATTGTCTTTCAACAATTCCGGCCTTTTTAGGCGGATAGTGTTACGGAAACGACGCATAACGTTCAAATAATATTCCTTGTTGACTGTTTGGTCCGGCGGAAGGAATTCATGATGCACAACACCACGATAATCGATGAAGAGAAGAGGTTGATGGTCGCCCAAGACGCTCTTCGTCTTCGACACGTTCACGGCCGGCTTGGAACTCACTATACCACTTGTCAAAATTTTTTTAGACATAGCCTCATCACCAAAGGCTTTCTGCGCCATCCTCAACGGAGCCGCAGTAGAAAATTGATTCCGCAAACAAAATTTGACGCAAATTCAACAAATTGCGACACCGCAAAAAACGAAAAACACACTTTTAGCGGCTCACAAAACGACGCGTATCTCAAACACTAATGAATATTTTGACATGTAAATTTGACATAGATGTCACTGACAGTACTACCAACCTAAAAAAAATAATTCTCCAAATCCTTCGACGCGCGCAGTTTAAATTCAAATGTCACCTTATTTTTTTGGCACAGTAGTGTATATATATATATATATATATATATATATATATATATATATATATATATATATATATATATACATATATATATATATATATATATACATATATATATACACACATATATATATATATATATATATATATATATATATATATATATATATATATATATATGTATACATATATAGATATAGATATTTATGTATATAAAGGGTGGTCCAATCATAATGCATGATGTTAATTTTGAGTCACACCTTAACGTCAAGTTTTTTCGCCCAACTGAATTTGACATTTCTTTGCTTCAGTGTTTGATAAATTCAACCATTGAGAGTGTAATGATTTTAAGTCTACGTGCGAACGCGGAACCGACCTCTCATCGGTTCTAGACGTTAAGTCTGAGTAGTGCCAACGGACGGTACCAACCGGTCAACCAATCCGTGCACCGTAACCCATTCACGCGGTGGCTGCTTGTCGGCCAGCTAGTCGGAGAGAATTTCGGTCGCGGGTCTCCGAATGGGTTACGCTCACTTACAATATTCAGCCACCTATACATGCCCGTTTTCAAACGCGTTACAAAACAAAACCATACGGAGAAGAAACCTACTTTACGTTACTCCGTATTTCTTCCTATAACCAGTCAAAAGACAAAGATCTAATCTTTACTTCGCGTTTCCGAATTTCCGACGCGGTACCGAAAAATACACTACGTTAACGTAATTCTGAAAAAAGCTACGCTAAAGAAAAATCAAAATCAACTAAGGTACCGCGTACCGCGCGCAACGCGAAACCGACCTCTGCGGATTTTCTCAAACCCTACCCTCGCGACGGCATACCTACCTTGCACCTCATTTCCCGCTGAAAAGAAGAACCACTAGAAAGGAAAGTCGTTGTTAAGGTTAGCAATTCATATTATTTTATTTTAAATTATAGAAATACATTCCTAATTCAAGAAATTAAAAAAAAAACAAATTATATTAATTCAAACTAAACTATATTTGGTATTAAGTATACAATCGTATTGAATTAGCACAATTTATATATTTTTTTTGGTAGGGCTCATTTCAATAATTTTTTTATCGTGCGAGCCTATAATTGTCTTTCTAGTTTTTTTTTTGCAATGACAGTTTTTTTTATATTTAAGCATTTCATGTGTTTATAAATTTGTCGATCCTTCAGACACGAATATTAAAGATGTTAAATTATTAGCTGAATGTGTTATTTTTTTATGGAAATTAAACAGTTTAAATTTTTCTTAGGGAATTAAGATTAATTGCAAATCTTCTGGTTTTTGAATGTTAAGTCCATGTTTTTATTCAGTATTTTTTTCTCAAACAGATAATAATTTTATATCTGCTGAAAATCAATCAAATTATTAAGATTATAATTAATCAATTATCCAAATGAAATCATTTCTATATAAGTTAGACTTGATATAACCACTAAACTAAGGGGTAAATATTGAAATCAGCAGCTATATTCATAACATAATTTTCAAGTTGTTTGAGACCTTTTTGTATATACTGTGCGTTTTCATTTTTGACTAAATATTGACGAATGAATTCTTTCCTTTCGTTTTGTTAAATACAAAAGCATTATAAATTATATGCCTAAATCAAAAGAAGAACATAAATATGTGCTTCCTTAATTTTTCATTTGTTTGCTTATTGTCGTGTGTAGTGTGGTGTATTGTTTAAAGAAAAAAAAACATCCACACATTAGTAGATATTTTCTGGAACGTTTTATATCTTTAGATTTTTCTGAAAACGTTACGGAATCTAGGAACCCTCGATAATTCTATTTGACAAATACTATTCTCCTTGTGTTGGATTTCCCGATTTTGATAAGTACATTATTTTTCATCAATCAATTAATTCTCTTCTTTTATCATTCAAATCAATCTTGTCATCGGATCAACATTATAAAGATGTTAATAGCTATATGTATGGCTTAACTCTAATCCGACAACTTCTTAATTCTCTTTTTAAAAATATTTTGAGGAGGAAAACAAACAAACCTAGCTCTCGTCTATAACAGGTGCGTCGTTATATCGTTATCACAATATTAACAGGTTAAGTTCTAGCTCTCTTATCGATTCATCACTTTTAAGAAGAAAAAATATCTTCAATAATCAAAGGTCGCATATGCACATAAACGTACACAATCAGGATTCCAACTTGCAAGTTACATCCATTCACACGTAACGATACACATCAATGCATATATCATGCTACATATATAGTATGAAAGTTTAGCATATAGGGTAAGATGGGGTAAAACCGCCAGTAATATTTATTTGACGATGTCAAACTATCATTTATAAAATGATCAATGAACCAAACCATATTTCTGAAAGTTTAATCCCTTGGCTGCATAATTCATTCAGAAAGTTTTTATGTAGCTTTTATTTTAAAACAGTTGTGATCGTTCAGAAGAAAAGTTTAAAACGGCGGTTTTACCCCACCCAGTGGGGTAAAAACGCCATTCTGGTTTCAGTGTAGTTAAGTACCCAAATAATGTCAAAAACTTCTGAGAAAATTTTTTATTCAATTCAAATGGATATTACATGTTACAACGAATATAAAAGTAAAAATAAGAAATTGAAATTTAAAAAAATAGCAAGGCACAATTAATCCTCTGTGTCATCGCTGTCTTCTACGTAGTCGATTTTTTTTGGTCGACCACGCTTGGGACGTTGGCAAGAATTTTGTGTCATTTCGTTCTCGTCTGCCTCTTTTGAAACCCGTTTTGAAATTTTCTTTTCTGCTCGTGCAGCCGCAGCCGTCATTTGTTCTTTCTTTTTTCTCGCATTCGCTTCTTGTTCCGTTCGCAGTGTTTCCATTTCATTTTCATCGGTCAAAATCGCTGTTTTTCGGCGCTTTCGGCCGCGGTTCGTGGACTTCCGAGGTGCGGCCTTTTGGAAGGGACGCAGTTTTTCCAAAACTGCGTCAAAATTGATTTCTCTGTCGTCCTCTTCCGGCTCTTCGACTGACTCGTTTGGGGTCCTCGGGCGTTGAGGCTCATTTTCTACGCGATCAGTGATTTGAGACGGCAAAAAATCGATTTCGGTGAAAACGTTTTCGTTCAGTGGACAAATTCCGGTGACTCTAAAGCCAGATTGGATGTTCGAAATCGAAGCGCCCTTCTGAATTGGTTCACGAGCGATGCCAGGGATATCGTGCATTGTAATAGTTCTTGCAGCATTTTCTGGTGATCGCATCCAGTTGTCACATGCTGCATTGAAAAATTTCTTTATAGGCCCAAAAACAGTTCTGTCAAGTGGTTGTAATTTGTGGCTCGTATGCGGTGGGAGAGACAGAACAATAATTCCGTTCTCCTTACAAAAATCCAAGCCTGCGATGGTCATGTGTGATTCGTGGTTGTCCAAAATCAAAAGAGCTGGTGAGTCTAGCGTTGGGCGAGCGTATCTTTTGAAATGTGCCAGGTATTTCAAAAATTCCTCCCCTTTCATCCAACCTGATGGGTTAGCTGCTCCGTCAGCTCCGATGCCAGCAGCAGCAAGGAAGTCATTCTTAAATTTCTTTCGTGGAAATACGTAGAAAGGTGGCATGCAGACCCCTCCGGCAGAAATGGCGAGAGCAAGCGTAACTAAAACACCACGTTCAGCAGATGTGATTGAACCTAAATTCCTCACACCACGTTGTGCAACAACTGATAAAGGTTTTTGCACAGTCGTCAAAGCACTTTCGTCCATGTTCCATATGTTTTCGGGTCGGATTTTGAAGCGTTCAATCACGCTTTTCAAATTGGAAAAGAACATGTTAACGTTGTGTTCGTTGAAAGCAGTGGTTCGACCGAGGCTTGTTGCTTGCGGTTTGCGCAAAGATATCCCGGAATGACGAGTCATGAAGCCATAAAGCCAGTCTTTTGAAGCTATACCTGCATCTCCAGGCTTCGATCCATGCCAGTTTTGCGGAATTTTCCTTCGCATTTGATTTCTGTCTTTCAGTGTCGAAGCGAAGTCATAAGCAAGTCGTCGAACTGCTGTCCGAGAGAAACCATGAAACATAGCTGCTGCTGTTATGAGATATTTCTCAAGCGATGCCTCTTGGTCGTCAGTAAAAATCTGTAAAATAAGAATTACATGGTTAAAATAGTTTTAAACTGAGAAGAAATGTTATAATATTGGATTTGTCAAAATCATGACTTTACATATTGTTTCAATTGACCAAAATTGTGAATATTTGACACTTTACCTGGTGATGATGGCCAAAATAAGCGTTGTGCGCTTTGTTAACTCGGTCTCGCAAAGTCTCTCGGGGAATCCCATATTTTTCGGCAACAACTGCAACCTTGCTGCCCTCCTGAACTTCCTCGATTGCCCGTTGAAATATATTTTCATCAATTTTTGGTTTTTTTCTTGCGTAATTGCGAGGCATGATGCTGAAAAACATTCATTCTCGATTAAAACGAGTTTTTCCGTTATCAAGTTGTGTGGCGTTTTTACCCCACCTTTTCACGGCGTTTTTACCCCACGCGCCAATTTTTTGTCGAGGTTACTTAGTTTGTACAATTTTGGAAATATTGGCTAACTTGATACATGTACATCAGTATCAAGGTTCGTACTATAAGCGGACACTTACCTCTTTTTTTTCAAGCCGTTTATGTACACTTGATTGAGCAATGTTAATAACAAAAATTTTTTGCCACCGTCGAGTGAAACAAAAAAGACGCAATAGAAATTGTCACAACAAAGCAGCAGTATCCTGACCGACTGCAAAAACCACGCATTATCGATCAGAATGTACATTATAAACGGTTACTCGTTTCGGCGATTCATTTGAATTTAAAATCCAAATGGCGGTTTTACCCACCGGCGGTTTTACCCCATCTTACCCTACTTTTAATATAACGGCTAAAATAATCGAAAGATAATGTAATCGAATAAAGTAAAAAAAACTCTCACTAAATTAATTCTAAAAGAAAAAGTATTAGGAATAAATTGACTACAAAACAAAACATGACACGAATAAATTGGATTGCATATGACATAATGTTCATAACCAAATAACGACCGCACTTTAGTTAAAAATTTGCATGTTATCATTCAATTCAATATTTCAGTAAAATTCTCTGCATAATATATTCTGTACCGCATATGCATTTGCTAGTCTTCTTCGTTTTGATTAATTCTAGATAAAATTTTAGTAATAATACATTTAAATTATTTATGTTTGTTCGGATTCCCGTTGTAGAGATCGAAACTAGTCAGTGCTTCGTGCAAAACTTTTGGCAAATTTTCTCGCATATTCTCGTTTGTCACTATCTATCTTATTATTTTATTTACTTTAGTACCAATTTGGCTAGGGTTTTCATCAGAATGCTTACCTAGGTTCGGCGTTGCATACTAAATGAGTCCCGCAGCGACGTAGACGTGACCTGGGTACTTTTTAATGGTGTAAACGCAGTACTGTTAGCCAGCGATGATGCTGACGATCTCATATCAGGTGTGGACGTTTCCATTGAGGATGAAGTTGGCGTGGATAGCGATGACTGACTAGTGCTTCCTGCAAACAAGGGTAACCTAGGCGTTGAGGATGGTGTTATACTCGTAGAAGTTTATGACGATTGTATCGACGATATCCCACTATCAAGGGAATCGGATGGCTTCTTGATAGGAATTTTGCCTTCGAATTTCTTAGCGGATTTGCACACTTGTAGGGCTGGATGAGTGAATGATAAGGTTGCGTTGCTCCGTTGAAGCGCCTATTATAAAGTCGTCCCAACGGCCTACAGGTGTGCATCCAATACACTACAAGAAAGTAAATATAAAAAACCTGGCGATTTTCATGGACAACTAGTTTACGATGTAATTACCTGAGACGAGTTCGTTTCAAATAGGTTAACTATATTAAACCACCCGGCGAATCTTAAATCGCGACCGGCCAACTCAAGGTAACCTTCTTATGCG
This sequence comes from Odontomyia ornata, assembly GCA_963969285.1. NCBI lineage: Eukaryota > Metazoa > Arthropoda > Insecta > Diptera > Stratiomyidae > Odontomyia > Odontomyia ornata. The sequence continues at coordinate 232,533,775 of OZ017738.1, read as the reverse complement.
TGGCGGCCACTACCTCCACACTTCAATTCCATGTGGCTGTCAAATTCTGTTGGCATCCCACGACAAAATAGACGTGGGATGTGCACTGGTCGCAACCAACGTAAAATGACAAGCCACCTAGCAGCAAAGTGTGTTGGTAGTGGTCACCAGCGGCGTCGCATGATTCATTACAAGAGGTACACTGTTGAGTAGCGCGTTAAGGTTGTTGAAGCCTTTTACGGAAATGGGCGTTTAAATCAAAATGCACTTCGTGATTTTTTTGGTCAGCATAATCGACCAAATGTGTCTACAATCAGGAGAATTGTGCGCAAGTTTCAGCAAACCGGCTCTGTAGGAAATGTGAAATCACCTGTGCATGCTCGCCCAGTTAATTCTGAGGAAAACATTGCTGTTGTTCGAGATTGTGTGGCAGAAAAGCCGTCAACATCAACTCATCGTCGTGCCCAACAATTGAACTTCTCACGAACATCATTGATGTAAATTTTATTAAAGATTTGAGTTTCGACGTTCAAAAAGTTCAAATTTGACTCAAGAACTGAAGCCTACTGACCATTTCAAGCGTCGGCAATACGCCGAATGGTTTGTCGAATAGACAGAAGAGACTGGTGACTTTACAAAGGAAATCATCTTCAGCGACGAGGCCCACTTTCACCTCAGTGGAATCGTTAACAAGCAGAATTGCCGCATTTAGGCAAATGAGAATCCACAAGTAATTGTTAAAAAGCCGATGTATCCACAAAGAGTGACTGTTTGGTGCGGTTCATGGGCTGGCGGCGTCATCGGACCGTACTTCACGGCCAAGCAGTTACCGTGAATGGTGTTCGCTATTGCGAGATGATAACGGACTTTTTGTGGCCAGAAATTGAGGTTATGGACGTGAATGATATGTGATTCCAACAGGATGGTGCCTCTTACTACACAGCCAACGAAACAATGGCTCTTTTGCATGTGAAATTCAATGGCCGTGTTATCTCACGTTGTGGCGATGTTAATTAGCCGCCACGATTATGTGATTTGACACCGTTGGACTTCTTTCTCTGGGGACACGTAAAAAAAAGTGAACGTCAATAAGCCAAGAACAATTCAAGAGCTAAAGGATGAGATAATTCAGCACATTAACGACATTGACCCTAAATTATGTCTCAGAGTGATTGAAAATATGGACCATCGGATAGAAGTATGCCACTGTAGCTGTGACGAGCATTTGGGCGATATTTTGTTTCATGTATAATTGCCATATATTCTTCTATTATAATAAAAAAATATTAACATATTCTCTGAAAACTTTTTGTTTTAATTACAATTAACATCGTGCGTTTTGGTTGGACCACCCGGTGTATATATATATATATATATATATATATATATATATATATATATATATATATATATATATATATATATATATATATATATATATATATATATATATATATATATATATATATATATATATATATATTTATGTATATCTATATAGACATATATAGATTGGTGAGTTTTAAAAAGTATTGAGCCTCTCTCTTTTATTTAAAATGGATTTTATGTAAGTACATATTGTCCATTATTATCTATGACCATTTTTCGGGTAGAGCCATTATTCCATCTGTGTAGAACTTCTGTAGTTTATCGGCGAAAAACTTGACAAAGTGATTTTCACAGTCCCTTTTTGAAGTGAATTTATTTTCATTAAGGAAGTTTTGCATGCAAGGTCTGGACTCTACGGTGTATGCATCAAAACTCCCCAGCTAAGCTCTGTCAATTTTTGCCGGGTCATCAAAGATGTGTGTGGTCTGGCATTGTCATGATGGAAGACAACGCCCGTTCTATTGATCAATGCTGGCCTGTTTTTTTGAATTGCTTGTTGCAATCTAATTAATTGCTGACAGTACAGAGTCGAATTGAGTGTTTGGCCAGGTTCTAGCACCTCATGATAAACAATTCCCTTCCAATCCCACCATACACACAGCATAATCTTATTTGGTGTCAATACTGGCTTTGAAGCCGTTTGTGATGATTCACCTTTTTTGACCAGGATCTTTTTCGAACGACATTCTCGTTTCTTACCCATTTTTCATCGCTCGTAATGATTTGCTTCAAAAATGGCCCGATTTCGTTGCATTTTATCAGCTTTTCGCGAATGGAAATTCGGTCAATCAAATTTTTTTGTGTTAATTCATTCGGCACCCAAACGCCGAGCTTCTTTGTGTATCCAGCCTAACGCAAATGGTTCAAAACTGTTTGGTATATGTATAAACTGTTTGGTGATGTATATCCTTAGCAATGTCATGGCTGCTTATCTGTCGGTTGTAGCAACCACGGAAGTCACCGCAGTTGCAGACATTAAAAATTAGCAGAGGGGTGTGTAGCCCGGGGTGGCATACTGAGGCCGGCTAGCGCTCAGTCGTGTCGTGGGTCTTCCGGGACACCCCCTGCTCGTGCTGAGCCACCTTACATAAAGAAACTAACACAGTGGGAAAAGGACGGGAAAGGGAGAGGTCATTTTGAGAAATGAAAAATTTAGAAAAAATTTAATAAAACATGGCCGTTTATTGAACTCAAAAGAAAAAGAAATTTACAAATTCAACAAAAATATGTCAATTCAAATAAAACAAATCGGCCCCTCAATAATTTTATGTACGGAGCAAAAACAATCTAATTAAATAATTCATTTAAAGGAAAACAAAAGAAAAATAAGAATTTGTTGATGTGATAGATAAATACTCACAATAGGTAAAACTCACTCCTTTTCCTCGTTGATCTCCGAGCGCTCGGCGAAGACAAAAAAAAGGGTGTGGGGCCACTGAAAACCAAATTTTAAATTAACTTTAAAATTAATTTTAAAATTCAATCACTAATAGAACGGCCAATTATCACTCTCCACGATCCGTCAATATTGTACACTCGCAAACACTTTGTTCTATTTCAATTACGTCAATTTCATTAATTAAATCTTTTGCATATAGTAAAGACTGAGACGGTCCCGCACTTCATATTAACAATATAGTTCTCAAACTTCAAACTTTCACTTATTCAATTTTTTCATATATTTAGTATTGAGGCGGTCCCGCACTTCAACTTATCAATATAATCCTCCAAATTAAAAATTCCTTCAGTTTTCTAATTTTTTTACTTTTTCCCTCCGTCACAAAAAAAAACAGCCAAAATACCCATTCCACGAAAAGAAACAAAAGAAAAAAACTCCCTCTTCTTTCCCAAATCAAAAATCTGCCTGCCTTTCGCGAATTAATTATTCCGTCCCGCCAAACACAATTCTTTCTTCACTTCCAGTCAAATATCCACTCCAAAATCAGACTCTATCCCAAAAAAAGAACTCCTTCACAAAACCAAATCCGGAATTTCATTTTTCTACGAATTCACCATTCCGCACCGCAAAGCACAATCCATTTTTATATTAACAGTCAAATACCGCTACCAAAACTCAATTTTATTCCACTCCGAAAACTTCTTGTCTTTTTCCCATCCGAAATCTGACTCCCCCATCCCAACCACCTAACTTCCACTTTTCACCTTTCTCCCATCCGATCCCGCAATCCAAATTCTTTTCCAATTACCGTTGTCGCATCTGGGTAACGTAATCGAAGTTCATTACACTTCGATTCCGCTACCCACACATCTTTTGGTCCGTATCGACAATCACAATAGTTTCCATTGACTTGCATATATGGCAATTTACATCCCCAAGAATCGCTTGATTGAATGTAAAGTGTCACACATACGAGTACATTACGAAAACTATTGATTTTGCCGATACCCAAAAAAAAAGAGTGCTTCCGTGCGCCCGGGGGAGCTTGAACTCAGGGTTCCAGCAGTCGCACGGTCGAAACTCGCGACGTAACCAATGGAGCTATGCCTTATCGATCTCCCATTCATCAGATTAGCAACTTCAACGATTATCTGGGCATGAGATTGATCTTTGGTTAGTAGGCAAGCGTGAATTAATTTTCGTTAGTAAGAAAAATAAAATTTGGTAATGGGAACTAGTGAATAGAATTTGTTAGTATGAAGGAAGGAATTAGGTTTTGTTAGTAAGAATGAATAGAATGAAATTTTGTTAGTGGGAATTAATGTAGGGAGTGTTGTTAGTGGGAAGATTAACCTTCTTATTATATTACTAGGGTGTTCTTATTGGAAATCAGGGAAAGGGTAGGATTGTGATGAGGTGGACATAAAAATTAAAGGGAAAAATAGGAAAAATGTTAATAAAATAAATAAATACACACAGGAAAAGGTGGGAATGCCCAAAGGAAAGTGACAATGTCACGGCAGCAATTTGAAGTTGCGAATGGGAGGAAGTTGGTACGCCGGAATTCGCAACACGGTCTTCTTCAATTTTTTGTAAAATTACATCGACTTTTTCAGTGATTGAGCGAGGTGGCATCGAAATTTCCAGAACGAAAGCGAGCGAACCATCTCTTGGCTGTGGCTTTTGATAAAGTATCTTGACCGTAGACATCACAAATTTTTTCACGAGCTTGCGATGCATTCTCACCTCGATCAAAGTGACATTGTAAAATACAAAGCATTTTCTCAGAAATTTCACTCATTTTTAAATTAATACAACTTTTGACCCAAAAGACGAAATACAAAAGTGTCCATTTGAAAATTGTAGACTGGAATGTCACCTTTCAAACGCATGTCAGTTTGGCTCAACCTGATTAATATTTCCCATCTCGTGACAAAAAACGCTCAATACATTTCTGCGAGCTACTGTCGCAATTGTTGTCGCAGCTATTAATAACATCATGATGAATGTACTCGAATGTACTCGAACGCACAAGAATCGACCAAGCATGATCAATATCTGAAAGTGACGTCACTACGGCCATTCAGAATTCCTCGAATATTCCAGGTAGTTTGCCAATATACGAGAAGTGGGTTGAATGACTAGAGACCCTATATAAAGCCGAGCTGAATGAATGGGGAGGGACAGTAAAACCGCGATAATAAAACTGCCATAAAGTGGAGCGCGAAGTAAAGGCATTATTGATTAATAGTGAAGTGATTTTCGTGATATAGACAGTTGGAATATAAATTTGTAGACAAGTAAAATAAATAACATTTTAATTAATCTTCGTAAAAATAGTGAAATTCATGATCGTGCATTCTTTGTAAATAAACTCTTTTAACATAATTTAAAAGACAGTGCGTTCTCACTTTCCCGGAACATTAAAATTATTGGCCGCAAACCATAACATGCGACGTTGGTGTCGAGAAGTGAGAAAGAAAACTTCGAAAGTGAAAAGTTATAAACATTTTTTTTTTAATGCACTATAGTGAAATGTAGCGTGGAAACTGGTGGAAAAAAATAAAAGCCGAAATAATAAAAATATATAACACGAAGCTAACATTTAAAAATTAATCAGTTTACCATGTCGGAGCTTAAGGGAGAAGCAGAAACGCCAAAATCAAAGGAACCAGAAGATGCACTGATGCAAATGTTGATGCTGATGCAGCAAAGCAGTGACAACAGTCTTTCAATTTAACAACGAAGCTAAATGAACAATCAGCGGAGCTAAATGAACAGTCATTCAGTTTAACTGCGAAGCTAGATGAACAATTAGTGAAGCTAAATGAACAGTCATCCAGTTCAACTGCGAAGCTAGATGAACAATCAGCGAAGGTAAACGAACAATCAGCGAAGCTGGACTAACAAGCGATCGAAATCAAGGCAGATTTTGAAAAACAGCCAACCGAAATAAAAGCGGAGCTCGGTAGTCTGAACAAACAAATTAAATGCGTCGAGGAAAAGGTTTACCAGGTCGAGGAAAAGGTCAGCCAGGTCGAGGAGAGAATCAACAATGAGATGGAAAAGGTGAAAAAGGAATTGGAAGCAGCGAAGGCAGTAGTTACCACCATCCCCGCTTACAACCGCAGCGGAAAGCTCATCCAGAAATGTGAAAGCACCAATATTCGACGGGCAAACGGTCTGGAGCATTTACAAAATCCAGTTTGAAGCCGCCGCTAGGACAAATCACTGGAATGAGCAGGAACGAGCAACTGCATTAATTGTTGCTCTAAGAGGTCCAGCTGCCGAGCCTTTGCAGACTATCCCCGTTGAGTTGCACTCAAACCCGGCTGCTATAATGAATGCGCTCAAAATGCGTTATGGAGACGATCATCTGAAGCAGATTTATCGGTCATAGCTACGGCATCGGATGCAAAGGCCTGGCGAAACCTCACAGCAGCTAGCCCAAGACATTGAGCGACTGGCACTTTGGGCTTACCCAGCTTACGACCCAGAACATCGAGATGACGCAGCGACAGAAGCATTCATCAGCGCATTAAAGGCCCAGGGATTGCAACAAGCCGTGCGTTTAGCTCAAAAGCAAACAGTTAAGGACCCATTGGCTTATAGTCTGAACTTTGAGGTAGCGAAAAATGTGACTCGTACCACTACTCGGGTTCACGAGGTAGTGGCAGACGAGCGCAGGTGCGAGCGCGTGGAAAATGAGCGAGAGCCACGGGTAAATGGAGCGCCTAGATGCTGGAATTGCGGTGAGAAGGGGCACCTGCAAAGAGACTGCAAGAAGCGAAGAAAACGGAGCTATTGCCTAGGGTGCTGGAGATGCAGATCGGCTCAGGAGCCTAGAATGGAAGCCCATCAAACCGAAGGGCTCAACTTCGTCGGACAGACGTTGGCTAGGAGGATCGACGTCCCCTGCACCCCCATCACCGTGTCAAGACTACATCGTGGAGAAGCAGACTTAAGTCTTCCGGGTCAAGTTGACGAAGCACATTGCACCATAATCAGCGACACTGGTGCAACCCGATCGATTATCCGACCAGACCTAGTGAGACAACAACTACTTCACAAGGGCGGAGTTCATGGAAATGCTGACGCCCTATCTCGTCATCCATGTCCAGCTAACTGCGAGCATTGCCGACGAATTGAGGAGAAGGAACCGACCGTTGATCTGCTAGTGATAACGGCCGAATTTGATGAAGGTTGGTCATCGGAGGAGCTTCCAAACGCCCAGCTAGCCGACGAAGACATCGGACCATTGCTCGTATGGAAGGAGACAACTGGGCGACCTGAGTGGAAGGACGTTTCGATGCATGGCGCTACCCTGAAAAGTTATTGGCACAATTGAACTCCCTTCAGGTGGAAGGTGGCGTACTCAAGCGGAAATGGGAAACGGCGGATGGCAGCTGCTATAGGATGCAAACTATACTTCCCAAAAGCCGAATCCACGATGTGGTTAAGGAAATGCACGAAGGATCCTCGGGAAGCCACCTTGGTGTTAACAAGACCTTAGCGAAATTGCGGGAAAGGTTCTGCTGGCTCCACGCTCGAGAAGACGTAGAGGACTGGTGCCGCAGATGAACAATTTGCGCTTCCGTCAAAGGTCCAAAGCGGCGACTGAGAGGACAAATGCAAACCTACAACGTGGGGGTATGGTTTGAAAGGATTGCTATTGACATCGCAGGACCCTTTCCTAAATCCGAATGGGGAAATAGATACACGCTGGTTGTGGCCGATCATTTCAGCAAGTGGCCCGAGGACTACCCCGTTCCCAACCAGGAAGCAACTACTGTAGCCGAACAGCTATTATTAAATTGGGTCAATCGTACCTTGTGAACTACATTCAGATCAAGGCCGAAACTTTGATTCACTAGCTTTTGGCGAAATGTGCGAGCTGCTGGGAATACGGAAAACGAGGACTACATCGCTGCATCCCCAATCCGATGGAATGGTCGAACGTTAATTCTATTCACTAGTTCCCACTAACAAATTTTATTTTTTATACTAACGAAAATTAATTCACGTTTCCCTACTAACAAAATTCAATCTCATACCCAGATGCATCGTTGAAGTTGCTTATTAGATGAATGGGAGATCGACAAGACATGGCTTCATTGGTTGCGTCGCGAGTTCTCGACCGGGGGTCTGCTGGAACCCTGGGTTCAAGTTCCCCCGAGCGCAGGGAAGCACTCTTTTTGAGGTATCGGCAGAAGCAATAGTTTCCGTATATGTATATGTGACACTTTGCATTCAATCAAGCGCATCTTTGATTATGCAAATTGTTATGTATGCAAATCAATGTATATTATTGTGTTTGTCGATACGGAAAAAAATGTGTGGGTAGCGGAATCGAAGTGTAATGAACTTCGATTACGTTACCCGGATGAGGCAGCGGTAATTGAAAATGAAAAGGATTGAGTTCGTTGAATTGGGGCAGTTAGTCTTTGACTGGGAGTTAAGAGAAATTGTGTTTGGCGGTGCGGAATTGTGAATTTGAGGAGAAAAAGATTCGGTTTTGGAGTTTACAAAGAAGAAGAGGACTAAATTTTGATTTTGTGAAGACGTGCGATTTTGAATTGAATTAAGATTCGGTTTTGGAGTTTACAAAGAAGAAGAGGACTAAATTTTGATTTTGTGAAGGCGTGTGATTTTGAATTGAATTAAGATTCGGTTTTGGAGTTTACAAAGAAGAAGTGGACTAAATTTTGATTTTGTGAAGACGTGTGATTTTGAATTGAATTAAGATTCGGTTTTGGAGCTTAAAAAGAAGAAGAGGACTAAATTTTGATTTTGTGATGACGTGTGATTTTGAATTGAATTAAATTACAAAAGTGGAGTGAACCGGGATTAAAAATGGTCCAGCACGGGTCAAATCCGAAATTGTGTAGAAAATAAAATCAACTTATATTGCGGATTAAAACTTTAAAGTGTTGTATTGGGCATTTCAAAGTGAAGTATAAAAGTGTCCCAATTTGATTAAAAAAAAACGAGAAGAGAAACGAAAAAAAGGAAGAGGAAAGTTTCCGTGAAGCACTTTGTGACAAAAAATCAATTTGTAGAATTGAAAAGTATCCTATCGGATGAAGGGTAGTGAATTGATGAAGAAAGTGGAGTCAGCGTCTTGCGAAAAGTGGCCGTTCTGTGCTTTAATTTCTGGACTTTGTTCACAGTAATTTTAAATTGAAGTTTGAGTTTCAGGTGCCCCGAATTCCTTTCTTTTGTTCTTCGCCGAGCGCTCAGAGTTCGCCAAGGAAAGTGTAAGTAATTATTTGAATTTGTTTTTTGTACTGTTAGTTTATCTCAAATTAATAATTTTCTTTTTTTTCTTGTTACTAAATTGTATGTAAATTGTATTTTGCTTGCATAAATTTTAAAACGGGGAGTTAAAATTGGTAAATTTCACTTTTAGAATTCTTTTCTTTTGTTTTTGTTTGAATTAAATAAACCGCCATGTCCTATTAGAAATCATATTTTTCATTTCTTGAAATGACCTCCTCCTTTCCCGTCCTTTTCCCTCCGTGTTAGTGTTTATATGTAGGGTGGCTCAGCATGAGCAAAGGGTGTCCCGGAAGTCCCACGACATGACTGAGCGCTAGCCGGTCTCAGTATGCCACCCCGGGCTACACATCCCTCTGTTAAAACTTAATGTCTGCAACTGCGGTGACTTCCACGGTCGCAACATATGGTGCCCAAGCAGTAGGTTTTGTTGATTATTTCATTTTTAGTAGCACCGCCATGTCCTATTAGATGTCCTATTAGAAATCATATTTTTCATTTCTTGAAATGACCTCCTCCTTTCCCGTCCTTTTCCCTCAGTGTTAGTGTTTATATGTAGGGTGGCTCAGCATGAGCAAAGGGTGTCCCGGAAGTCCCACGACATGACTGAGCGCTAGCCGGTCTCAGTATGGCACCCCGGGCTACACATCCCTCTGTTAAAACTTAATGTCTGCAACTGCGGTGACTTCCACGGTCGCAACATATGGCGCCCAAGCAGTAGGTTTTGTTGATTATTTCATTTTTAGTAGCACCATTCGTTGCTTTGCAACATATGGCCCCCAAAGAGTTTTTTAATGGTTATAGCCCGATTTTGATTGTTTTTTATTCTAGTTTAAACTTTTCAATTTTAGATTTGTTGGGCTTGAGTACCTGGAGTGCCTGACTTGAATAGTGGTTTGTGCATTTCAGGGAAATATATTTTTTTTGTTTTTAAAGTTATGATGATATTAGTTATGCTTCAAATAATTGATTTATAGTTTTATTGGCTTTTTATTGGTGGTATATGAGTTTAGTTTTGTTTTTCGATGTTTTGTTAATCGATTTTTGATCACGGGGTTCGCCGCAGTTGCAGTGGCGCCCACCGTGCTGAATTTATGTTTTAAAGTTCTCACCGGCTATGACAGTGGTCATGCTGTGGCAGTGTGGATGTTGGTTGGGGTTCACCGAATTTTGAGTCGTTGACTATATCTCCCTGCACGGGATAGTTGGACTTGGATCCAACTCTTGGAATTAGCCAAGCTTTCGGCCCTTTCATCTTTCGGCTCTTGTCCGAGCTATTATGAAGTCCGGCGATTTTCATAATGGTCTCGTGGTCGGCCCTTTGTGGCGACAATTTGAGCGGAGTCCGCCTTCAAGTACCATTGCTATGCCAGGCAATTTTGCAGTTTGTCTGCTTTGTGTCTCGTAAAATTTTAACATCCATCCCTTTTTAATTACCTTTTCTTGATAGCAAAATCACTTTTGACAATTGAATTTAACCATAATACACTTGCACCCATTCCACTTGCTTGTTACTGTATATTTTCTTTTAACTCGCCATCTCATTGAAAGTTTAGGGTTTTATTATTGATTGTTTAATAGTTACTGTTAGGTTACTTGGTTGTTTTATCTTATTGGGGAATGTACGTTTCGCTTAGTTATAGATTATTAGGGCTTAATTAGGGTTTATGATTGAGATTAGTTTTAGATAGTTAGGTTTACGGTTTTGTTAGTTTTAATTTTAAAGATTGAGTTTAGTTTAATTATTTTTTTGGTTTGAATAATTGTAAGGTCGAGTTTGGTTAATTGATTTTAGTTTAGGTAGTGAGCTAGTTTTTGGTTTAGTTTGGGTTAGTAGAGATGAGTAGAATTGTTTCGTACGATAATTTTATTGATATTTAGATAAGGGAATTCGAATTAATTTTTTATTTTAGCTTAGGTTAGGTGTTAAAAATTTTATGTATCTATTTACTTGTCTGTTTGTCTGTCTGGTATTCAATTTCTAATTTATTTTTATTGAATTGTTTGTCGGTCCGTCTGTGATTTATTTTATTCACATTGTCGGTGTAGTCCGTCTGCTATTTATTGATTTCTCTGATTTCGTCGGTGTGTCTGTCCGTTAATTTTTATTTGATTTATTGATTTTTCAGTTCGTTTGGGCAGCATTTATAACATTAATTCTCAATTATGATATCGCATAACGCCTCTTACTCCACATACTCTAGTTCCAATGACGAATTTTATTCCTTCCCACCAATGCATAAGTGGAGGGTCAATTTTGATGATTCTTCTCATGGTCTAGATGTTGAGCAGTTCCTTATTCGAGCCACTACCTTGGCAAGAAACTACAATATTCACCTGGAGGAACTGTGGCATGTAGCCTACATATTCTTCTGAAAGGACCAGCAGAAGAATGGTAGTGGTTATTCCGGCAGCTCAACTCCAATTTTATGTGGTCGGATTTGGAAGCTGCGTTGATGGAGCGTTATGGATCTCATCGGAACGATGTAGATGTGCGGCGAGCAATCGATGCGCGTTTCCAGAAGCCAGATGAATCTTTCCGTGAGTTTCATGGCTCCATAATGGAAATGGCTTTGCTTCTTAAAAATCGGTTATCTGATTTTGACATGCAGGCCATCCTATTGCGGAACATGGACGAACAAATGAGGAATCATTTGGCAGGCTTGGAATTCGCATCGACAACAGAGTTAGTTCGTCACTGCACTAGAGTTGAAGCTGTGTGGTATCCCTCCGGTAGACCTGTGGTTGACCATCGCAGTAGGCATCCTCCCAACATTGGCGCTGTTGATATGTTGGAGAATGCCTGGTGTGATCCCCAAGCGAGATCTGCTGCAGGATATCATGCACATTTCCAGAGTCGGCCTCCAAGTGGGATCCCTTCATCCATCCATGAATACCATAACACAATGAATAACTAGTTACCAGACCAGTGCCCACCCACAAGTTTCTTCACTTCGCCTCATTTATCCGATATACCACCATTTTCTAGCAATGTGATTGCTCCAGGCAGATTACCGGACTACATCGAATGTAACGGAAAGGCGGGCGATGATCGTGAATCACCCGCTAATTTTAGAGTACGACCTTTTCGAGATCGCTTTCGGAGATCCTGGAGATATTTCTTTGCCAGGCGTCTCTTGAAGCGTGCCTGCGTGGAGTCAATTGTTGCAACTCCTGGCGACAATAGGCCCTACGCAGAGATTTTTGTCAAGGGTCACAAATTGACGGGCTTGCTTGATAGCGGAGCCAGTGTCAGTATCCTCGGAGCCGGAGCCTTGGACCTGCTGCCAGACTTGGGCTTGCATATGCATTCCATGCATGCTCATGTCCAGACTGCATCAGGGCACAAGAATCCAGTTCTGGGATACGTGACCACCTTGGTGCAATTTAACAACAACACAAAATTGGTGAGATTCCTGGTTGTTCCTTCCTTGACGCACGCAGTGTATCTTGGAATTGACTTCTGGGATCTCTTCAAAATAGCACCAATCCAGGTCAACGCTATCGAAACAGCCTCGGAGCCTCAGAGCCCTGAATTCTATCTTTTGTCTCTAAAAGATCAGCAACGACTGGACCTCGTCAAACAACAGTTTCCGTCGTATAATGAGAAAGGCTTGGGTAGGTCCAGTCTCGTGTCTCATCACATCGACACTGGTCCTGCTCGACCCATTTTTTTTTTTTTTTTTTTTTTTTTTTTGTGGTAGGGAGGTGAAGGCATTTACGCCCGCCGAGTCTGGCAGTGTGGGACTCCCATGGAGGATACCCTTGGACTACCCACTAAACACCTCCCCTGTCAATCTGAGAACCTAGCCTGGAACCGTTTGACACATTACTTCGGGCCAGGTCTTGTTTTGTTACGCCGTGGGGCGCCTTCAAGCTGGGGAGTCCCTTTCCTAGCGGGAGGGGAGAGGGGAAGAGGAAATGCCAGAAAAGCGATCCCCCAGCCCCAGCACCTCCGGCTGCTGTGAGTCCCTTTTATCTTTTAGGACTGCCCGAGCATAAAGTGCCACCTGGTTCCATTTGTCAACCGATTCGAGCATCACCGCAACTATATTATCCGGGGTGAGCTCTCCCGTCTCCCTGTAGAGTTCCCTTCGCAGCCTGGCCCATTTGGTACACGCAAAAAATGTGTGACAGGCATTGTCCTCCTCTCCTGGGCAAAACCGACAATCGGGAGACCGTGACTTACCGATCTTGTGCAGGTAAGACTGAAAACACCCGTGCCTGCTCAGAAGCTGGGTCAGATAGAAGTCAGTCTCACCATGCCTTCGATTTAGCCACGGTCTCACATCCGGGATGAGGCGCGCAGTCCACCTTCCCTTCGTGCAATTCCTCCAAGACTGCTGCCAATCGTTGAGCGAGCGTTGTCTCTCCTCGCGGACAACCATCTCCCTCGCATCCTCGTTTCGGCGCAGGTAAATAGCACGGCGCTCTCTAGCAAGGAGGGCGACAGGTATCACGCCTGCAATAACTCTCACCGCCGAGCCAGAGACTGTTGGATACGAAGATGCAATTCTCAGTGCTCCTCTTCTCTGTACCTGTGCCAATCGTTTTCGGTATACCTCCTTGCTGAGAGCGTTGCCCCATACCTCTGCTCCGTTCAGTAGCACTGACCCTACAGCACTCATCAAGAGGCGTCTTCTTGATGGGCTGGGTCCCCCTACGTTGGCCATAAGTCGACTCAGGGCCGATATTCCCGAAGCAGCCTTCTCAGCCGTTGCCCTGATTTGCTCAGAGAAACTCATCTTCGAGTCGATCAGTAGCCCCAGGTACTTCACCGCTGGCTTCGATTCGACCTGTATATCTCCAATACTGATCATCCTTACTCTAGGGATTCTCTTTTTTGTCAAGATGACCACTTCGGTTTTCTCCAGTGCTAAACTGAGCCCGCCAGCAGTCATCCAGTCCCTCACTCGGCGCATTAGCATACCTAGCCTAAGTTGCGCTTGTTCAACGGTGCGTCCGGCGACCAGAGCCGCAACATCATCCGCATAGCCACCGAAGCGCGACTCATCTGGCATCTCAAGTCTCAGTAGCCCGTCGTAAGACACGTTCCACAGGTCCGGACCAAGGATAGATCCCTGGGCAACACTGCTCGACCCATTAAGCAGCGGCATTATGCTGTTTCGCCTGTTATACAGAAACTGTTGTATGATGAACTCGATCGTATGTTGTCTTTGGGGGTAATAGAGGAAAGTCAGAGTTCTTGGAGTTCTCCTGTGACCCTTGTCAGAAAACCCGGGAAGGTGCGTTTATGCCTTGACGCTAGACGCCTCAACGAAGTGACTGTTAAGGACGCCTATCCGTTGCCACTGATTGAAGGTCTTTTGGCACGGTTGCCGAGTACCAGGTTCATTACCAGCTTGGACCTGAAGGATGCCTTTTGGCAAATACCATTGGATGAGGCAAGTAAGGAGAAAACGGCCTTTACTGTCCCTGGCAGGCCCTTGTACCATTTCAAGGTCATGCCGTTCGGTCTATGTAATGCTCCCCTAACGATGTGTCGGTTGATGCATAAGGTAATACCGCATGAGCTGCAGGACAAGTTATTTGTTTATTTAGATGACCTGCTTGTTACAAGTTCAACATTTGATGAGCACATGGAGCTCCTGAGTACTGTTGCAAAACTGCTCAGGGACGCCAACTTGACCATCAATGTTGGAAGAAGCAAGTTCGTCAAGAAGGAGATCAAATATCTTGGCTTTGTAGTGAGTGATGGTATCCTGCGCACCGACCCGGAGAAGTATTCAGGTATAGTCTTCTATCCTGAACCCCGAACGGCCAAAGACGTGAGACGATTCATGGGCATGGCAGGATGGTACAGGCGTTTTATTCCAAACTTCGCCTCGGTTACGGCCCCTCTAACGGATTTGCTAAAGGGCAAACGTGCCTTCAAGTGGTCTGCTTCCGCGAATAGTGCCTTAAATAAAGTAAAACACTTGTTGATTTCTGCTCCAGTGCTGACCAACCCCGACTTTACGAAGCACTTCTATATCCAGTGTGACGCAAGTACAGTGGGTATTGGAAGTGTTTTGTTCCAGAAGGACGATGAAGGTGGAGAGCATCCAATCGCATATATGTCGATAAAGCTCAACGCTGCGCAACGTAACTATAGCATTACTGAATTGGAATGCTTAGCTGCGTTGCAAAGTGTAAAGAGATTCAGGGCATATATCGAAGGGGTGCCCTTCACCATCATAACTGACCATGCCAGTCTTAAATGGCTGATGCAACAGTCGGACCTTTTTGGTCGATTGGCTCGCTGGATTCTGAAATTACAAGGGTTAAAATTCCAAATTGAACACCGGAAAGGTGCTCTTAACGTTGTTCTCGATGTGTTGTCAAGAACATGCTCGAAGGACGAGCGGGTGAACTCGATCATTCCCTGTCTCCCGGAGCACGGGCACATTGGTGGTTCAATCCCGGAGTCTGCGTTTCAGGAGCCCGAGTATGAGCATCAATTTCAGAATTTCCACCTTGCAGATGGTCGAATCTATATTAGTACTGGTTCTCCTGTAACGTTGATTACTGATGTTCCCAGAACAAAACTATGGGTTCCTGAGGGTCACCAACGGGCGCTCATAGTACGAGCTCATGATGATCCCCGGGGCTCCCATTGTGGAATTCGCAAAACCACTGAAGTTTTGCAAAGGTATTATTATTGGCCTCGTTTGCATCAAGATGTGATTCAGCACATCAAGAATTGCCTGATATGCAAACAGGTCAAACTGTCAAATTCCACAATGAGGCCTCCTATGGGGGCATCACGAGACTCTGAACGACCTATGCAGCGCCTGTTTGTGGACTTCATGGGCCCATACCCTCGTTCAAGATCAGGGAATACCCAATTGTTCGTGGTCTTGGATCATTACACAAAGTATGTATGGCTCAACCCCATGACGAAAGCAAAATTTCACTGCCAGGTGGGGATAACCTCTTCGTTATCTCTGCCTATGCAACTGGTCAAAATGTTCTCAAGTCACTGCGGAGGCAGACGTGCGATATTCGGAGCGCGAAATCCTTTTCACCTTTGGAGTGCCTGAATGGCTACACTCTGACGATGGGGTACAGTTCACCTCCAAGATATTCAGCAAGCTTCTGAATGACTATGTAGTACACCATTGCTTCACCCCAAATCATTCACCGCAGGCGAATGCCTCGGAGAGGTCAAACCAGTCGACACTGAACGCCATTAGAGCCTACATAGGGTCTGATCATGGCAAGTGGGACGAGAATCTTCCAGCCTCATGTTTTGCCTTCCGCAAGGTGATTCATGAGTCCACGGGGTATTCGCCCTACTTTCTCATGTTTGGGTACCACCCTATCCAACATGGATCTGAGTACGCCCTCCTCAGAAGTCTTAATGCCTTTGAGGATGGTGAGGTACATACAGCTAAGTGCTAACAGTGATCGACTGCGAGCTCTACAGGACCAAGTCAGATGTAAATTGCAAGAAGCCTACCAAAAGGGAGCTCAACGCTACAACCTTCTGCTCGTCCTCGTGAGCTGTGAGCAATGCAGCAGATAGCTTTGCTGCCAAATTCGCTCCACGATTCGCTCCTGCAGTGGTCCGTCGTCGTATTGGACAAGTAGCATACGAGCTTGAGGATGAACCCGTTAAGCTGCTTGGGACCTTTCACACCAAGGGCATCCGATCCGATTCATAATTACCGCTGCCGACATTTTTTGTTTGCCCGGCTGAATGAGATACTCAGGGTCTGGGTCGTCCCCACAGCTGGATATCACTAAGTCGACGTCACTTTCGGCGAGGTAATTTCCCGCCAGGCAACCCTCAATATTGGCACTTTCGGGCGCACGGCAAATCAACTGTGGTCAAAGCCACTTCGGGCATACCGACTTTTCGTTTCAAGAACGAACTCAGAAGGAATAACACTATCAAATCAGAACGTTTAACTGATAGTGAATTGACCGAATTGACAAATTCGCCGAGTAAGCTTCGTAAATTTATACCAAAATCAGTACGAAGTACGTCACTACAACAAGAAAATCACAGCCCGAAACGGAATCAACAATTTCTTGAACAAACAAGTGAAATTCTGACAATTTAACATTATCATCAGAAGTCAATAAAATGTTCTCTGGCATTAAATCACGATGGATAACATTGTTCATGTGACAATAGTTTAAAGCATCTGCCACTTGATATGTGTTCGATGTTCACCGAAACGATGCATAGGAGATGTTTATACAATTCACCCTGAGTAGCTAGTTCAAGAGCTAGATAGATTCTCTTTTCATCATGGAACCATATATACAAGCGCAGAATATTTGGATGCTTTAATCGGGATTGAATTTCAATTTCACGGAGAAGCTGCCGCTCTACTCGTCCTTTGCTGAGTTCCGACTTGAACATAATTTTCATTGCAACCATGAAGCGAGTGTTAACTTTGCGCGCAATGTAAACACGTCCTAATGGTGCTCCGAGTTCAAAGTCTGCTGTCGACCTTTCATACGGTTTCCCATACGCGGGATGATCCATCATTTTCGTTGCCATAACCGAGAATGTTTCTTTATACATAAGCGAAACATCTTTAATTAGTCCAGGCAAATCATCAATTGTGGGAGCGACATTAATCATTTTCAATCCTGTTTTTCTAATTTACGTAGATAAACTCACAAAATCAACCTGAATGAATTCCCAAACCGACGTTGCAAAAAGGAAATAAAAATATTGCACAGCACCTTAAATATAAACATACACACCTGAAGACTATTCCCCGGGAAAATTGCAGAAAACCGAGAAACCATTGTGACACACGAAAAGCACTAATTTGGGGCGGATTTCGGGAAGGATTATAGATCACAACCGCGACACGATTTCCCGAAATAAAAGTTCGAAATAAAATTTCCTCCTCAAAACAAAAGTAAACAAACACCACTGTTCAGCCAATTCAGCCGAACTTGGAGTGGTCACCACCAGAGCAGAGCAGAAGCCAAGTGGCGGCAGAGAGAAACTACCATACTGAAGAGGTGGATGACCGGGGACAAAGGTATTCGGTCGAAGAACGGGACATTGTCCGTTAGGAGGAGATTATAAAAGCGAGCGAAGAATGACGCGCCTCCTTTTTTTTCTTTCTTCTCGGGTGTGGCGAAGCAGATGTGCTGGGAAGCGGCAGCGTGAGGGTTAAAAAGCAATGAAGTAGCGAAGCAGATGTGCTGGGAAGCGGCAGCGTGAGGAGATAAAAAGCATCAAGTGGCGAAGCGGCAAGCGCGAAGCAAATAGTAAGCAGCAAGTGCGAAGCGACGAGAAGCGACAAGCAGAGCCCGGACGTCGGAGCAAAATAAAAGTGCACCAACGGATGCAGATAGTGCCCCTTGTAGGTACGATTTAGAAGTAAGTTCCTTTTAATTAACGTAAATCAGATGTTTATTTATATATGATTTGAAATTCTATTATATGATTTGAAATTCTATTCAACCGTATTTGATTGATGAAATTTACGTTTTTAGGGGAAAAGTAAAAAAAAAAAAGGTAAAAATTTTCTGTATTACAGATTGTGACGGGTACGGCTTGAGTGGCAAGTCGCGGTGTAATATTAATAAAAGTGTTCGGGGGTGGTGTGGTGATTCCGATAGCTGGCCAGACGGATAGGGTTAGTGTTAGAGAGGAGTGTAGGAGAGTCGCATAAGGGCGGCAAGGGTTTTGAAAGTGTAAAGATTGTGTGGTAGCCAGTGTGTGCTCGGTAGGTAGGGTTCGGGCGAATCGTGACGTTGGTTATTCCGGCAAGCCGCATTCTCGCTTGGCGGCTTATTGAGGGACAAGCGAGTGGCGTCCCACGCCCATCTCCGGACGAGCTAAACCGGGTTCGTAAGCCCCGCCGGAGCACCCTAATTTCCCTGGGGGCCATAGCGGATCCCTTGGAATAAGGAGGGGGTGTAACAATATATATATATATATATATATATATATATATATATATATATATATATATATATATATATATGTATATATATATATATATATATATATATATATATATATATAAATATATATATATATATA
Organism: Odontomyia ornata; assembly: GCA_963969285.1. Lineage (NCBI taxonomy): Eukaryota > Metazoa > Arthropoda > Insecta > Diptera > Stratiomyidae > Odontomyia > Odontomyia ornata. The sequence goes on along the minus strand of OZ017738.1, from coordinate 232,514,708 downwards.
TATATATATATATATATATATATATATATATATATATATATATATATATATATATATATATATATATGTAGGGATCCGAATGGAAGGAGCAAATAAAGAAATGCGCCACTTGTAGGTTTTAAACGTTTTATTAAAACAAATAGGCAGAAACTTCAAGGAATAATTTAAACATATTTTCCGTGACGCGCATCAGCGAGAGACTCCCGTCAAGTCACTTCTCTCTCAAGTACATTTCCAACATAAAGTAGGTCCATTATGAAACGTCATTGCTAATACAGTCAATCACAAAAATATTCAAATGTTTTATCCGATATCGTTCCTACAGATCGGCCGTCCTGATCTATGCATCGCCCTCGATGCTGCTGTCTTCGAATCCGCGAAACCCGTCAGCAATGGAATCGATCGACGTCGGATAGGGCTTTAGGTTGTCAGCTGAGGTCCCCGTCTCATTCGGCCCTTCGTGCTCGCCGACCTTTTTCACCCGATAACGATCTTTCTTTAGAACGGCGGTTACTTTGTATGGTCCGAGAAACTTGGAATGCACCTTCAAACCAGCTCCGAATTGAGTTCTTCGTATGGCTACTAAGTCTCCGTCTTTATACTTTCGTGCCGCCTTACGCCTCTGGTTGTAATTACGCCTGTTTTCCTGTTGGATTTTCGAAATGTTTTGAAGCGCTTCTTGCCGGAGAGCCGATCGATGGTCCTGGAAACAGTTCATGATTTCCTCGTCAATAGCAGCTCGTAGTTCATCGTTGTTACTTAGATGTCTGTCCAAACATTACTTCAAAAGGACTCATACCAATACTTCTACTGTAGGCCGCGTTGATTTGCTGCTGAACTTTTTCTACATGTTTATACCATGTCGCAGGATTATCAATGGATAATTTCGTAAGAATCGGTATTACAATTCGATTGATTCGCTCAATCTGACCGTTTCCGCGAGGAACTCCCGTTGTCGTTCGCACATGGTGAATTCCCCCTTGGCGACAGTATTCCTCGAACGCTTTTGATGTGAAAGATGCCCCTCGATCGCAAATTATTCGTCTAGGATTTCCAAAAATAGTGGATTGCCTCTGCAACCTACCAATTACTTCATCGGCGGTAGTTGATTTGGTCGGATACAGCCAAACAAATTTGGAGAAAGCATCAACGATTACAAACAAATGGTTATAGCTCTTGTTCGTCGACGGCATTGGTCCTAGATGGTCAATATGGTATGTCCGCAGCGGTTTATCGCCTTTGTCGATGGTGTTCAAAAATCCTTCCGTCTTGCCTTGCTTTCGTTCCGCAAGAATACAGTTTACGCAGTTTGTTATAAACTTCTCGATTTTTTTGCGCATCTGAGGGAACCAATATTCTTGTAGCACTATATACTCGGTTTTCTTCCAACCAAAATGTCCTTGTTCGTGGCAACGCCTGATAATGTCGTGCTGCATCCTATTTGGTACAACTAACAGAGTCTTTCCGTCCATCTCACGATATAAAACATTCCCTTTCAACGTGAATTCGAGCGTCTTCTTGTTATTGCCATCTTCCAATATTTTAATCAGCTGTTCGTCGTTACGTTGCTCATTTTTAATCTGTTCCAGAATGATGTTGTCCATTCGCTGAAGAACACATACGTCTGCAGGATATCTGCTTAATGCATCTACATACTTCATTAATGATCCCGACCGATGCTCCACAATGTAGTTGAACTCTTCCAATAATATTGCCCAACGTGAAACTCGAAGACACAAATCTTTTTTCGCCATCGTTCTTGCGAATGCTTGACAATCCGTCACTATTTTAAATTGTGCGCTCAGCAGATATACACGGAATTTCTTCAATGCTTGCACTATTGCCAGAATTTCCAATTCGTAGCTAGTATATCTTGATTGAGTTGGGGTCGTCTTCCAGCTGGCATAATGAATAGGATGCATCATTCCATCTTCCGAATCTTTCTGCATAAGAATCGCACCTAATCCGTTCTTAGATGCGTCGGTGTGTAGTTCTGTTGGTGCTCCCGTCTTATACAACCTCAAAACTGGGTTTGTTGTCAGTGCAGTTTTCAACTGCTCGAACGCGTTCTTTTGCTCCACGCCAAACTCGAAAGAGACTCCATCTTTCAATAAATTGGATATAGGTCGCGCAATTACTGCATAGTTGGCTATGAATTTGCGGAATGCACCCGTCAAACCTAAAAAGCTTCGAACGTCCTTAACGGTTTTAGGCGTTGGGAACATCGAGACTGCTGTCGTCTTCTTCGGTGATGGTTTGATTGTACCATTTTCAAGGATGTACCCTAAGTATTCGACTCGTTTGGCCATGAAATCACACTTACTCCAGTTTATCATGACGCCGAAATCACTCGAGATTTCTAAAACTTTTCTCAGTTTTTCTAGACTTTCTGCTTCACTCCGTGCCGGGATAATAATGTCATCCAAGTAGGTCAAAACGACGCCTTTCGCAATCAATTCCCGATAAATAGTTTTAACATGCGTTTGGAAAACAGCTGGTGAATTACTCAGACCAAAAGGTACTCGAAGAAATTCAAATTGTCCGTCAGGTGTCACAAAGGCTGTGTATTTCACACTCTCCTTCTCTACAGGTACGTGGAAAAATGCGTTTTTCAAATCGAGCGTGGTGAAAACCGTCGAGTCTTGTAATCGGTCTAGCTGGTCTTCTATTAGCGGAAGCGGATATGGGTCGCGAATAATTTTCTTGTTCAACATTCTGTAATCCACGCATAATCTGGCGTCTCCGTTCTTCTTCTCAACCAACACGATGGGAGATGCATATGGCGAAGAGCTATATCGCACGATACCCTCTCTCATCCAATCATTGACTATGTCTGCTACAACCTTCCGTTGTTTGTCCGACAGTCGTCGCGGACCTTGGTGAATCGGAACTACGTCGTTAAGAACCAAGCGCATCTCGATTCCTGTCTCTTTTATTTTGTTTGGTATATACGCTTCGATGAGATTTTTGACTTCCGCTTTTATAGATGAGTCATTGATATGGCACAGGTCAACTTCACACTCGTCTGGATCTGGGCTGACACTTAAAGTTTTCAAGTGATCGTAAACGCTTTCGTCATTCGCTCCTTGTTGACTGATGACTTCTTCCGGTTGTTGATTGGCGTTGTCGATTATTATATCCTTCTCATTCTTTGTTGATTGTTGAGCTGCTTCGGAGTTATTTTCGCCTACAATTCTTACAGTAGCACTCCGATTTTTTATTGTTATTTCTACGAACTCCGATAATTCACCACCAAGCAACAAGTTATATGGGAAAGTCGAATCCGGCACTACATGAATCGTAAGGGTTAAACGAACACCGTCTATTGTAACCGTCGTGGTAAAATGACCAAGAGTTTGCTGACTGCCAGAGCCAATGCCACCAAATCTAACATAATTTTTCTCAAGACATGGAGCGTCTAGTCCATCATAGATACTACGTTTTATTAAATGGAGATCACTACCCGAATCAAAAACTGCACGAATTGTTCTTTTGCATATTTGTATGTCTTTATAAGTCTTCATATCCGCTAATTTTAACGCATCACATCTAACCTTCGGGATGTTCACTCGCGGGGTTGGACACTTGCTTGCAACATGGCCAAAATCACCACATGAGAAGCACTTTGTTCCCTTCCTTTTATCAGGACAGTCTTTACCGAGATGATTGGAATTTCCACAGTTAAAACAGCGTTTGCCAGACTTAGTATCCGGTATATTTTTTTCACGTAACGGATACTTTGATTTTATTCGCGATTTTATAGCCTCGTATTGAATTAATTTTTGTCGTAGTTCCTTTATCGAGCTCGCACCATATAAAATTGTTTTATTACGCTCATCGTCTGGAATGATGTATTGTATGTATTGTATCTTGGCTTCCAACTCGATCTCGGCGTGACTCGCGATATCTAAGACACGATAAACATATTCGTTCGAACTTTCACTCGGCAACTTTCGAATTTCAGTCAATTGTTTGTGAATGTCTTTGCTATTAGCTATCTGTCCGAATTCTACACACAGCGAGCTACGTAATTGATCCCATGATTTTGCGGAGCACTCAAAACCGACAAACAATTTCGCTGATCCACGTAACAATTTCTTCGCGTACACTACTCGTTGCATATCATTCCACCCACACATTTCCGCGGTTTCTTGAAAGTTTTTTAACCATCTTTCAATATTTTGGTATTTATCGCCACTAAATGTTTCCAGCGAGTCTTCAACATCGCGATATGACAACATTGATTGCCTAAAAGACACCGCACTACATTCAGAGGGCGTTCGGTCAATTTCACTTGCAGCCACTTCCTCTTCCTCGTCGTCCTCGTTCTCTGACATCGTCGCAGCACGTAATCGTTCACGTAAAACTGCCTTTTTACCGCTGACTGGCAACTCCAAAGTACGCAATCGTTCCCTGATTTCTTCCACAGTCAACGAATCAATATCCATCTTAGCAACGGCCACTGAGCTCCTCAGTCGTTCGCGTAGCACCGCTTTACTTCCCGTTGGTACTTCACTTTCTTCATCCGGCATATTAAATAATAATCTTCCGAACAATTTACTCTTTGTTTTCGTCTTGATCGCGTCGTCGTCAACCGAACACGTATAGACACGGAATCTTCTTGCACTAAAACCGTCTACTTGTCCTTGAACGCGTCGCCGTGTATCGAACACGTATGGACACGAAATCTTCTTGCAGCAAAACCGTCTATTTGTCCTTGAACGCGTCGCCGTCTATCGAACACGTATGGACACGAAATCTTCTTGCACCAAAACCGTCTATTTGTCCTTGAACGCGTCGCCGTCTATCGAACACGTATGGACACGAAATCTTCTTGCACCAAAACCGTCTATTTGTCCTTGAACGCGTCGCCGTCTATCGAACACGTATGGACACGAAATCTTCTTGCAGCAAAACCGTCTATTTGTCCTTGAACGCGTCGCCGTCTATCGAACACGTATGGACACGAAATCTTTCACCGTCTAGAACTTTCGTCTACTTTTACTTCTATTTTCATTTCAATAGTTACTCCATTTTTTTGGCGAATCCCGGTTGAGCCCCCACTTGTAGGGATCCGAATGGAAGGAGCAAATAAAGAAATGCGCCACTTGTAGGTTTTAAACGTTTTATTAAAACAAATAGGCAGAAACTTCAAGGAATAATTTAAACATATTTTCCATGACGCGCATCAGCGAGAGACTCCCGTCAAGTCACTTCTCTCTCAAGTACATTTCCAACAGAAAGTAGGTCCATTATGAAACATCATTGCTAATACAGTCAAAATATTCAAATGTTTTATCCGATATCGTTCCTACATATATATATATATATATATATATATATATATATATATATATATATATATATATATATATATATATATATATATATATATATATATATATATATTTATAAATATATATATATATATATATATATATATATATATATATATATATATATATATATATATATCAATATATCTTTATATATATATATATATATATATATATATATATATATATATATACATGTATCTATATATATATATATATATATATATGTATATATATATATATATATATATATATATATATATATATATCTATATATATACAGATATATACTCGTATATATATATCGTATATATATATATAAAAAAAACAAAAAAAATATATACACACACATATATATATATATATATATATATATATATATATATATATATATATATATATATATATATATTTATATATATGTACATATTTTTTTTGTTTTTTTTTTGTGGTAGGGAGGTGAAAGCTATTTATGCACAGAGTGTGGGACTCCCATGCGCGACTGGACTACCCACTAAACACCTCCCCTATCAATCTGAGAACCTAGCCTGGAACCGTTTGACACATTACTTCGGGCCAGGTCTCGTTTTGTTACGCCGTGGGGCGGCTTCAAGCTGGGGAGTCCCTTTCCTAGCGGGCAGGGAGAGGGGAAAAGGAAATGCCAGAAAAGCGATCCCCCAGCCCCAGCGCCCCCGGCTGCTGTGAGTCCCTTTTATCTTTTAGGACTGCCCGAGCATAATATGCCACCTGGTTCCATTTGTCAACCGATTCGAGCATCACCGCAACTATATTATCCGGGGTGAGCTCTCCCGACTCCCTGTAGAGTTCCCTTCGCAGCCTGACCCATTTAGTACACGCAAAAAATGTGTGACAGGCATTGTCCTCCTCTCCTGGGCAAAACCGACAATCGGGGGACCGTGACTTACCGATCTTGTGCAGGTAAGACTGAAAACACCGATGCCCGCTCAAAAACTGGGTTAGATAGAAGTCAGCCTCACCATGTCTCCGATTTAGCCACGGTCTCACTTCCGGGATGAGGCGCGCAGTCCACCTTCCCTTCTTGCGATTGACCCAAGACTGCTGCCAATCGTTGAGCGAGCGCTGTCTCTCCTCGCGAACAACCATCTCCCTCGCATCCTCGTTTCGGCGCAGGTAAATAGCGCGGCGCTCTCTAGCAAGAAGGGCGACAGGTATCACGCCTGCAATAACTCTCACCGCCGAGCCAGAGACTGTTGGATACGAAGATACAATTCTCAGTGCTCCTCTTCTCTGTCCCTGTGACAAACGTTTTCGGTATACCTTCATGCTGAGAGCGTCGCCCCATACCTCTGCTCCGTGACCCTACAGCACTCATCAAGAGGCGTCTTCTTGATGGGCTCGATCCCCCTACGTTGGCCATAAGTCGACTCAGAGCCGATATTCCCGAAGCAGCCTTCTCAGCCGTTGCCCTGATTTGCTCAGAGAAATTCATCTTCGAGTCGATCAGTAGCCCCAGGTACTTCACCGCTGACTTCGATTCGATTCGTATATCTCCAATACTGATCATCCTTACTCTAGGGATTCTCTTTTTTGTCAAGATGACCACTTCGGTTTTCTCCAATGCTAAACTGAGTCCGCGAGCAGTTATCCAGTCCCTCACTTGGCGCATTAGCATACCTAGCCTAAGTTGCGCTTGATCAACGGTGCGTCCAGCGACCAGAGCTGCAACATCATCCGCATAGCCGACCAAGCGCGACTCAACTGGCATCTCAAGTCTCAGTAGCCCGTCGTAAGACACGTTCGACAGGTCCGGACCAAGGATAGATCCCTGGGCAACACCCGATGTAATTTACATCCTTCGTTGGCCCTGTGTCGTGTCGTAGAGCAGGCTTCGGTCGTTTAGGTAGTCCCTCAAAAGCCGCATTAGATATTCTGGAACTTGAAAGTTTTCCAGCGTGTCCAGAATATCCACCCATCTAGCGGAGTTGAAGGCATTCTTGACGCCGAGTGTCACCAACAGGACGATCCGTCGCTTGGTGCGACTATATGTCTCTGCCTTTTGGACCGCGTTCACCACCTCTGCAATCGCATCAATGGTAGAACATCCAGTTCTAAAGCCGTACTGCCGAGGAGCTAGGTCCCCAGCAGCACGAATCGCGTCAGTGAGTCTTCCCTTGATGAGTTTCTCAAGCACTTTCCCAGCCGTGTCTAGCATGCATAACGGACGGTATGCAGACGGCGATTCGGGATTTCCCTTCCCCTTGCTGATCAGCACGAGCCTCGCCACCTTCCACCATAACGGGAAAACCCCGTTCCGTAGGCAAGCGTTGGATGTGCTGAGCAGCAAGTCAGGACAATGGTGATAGACGAGCCGCAACACCTCAGCCGGAACACCAGCTAGACCTGGAGCCTTCCTCGCTTTCAAGGAGAGGACTGCCTCCTCCAGTTCCAGCTGTGTGAAGAGTGGGCACTCGACTGCTGTTTCACCATGGACAGCGTCAACACGGCCGGGATGGGCGGGGAAGAGTCCCCGCACTATCGCGTCCATCTATTCCGCGTCATGTATACAAGGCTTTCGTAGGGCACCAAGCTTCCGCATGACCAGCTTGTAGCCAAGGCCCCACGGATCCTTGTTCACATTGTCCACTAGGTCTTTCCAGCAGCAAGCCTTGCTACTGTTGATCAGTTTGCGAAGGCATTTCCTGGCCGACTTATATGCTGCCAACTGGTTGCATGCCTCGTCACGGTTCCGCGCCCGTTGAGCCTCACGTCGAAGCTTGTGACACTCCCTTCGCTTTTCAGCGATTTCAGTTGACCACCAGTACACTGGGGGCTTGCCGTGCCGGGGTCTTCGACGGGGCATAGAAGCGCAGCAAGCAGTCGTGATTATGCTCATAGTAGAGTTCACCACGTCTTGAGCTGCCCGTTCTTCCGTCCCCTCCGAAGCTCCCTGCAGCGGCTCACCTGCTGTGAGCACCTTGACGAACCTCTCGACGTACATCTTTCCGATGTTCCATCCAGTTCTAGAAAGCCGAGAGCACGGACGTCGGGAGACAGCATCACTTATCTCAAGCAGAATGCACTGATGATCACTGGCTGAGTAGTCCTCTAATACTTTCCAGTTGTGTATCCCCCGTACTAAGGACTCCGAGGCAAATGTCACGTCCGATATGGTTCCCTCACAGCCAATACAGCGGAAAGTCGGCGTATTTCCGGAGTTTAGTACGACGAGGGCCGTCCTGGCTGCCATTTCCAGGATTCGTTTTCCCCGCGGATCCGTCTGAGGCAAAAGCATTAAGCTTGGCTTAGAAAGATGATATCGATTCGTTAGGCGCTAGATACACACTAAAGAAGTTGGTCCCTGAGCACCGAACCCACACGAAACCATCGCCCCGTCCACAACTCTCCGCTTGAAAGTCACTGCCCCGAACCCAGATGGCGGCAGTACCAGTTTCATCAGAATACCATAATGCAGGACTTATATTATGGTGTTGCTCACTCAGCAGCAAGAAGTCGGCTTTCATGTCCCCCGCAAACTGTTCAGCAGATTTTGGGCGGTTGAACTGCGGTGCAGGTTTAGCTGCAGGATGCGGGTCATCGAAGTTCTGATTTTGCCTTGCCTAGGGCTTCCTGGAACACCCGGCATTTTCCTGATCCAAAGATGTGTCCAAAATCAGGTTTTGGATCCTTGCAAAGAATACAGTGTGCCTCCTTCGTACACTCCTTTCTTATATGTCCCATTTCGCGCGTTTGTAACATAGGGAACTCCTATCGGGTCCTTTGCATACTTGTGTGGTGTGACAATAACCAAGGCATTTGAAACATTGAAGAGGCGTTGCTCTTCGCCGTATCCTACAGACAACCTACCCTATTCGTAGTTTGCCCTGGTTCAGAAATTCTTCGGCGCCCTTTTCGGTCAAGTCAACTATGGCCATGGGTTGTCCCCTGTTGTTTTCTGGTGTCAGTATATATTTTATATACATATATATATATATATATATATATATATATATATATATATATATATATATATGTATATATATATATAAATATATATATATATATATATATATATATATATATATATATATATATATATATATATATATATATATATATATATATATATATATATATATATATATAAATAAATAAATATATATATATATATATATATATATATATATATATATATATATATGTATGTATATATATAAAAGTGTAAAAAATGTACGTACGACTAGAAATTTTCAATAAAATCAATACTTCACCAAAGCGTTATAATTTTTTCAGGAATTAATTGCACGATATGATCATCTTAAGTCTAAGTTACAAAAATCAATTAGAACAAAAAACTTAGAAAATTCATAAATGGAGAAAAGCTCCTCAAACTGCAAATCCTCCCTTTAACACGCGCAAAAAGTCTTCATACGATCACTTCTATGGAAAAATAAAAATTACCAAATCATATTAAAGAATAGGAATAGAGTGTTATAATTTTCAATCAATTTTTGATAGGATGCCCTCTCGCTTTAATTATTGCCTTAAGTCTCCTCGGCATTGATTTGACAAGGTTTGTGGCCGCATTCTCCGATAGCAAGTTCGACTCTTCCTGCAGTGCTGATTTTAGAGCTGCCTCGCTTGTGTCCTTTTTTGAACCCGCTTGTCTAAAACGTCCCACAGTTGCTCAAGAGGACTAATATCTGGAGATTGTGGGGGGTGTTTTCAACACGCTGGGTGTATTAGATAAGAGCCAAAGCCGAGTATTCTCTGCAGTATGCTTTGGGTCGTGCATGAAGATAAAATTGTTCTATATCCCCATTTTCTCCGCACTCGGACCCAAATTATCATTTATTAATATAGTTTTTTTCTTTAAAAGCCGTCGGGCCTTGCTTTGTTGTGTGAGCAGACGCGTTTCAACTACTTCAAGTAATCTTCAGTGTCAGAAAACGCGTGACTCTTGCCAAACAGTATTTTATTCAGTATTGTTTGCCAAATCATCCATCATGGGAAGACTTACATCGCAGCAATGTATCCAAATTGTTCAGCTGTATTACGAAAACAGCGTTCTGTGAAAAATGTTTTTCGTGCTCTTAGAGAAACTTATGATGTGCATCATCGACCTTCCGAAACCACTATAGCCAATACCATCCGCAAATTTGAATTTTGCCGCCTAGATCGTGTGGTATCACACCTTTAGATTATTTTCCATAGGGTTAAACTAGTTGAAATTAAACGTTCGATTAGTTTCGTTTAGACCAACTGCCGTCAGTTTCTGCTCAAGTCCATACAGCACGCAGCATGTTTATGACTCTGACTGATCGTTGTTCTCCCACTATGCATACGGTATGTAAAAATTGATCAGCCAAAAACAGTATAAAATAACCTTACTGAATAAAGGTGGGTAGTCTGTGTGGTCTAGTGGTTAGAGCCTGAACGCATAAGCCGAAGGTCCCAGGTTCAAATCTCGTTGGGAGCAACGTGATTTAGTTCAGGGGACTTTTCGGACAGACTATGAGTGTTCGCTCAGTGGTGATATGTACTGATGTAATCAGATTATATCATAGCTGAGCAGGCACACGGGAGCATGGTGCTGACCAACCAACTTCCGAAAAAATCAATACGGTCATGAAAATGAGATACTCTAACTATCTCTAAGCGAAGGCCCGAGAGGGCAACGCTACCTCTTCTTGTATTATTATGCAAATTGATATTGATATGGGTGCAAAAGTTCGCAACAAAGAAAATTATTAGAAGTATTTCTATTACATATACCGATATGATCCAATCCGATGAAAGGAAAAAGGAGAAACCAACGTAATTAAATTGAAAAGATGTTAAAATTGATACAAAGATATAAAGCAAAAACATGAGAACAAGTGCGCTGGCAAATTCCAAGCGCTAAACCTACGTTCATCATCCTCCGCAGGGAGACAAACCTACTGCAACGGAACACTTACGTTTCCCATCGCCATCAACAGCTCGACAATCTATATGCAATCTAACCCGGAAGAGTCTGTAAACCATAAATCCAGCACGGTACGCGCCGATGCAACTGTGATGAAAACCGCAAAAATAGCAAACAAAATTCAAAAAGCAAACGTAAACTACTATTTTTTTTGTTCTCCATCTGCTCACTCAAAGAAGCTAGGCCCGACGGTTTTTCAAGAAAACAGATAAATGGCCTGTGAATATAAAGTAAACAGAATAATTGAATATCATAAATTCGGTTTAAAATTATAGAAAATCGAATTCCAAAAGCAAACAAAAACAAATAAAAAACTGTCCTGCAATGTACGGACGACTTTTCAAAGCACCACTCCAAGCTGAAAAATCAATCAAAGGCTCTGTAATCCGGGACGATATATAGCAGTCGGCTAGGTACCAGTCGGAACCAGGATTCTTTAAGTTCGCTTATGTTTAGCCAATACGCCTGACGCAGCTTTATCAGCGGTTGCCCTGATTTGCCCAAGAAGCTCATCTTCGAGTCGATCAGCAATCCCAGGTATTTTACGGCTGGTTTCGACTGGAACAATACTTCCCCCATTCTGATAGTACATATTTTGAGGATTCTTTTCTTTGTCAGGATGACCACTTCAGTTTTCTCCAGTGCCAGACTGAACCCCCGAGCAGACATCCAGTCTCTCACCAGGCGTGCTACCATCCCTAGTGTAAGTCACACTGTGAGCAACACCTGAGGAGTGAGTCTTCCCTTGAGTTTCTCTAGCACTTTCCCACCCGTGACTAACTGGAAAATGACCTGTGTCTAGCATGCAGAACGATTGAGATGGACGAAACGAGCGGGGAAAATTACCCGCACTGTCTCTCACATCTTGTCTGCTTCAATATGTAGGGTTTGCGTAGCGCACCAAGCTTCCGCATTACAAGCTTGTAGCCAAGGCCCTACGAATCCCTGTTCACATTGTCCCCTAGAACTTGCCAGTAGTAAGCCTTACTGCTGTCTAATCATTTTGCTTGTGACACTCCCTTCGATTTTCAGCCGACTGTAGGATTTTCGTGCCGACTTTGCAAGTGTGTTGAAAGATATGTTTCTGACGATATTTAATATGAAACTCACTAATTTTCACATATTGATAAAAAAAATATAAGGGTCACTTCAATATATTCTTCTTCTTCGTAGCACTTCAATCCCTCTCGGGCCTTTGCTTCCTACAAAAAGTGACTCCAACTGTCTCAGTCCATTGACCGCGTCCTCCAATTTCAAAATCCGAGCAGCAATTAGCTGTCTTCGTCGACCGAGTCAGGCCAGCGTTTCCTTGGTTTCCCTACTGGTGTCCGCCCTTCAGTTCTCCCAACGAATACCTTTTTGGGTATCCATTGTTGATCCATACGATTCATGTGGCCAGCCCATTGCAGGTTCCGCAGTCTCATGGTTGTATCGAATTCGCCATTGGTCCCCGTCTGGCTTCGCTCCGATTATTCGCCTCAAGACCCGTCTTTCGAAGGCGTTCAATATATTTGCGGATGCTTGGGTTAGGGTCCATGTTTCACACCCATAGCATAGCGCAGGTCTGATCACAGATTTGTATGCTTGGAGCTTTGTTTTCCTGTGCATGCAGCTGGTCTTCAAGATTGTCAAAACTGAAAATATTTTATTTGCGAGTTATTTTCTACATCATATTTCGTCTCTTTCATTAGCGGTCCTCGTTATTTTGGCACCTAAATACACAAATTTGCTTACATTCTCGATATTGTATTCGCCAAGTGTGATATTTTGTGTATTTGAGGTATTTTTCCTCGACTGCGTGATAAGCCTTGTTTTATTGTCACTGATTTGTATCTCTACTAGTTTGGTTTCGCTGTCGAGATTCAGGAAGAGTTCTTTGTTTGTTGTTAATAACCGTAATAAAATGTTGATGTCGTCTGCTTCGGCTACTACTTGGTTCGATTTGTATAATGTACCTGGTTTATCGGCAGGTAGCCTTCTTATGACGTATTGTTATTAGATTTTTTTGTTTTTTTTGTTTTAGTACTACAGCCCCTTTCGGGCCTTCGCTTACAGATAGTTAGAGTATTTAATTATCTTGATGGAATGTATCGATAACTCGGGAAGTTGATATGTTCAGTAACACGCTCTGGTCATGGGTCCGTCCACCCAACTGTAATACCTTCTGATTTTAAACCAAAACGTATCATAACTGAACGGGCTTATAGTCCGTCCGAAGAATCACTCGAACTAAATCTCGTTGTCGCCAACGAGCCTCGAACCAGGGACCTTCGTGACTGTTCTAACGACTACATCACGCGGACTACTATTCTTATTATATATTATTTCTGAAATGTTTTATGAAAATTTGTAGAAAATGGTAGTGTCTTTGTGGGTTTAATATAGGGTAGGCCAAATACAAGTATCTTTTTAATAATGCAATAAAATGAACAAAAATCAAATTTTTTTTCTTAAACTTCCCGTTAGTTGCGAAATATTTCATTCATATTGCTGCCACGGCTGGCGTGACAGTAGGCCATCCTTTCAGCCCAATTTTCCAAGACATTATTGATGGTTTCGAGCCCTATCTGAGCAATGGTTTGTTGAATATTCAATTTCAGTGCCTGAATCGTTTATGGATTTTCCGCATCCGATCTTTCACAGCGCCCCATAAAAAGAAGTCCAACGGTGTCAAATCGCAGCTTCGAGGCGGCCAATTGACATCGTAAAGGCAGCTGTATACGATTTCCGAATTTTGTGCGCAAAAGATCGATTGTTTGATAAGCTGTATGGCATGGCGCCCCGTCCTGTTGAAACCAAAGGTCAGTCAAGTCCAAATTATAAATCTCCGGCCACAAAAAGTCGGTTATCATGCCTCTGTAGCGCTCCCCGTTGACCGAAACAGCATTCCCAGCCTCATTTTCAAAGAAAAACGGTCCAATGATGCCACCACTCCAGAATCCACACTCGCTGAGGATACATTGGCTTCCCGACAATCACGTATGGGTTTTCCGAGCCCCAGATGCGGCAGTTTTGTTTGTTCACATAGCCGCCGAGATGAAAATTTGCCTCATCAGAAAAGATAATTTTTTGACCAAAATCGGCCCTCAGTTCGATTTCAATATTTCCCAATGTTGTTCAAACGTAAATCGATTCATTTCGTTTCACGAAAGGCTAATACTGACTCATTAACATAATTTTAAGCGGGAAATAGCTATCAGTCTCAAAATAACATGTGATTTAAAAAGAAACTACTATATGGCCCACCATGTATATAGATCAGCCATTCCCGGCGTCTTGTTGTTGTTGTGATGCCATAAAGTTGAGTTGGCTTTATCCTACTGTCGCTACGAAATGTCGTGAGCATAAGGAAACATATGAAATTTTAGGAAGGAAATCGGCAAATCAAACTATTACTCACCAAATTGAGTGGATTTTGACTTTTGATACTTACGTAATTTTCCCAGATTTTTGGTTCCAAGGCGTCCATGTCGCAAGCGGGCTCAACAATTTTTCGTACTTCTCCTGGATCCCTATTTTACAAACATAATTTTTAATTAAAAAATCAAAAACTTCCAATAAAAACCTTTAATTTAATACCCCACTCTCCTACCGTTGTTAAAAAAAATGTTTAAGGGTCAGAATTCTTAGAATTCTTTTAAATTTTTGATAAGACGTAAACTTTCGAGGGATCAATTTCCACAAAGCTTGGCCATTGTATCTTTTTTAGTTTCTAAGAAAACTTGCTGTGACGTAAGTATGGACAGATAGGAAGCAAAACTCGTAGGCCTTAATAAAATCCATTTTACAAACCCCTAAAAAGTAGCAAAAAAAAATAAATATACTGGTGAAACGGATAACCTTTTGTCCTTGCGAAGTCGTTTAGAAAATCAAAATTTTTCTAAAATCTGTTCATTTCAGGGAGACAGCAACGGCTTTTTTGAGTTAATCGTCCTTACGATTTTGCATGAATTGGGTGTATTACTCCTCCAGTAGGAGCGTACTCTTGCTCGCTTTGTATTTTTCAGTTGCATTATTTTTAGTAACGATTTCATGCGCTGACGAGCTTATTTCGATTGATTGTTGTTTTATGTCTCTAAAATGAATATATTAATAAGTACGAGTAGATAATAAATAAACTTATTAAAATTAGTGGATCCACCATCTATATAATGGCTTGCTTGAATGGAAAATGAACGAAATTTCGTTTCGTTACAGTATTTTGAGCTTCAGATATACCAAATTTCTAAATTTCATTCAGAGATCATCACAAAATGTTTCATCTTAATCATTTAAAAAGTTCATGCATAATTTCATGTCAAAAAATAACTTACTTTTATGCTGTGAAAGTTGCATTTACGAGTATGAGTTAGAATTTTCGAAGCCAGTCCGCTGATAGTATAGAACATAAACTTGTTTCATTTTCAGTAACAACCGCAAAATTCCATAAGAAATAATCTAAGTTAAAGCATTTGATCACCATCAATGGTCAAATTTGATCTTTTTCGAATATGGTGGAAGAAATCTGATATTTAGCGTTTGGCTTGGATGTTTTCGCTTGGAAACATACGAATAGTTTTTCCTTTCAATGTACGAGTAGTAAGAATTATGTTTAACAGGCAAGTAACATAATTCAAACAATTATGGCAATTGTATACTGTGTCTTTTAGAGTTTTATAAAAATTTAAAAAGAACTTTATGGATACTTCAACCGTCCGTCTGTCCCACCATTCTTTCGTTCATCTGTTCGTCCGATCGTCTGCGTGTCACAATATTCTTTCTCCCAAGCTAATCCATCAACAAATACTAAACTCGATATATCAGAATTGAAGGCGTCTTGAAACTCTTGATATAAAAAAAAATCCCCGTTGGGTACACCAGCCGGAAAGGTAAATTTTTCGTATGTAGCGTAAGGTTTCGAAAAAGAATTTGGCTTGTCTACTACTGGACTTCTTACTGCAATTTTTGTAGCACCACGTGGGTATTTATTAACAAAAAGAATCTGCCGCCGTTCGTATTTGGAGACCCTTCATAGAGGCACAAATATTTTGCTAATTAAAGTTAGTTGCACACGTATGGATCACATATTGAAAATCGGTGGGTAATAAATTGTTATAAACATATAAATACTGGTTTCGCCCTTCTCACATTTGCTGTTTATACATTTCACAGTGGTTACCACACAAAGGTGATCACTTTTTGGCTTAAATAGCTCAAGTAGTTAATTTCAAAAGATTTCCATAAAAGTTTAATAAGCACTTGCATTGCCATTAATACACACATTTTTGATTCTTTTCTGAACCACCAGGGGCCGTCATTTTGAATTTTTATTGGAAACGGCTGGTAATAATATTAAGCTGTGAATTTTCGAATATTTTATTTATCATCCGATTTGCATAATCAAATTAAATTAACTTGCCATTATAACTTCTAACTTCAAGTTTTATCGGAATCTGTTGAGAAACTTGGCTGCTAGAGGGCTACAGAAATAAAAAAATGTTTATGTCACTCCGCTGTATGGGGAGACTCCCTTAAACACTTTAAAACATTTTCTGACACTGTAAATTTCAAGCGGCACCACTTTTGACCTACGTAGAAAATTTCCTCATTCTAGCTCATGTGGTTTGCGAGAAAACTTGTTGTGACGCACGAACAAACGGACGGACGTACAGACAGACAAGTCGCGATTTTATAATTGTTTAGGGTATTTTTAAAAATATTTTATAATATTTAAAAATTATTCTGATTTATAAATACTTTCAAGTTAAGTCATTTAAAACGTTTCCATGAAAAAAATTGCATTATTTCAGTTGCTACTAAAATAGCGAATTGCGCTTGCCTTCTGACCTTTGAGGGAGGCCATTTTGAATGCATGGATTTGATTTTGGACTATTTTAAATCTTTGTGTGCTAGGACCTCAAAAATCAATGTGGCAAATCTCGTTCAAATCGGAGTTTCACTCTAGACAGGGCAAAATAATTCAATTTTTCGTGAAAATGGCAGCTAAAAATATTACGTTTTAAATTTTCGACTTTTTTTTCACTCAATTTTAATAATTTTGTGCATAATACAAGAATATAGTACAGAGATCCATAATCTCAAAATCCGCTGGAAAATGTGACCGCTAGAGGGCCACAAAAACCTGAAAAAAACGCATATTTAAACCGCCGCCATTTTGGAATTTGCATATGCATTATCACCAAAATATCAAAGTCTGTAGATCTAAGTAATGTCTATCTTGAAACCAACATAGGAAAAAATACATCGGATCAAAATTGCGACTTTCAGAAGCCTTTGAGGTTTTCAGCTTCAACTAGCCGCCATTTTGTTTTTTGTGACCTGACCTCCAGTTTTTTTTGGTTATTATGTATTTTAATTTGCGGCCATTTTATTTTCAATCTGTTTACATTAATGTTTCAGTGGTCGTGATAACATATCAATATTTAAAATATTTCTAAAATTTTAATAAAAAAATCCTTACATATCTGTAGTGATTGGGTCCCTTGCGAACGTGTATTTATGAGTACACAGTATACGTGTAATTGTTGTTGGAATTGATGAATTTCAATCGTCTATAACTTAGCTGCTTAGGGCTCGATTTTTATGAAACTTTCAGAAAACATGTGTTTTACATCATCATTGGCAAATTTAGAAGTCATCCCTCAGTTTTATTGATGAAAAAGTAAAATTCATAAAATACACTATTAGTAACAATCAATAATTTTGTTTATTTGATATCCGCAGGCCAATTTTCTTTTTTCATTAAAAGCCGTGGGGCCTTGCTTTGTTGTGTGAGCAGACGCGTTTCGACTACTTCGAGTCATCTTCAGTGTCTAAATTATGTGTTGAAGGGAATGACTTTATATAGTCGTAGGATGCGTTAAGCGGATGGGTAATTAGGTCAGGTAGTAAATTACGTCAAGTACTAAATTATGCCAGGTAAAAGGATATTAAGTTTTTGTTTTTTTGCTTGTTGTATGTTCGTTCGTTCTGTTTCATCTGGTTCCCGTTTTCGTCTAAGAGTGTGGTCTAGTACTGAGAAAATTGCGTCGGAATTGGTAACAAGTTGTTAATTGATAATGTTACCGTCTGTCTTTCTATGTTTATAAATTTCAAGCCTTTCTAGGATGTCAAGTTTCGGTCCTTTGCTTTGTTTGTGTAGCAATTTCATAGAGTTTGTCATAGCGTCAGGCTCATGTGCGTGGTTTCGTAGGTGCGTCGCATAATTGGAGTCTGCCTTGTTGTGTAAGAAAGATCGTAAGTGCTTTTTGTATCTTGTCATTAGTTTTCGTGTTGTCCTTCCTATATATACCATGTCGCAGTCCTTGC
Organism: Odontomyia ornata; assembly: GCA_963969285.1. Lineage (NCBI taxonomy): Eukaryota > Metazoa > Arthropoda > Insecta > Diptera > Stratiomyidae > Odontomyia > Odontomyia ornata. Next base: position 232,496,117 of record OZ017738.1, on the reverse strand, counting down.
ATGTCAGTTTGTATATGCCGCTGTTTTCGTATAGTGATGTATCATCCAGTTTTGGCTTCAGTTTGTTTCCAATGTTGTTGTTCGTTTTGAATGCAGTTTGCAATTTGTATTTCCTAAGGAAGATTGATAGTTTGTATGTCTCTTTGCCTACGTATGTTAACGAAACCCACTGTTGGTCGTTCTTATGAGTTTCAGTCGGTCGGCGTTCCTGTTTTTGTTTGTACTGTGTGACAAGTTTGTCAATGTCGCATTGTTTGTATCCGTTATTATTAGCTATTCTGTAAATGTTGTTTAGTTCATTGGAGTAGTTAGTAGGAGTCATGGGGATGGAGTGAAGCCTCTTCACCATTGATCTGTACGCTGCTATCTTATGTTGTGCGGGGTGGTTAGATGTTTCATGTATGGTATGATCAGTTGTGGTTGGTTTTCTGTATATTTTGTAGTCCAATCGTGTTTATTCACGTGTCACAGTTAGGTCCATATAGTTGAGTTGTCCGTTTGTTTCCTTTTCCATCGTGAAATTTATATTCGGGTGAATTTCATTCATATAGGTAAGTAGTTCGTCTTGTTGATTTTCTTGTGAGTCAATAACGATGAAACAATCATTCACATATCGTCTGTAAAATATTACATTGAATCTTTTGACAACTTTGGGTATAAAGACTTCTCCCAAAGCTTGTAAGAATATTTCTGATATTATTGAGGACATAGGATGTCCCATACCCAGACCGTCCTTGGCAATGTATGTGTTGCTATTGAACTTAAAATAGTTCTGCTTGATTGTGGTCTTTATGAGATTGAGCAGTTGATCTGTGAATCGTCGGCTGTTGTTGATTGAAAGTTTTTCTTTTAGTATGGCCAGATTTTCATTGACGGGTATAGATGTATAGAGGCTGATGATGTCTAGTGATAAAAGTCAACAAGTCCCAGTCAATTTTAAAGAAGTGGTAGAGTTTGCTAGCTCGCGGCTGTTCTTTAATGCGTATTTGTCGTCAAGGTGCATGACATCAGCCATTATCGTTGCCAAGTACCGTGCTAATTGATATGCAGGAGCTGGGCGGTAGCTGACGAGAGGACGGATAGGAATATTGGGTTTGTGGAGCTTCCATCAATGGTCAAATTTGATCTTTTTCGAATATGGTGGAAGAAATCTGATATTTAGCGTTTGGCTTGGATGTTTTCGCTTGGAAACATACGAATAGTTTTTCCTTTCAATGTACGAGTAGTAAGAATTATGTTTAACAGGCAAGTAACATAATTCAAACAATTATGGCAATTGTATACTGTGTCTTTTAGAGTTTTATAAAAATTTAAAAAGAACTTTATGGATACTTCAACCGTCCGTCTGTCCCACCATTCTTTCGTTCATCTGTTCGTCCGATCGTCTGCGTGTCACAATATTCTTTCTCCCAAGCTAATCCATCAACAAATACTAAACTCGATATATCAGAATTGAAGGCGTCTTGAAACTCTTGATATAAAAAAAAATCCCCGTTGGGTACACCAGCCGGAAAGGTAAATTTTTCGTATGTAGCGTAAGGTTTCGAAAAAGAATTTGGCTTGTCTACTACTGGACTTCTTACTGCAATTTTTGTAGCACCACGTGGGTATTTATTAACAAAAAGAATCTGCCGCCGTTCGTATTTGGAGACCCTTCATAGAGGCACAAATATTTTGCTAATTAAAGTTAGTTGCACACGTATGGATCACATATTGAAAATCGGTGGGTAATAAATTGTTATAAACATATAAATACTGGTTTCGCCCTTCTCACATTTGCTGTTTATACATTTCACAGTGGTTACCACACAAAGGTGATCACTTTTTGGCTTAAATAGCTCAAGTAGTTAATTTCAAAAGATTTCCATAAAAGTTTAATAAGCACTTGCATTGCCATTAATACACACATTTTTGATTCTTTTCTGAACCACCAGGGGCCGTCATTTTGAATTTTTATTGGAAACGGCTGGTAATAATATTAAGCTGTGAATTTTCGAATATTTTATTTATCATCCGATTTGCATAATAAAATTAAATTAACTTGCCATTATAACTTCTAACTTCAAGTTTTATCGGAATCTGTTGAGAAACTTGGCTGCTAGAGGGCTACAGAAATAAAAAAATGTTTATGTCACTCCGCTGTATGGGGAGACTCCCTTAAACACTTTAAAACATTTTCTGACACTGTAAATTTCAAGCGGCACCACTTTTGACCTACGTAGAAAATTTCCTCATTCTAGCTCATGTGGTTTGCGAGAAAACTTGTTGTGACGCACGAACAAACGGACGGACGTACAGACAGACAAGTCGCGATTTTATAATTGTTTAGGGTATTTTTAAAAATATTTTATAATATTTAAAAATTATTCTGATTTATAAATACTTTCAAGTTAAGTCATTTAAAACGTTTCCATGAAAAAAATTGCATTATTTCAGTTGCTACTAAAATAGCGAATTGCGCTTGCCTTCTGACCTTTGAGGGAGGCCATTTTGAATGCATGGATTTGATTTTGGACTATTTTAAATCTTTGTGTGCTAGGACCTCAAAAATCAATGTGGCAAATCTCGTTCAAATCGGAGTTTCACTCTAGACAGGGCAAAATAATTCAATTTTTCGTGAAAATGGCAGCTAAAAATATTACGTTTTAAATTTTCGACTTTTTTTTCACTCAATTTTAATAATTTTGTGCATAATACAAGAATATAGTACAGAGATCCATAATCTCAAAATCCGCTGGAAAATGTGACCGCTAGAGGGCCACAAAAACCTGAAAAAAACGCATATTTAAACCGCCGCCATTTTGGAATTTGCATATGCATTATCACCAAAATATCAAAGTCTGTAGATCTAAGTAATGTCTATCTTGAAACCAACATAGGAAAAAATACATCGGATCAAAATTGCGACTTTCAGAAGCCTTTGAGGTTTTCAGCTTCAACTGGCCGCCATTTTGTTTTTTGTGACCTGACCTCCAGTTTTTTTTGGTTATTATGTATTTTAATTTGCGGCCATTTTATTTTCAATCTGTTTACATTAATGTTTCAGTGGTCGTGATAACATATCAATATTTAAAATATTTCTAAAATTTTAATAAAAAAATCCTTACATATCTGTAGTGATTGGGTCCCTTGCGAACGTGTATTTATGAGTACACAGTATACGTGTAATTGTTGTTGGAATTGATGAATTTCAATCGTCTATAACTTAGCTGCTTAGGGCTCGATTTTTATGAAACTTTCAGAAAACATGTGTTTTACATCATCATTGGCAAATTTAGAAGTCATCCCTCAGTTTTATTGATGAAAAAGTAAAATTCATAAAATACACTATTAGTAACAATCAATAATTTTGTTTATTTGATATCCGCAGGCCAATTTTCTTTTTTCATTAAAAGCCGTGGGGCCTTGCTTTGTTGTGTGAGCAGACGCGTTTCGACTACTTCGAGTCATCTTCAGTGTCTAAATTATGTGTTGAAGGGAATGACTTTATATAGTCGTAGGATGCGTTAAGCGGATGGGTAATTAGGTCAGGTAGTAAATTACGTCAAGTACTAAATTATGCCAGGTAGAAGGATATTAAGTTTTTGTTTTTTTGCTTGTTGTATGTTCGTTCGTTCTGTTTCATCTGGTTCCCGTTTTCGTCTAAGAGTGTGGTCTAGTACTGAGAAAATTGCGTCGGAATTGGTAACAAGTTGTTAATTGATAATGTTACCGTCTGTCTTTCTATGTTTATAAATTTCAAGCCTTTCTAGGATGTCAAGTTTCGGTCCTTTGCTTTGTTTGTGTAGCAATTTCATAGAGTTTGTCATAGCGTCAGGCTCATGTGCGTGGTTTCGTAGGTGCGTCGCATAATTGGAGTCTGCCTTGTTGTGTAAGAAAGATCGTAAGTGCTTTTTGTATCTTGTCATTAGTTTACGTGTTGTCCTTCCTATATATACCATGTCGCAGTCCTTGCATGTCAGTTTGTATATGCCGCTGTTTTCGTATAGTGATGTATCATCCAGTTTTGGCTTCAGTTTGTTTCCAATGTTGTTGTTCGTTTTGAATGCAGTTTGCAATTTGTATTTCCTAAGGAAGATTGATAGTTTGTATGTCTCTTTGCCTACGTATGTTAACGAAACCCACTGTTGGTCGTTCTTATGAGTTTCAGTCGGTCGGCGTTCCTGTTTTTGTTTGTACTGTGTGACAAGTTTGTCAATGTCGCATTGTTTGTATCCGTTATTATTAGCTATTCTGTAAATGTTGTTTAGTTCATTGGAGTAGTTAGTAGGAGTCATGGGGATGGAGTGAAGCCTCTTCACCATTGATCTGTACGCTGCTATCTTATGTTGTGCGGGGTGGTTAGATGTTTCATGTATGGTATGATCAGTTGTGGTTGGTTTTCTGTATATTTTGTAGTCCAATCGTGTTTATTCACGTGTCACAGTTAGGTCCATATAGTTGAGTTGTCCGTTTGTTTCCTTTTCCATCGTGAAATTTATATTCGGGTGAATTTCATTCATATAGGTAAGTAGTTCGTCTTGTTGATTTTCTTGTGAGTCAATAACGATGAAACAATCATTCACATATCGTCTGTAAAATATTACATTGAATCTTTTGACAACTTTGGGTATAAAGACTTCTCCCAAAGCTTGTAAGAATATTTCTGATATTATTGAGGACATAGGATGTCCCATACCCAGACCGTCCTTGGCAATGTATGTGTTGCTATTGAACTTAAAATAGTTCTGCTTGATTGTGGTCTTTATGAGATTGAGCAGTTGATCTGTGAATCGTCGGCTGTTGTTGATTGAAAGTTTTTCTTTTAGTATGGCCAGATTTTCATTGACGGGTATAGATGTATAGAGGCTGATGATGTCTAGTGATAAAAGTCAACAAGTCCCAGTCAATTTTAAAGAAGTGGTAGAGTTTGCTAGCTCGCGGCTGTTCTTTAATGCGTATTTGTCGTCAAGGTGCATGACATCAGCCATTATCGTTGCCAAGTACCGTGCTAATTGATATGCAGGAGCTGGGCGGTAGCTGACGAGAGGACGGATAGGAATATTGGGTTTGTGGAGCTTCGGTTGTGCTTAAAGGGGTGGTGTGCATGGGTTTGGGTTTATGTAGCGTTACTTAGTATTAGGAGGAATAATTAGTGAGGATTGTATAATGGCAGTACGTAAGTCCGCTAGGAACTTATTAGTGAGGTCTTTGTTTACCAGTTTGTATCCGTTGGCGTTAATGAAGTCTTTTGTTTTTTGTACGCAGTCCGTTGTTTTTAAGATCACCGTTTTATGTCCTTTGTCAGCCTTTGTCAATATTTGTAGGTTATCCGTAAGCTTTTTCTGAATGTGTCTTAATATCTTATGGTCTTCGTGGAAATCCGTTTTGTTTATGCTAGTGGGTTATTTTTGTAGTATGTCTACTGCAGTATGTCTTGCATGTGCCTGTTGTTCCTGCGGCACTTTGTTAATGGCTAGCTCAGTGTCGATTACTAGGTGTTCTAGGTCTTTGTTGCGGTTTGTATTATATATGTTGTGTTTCAGTTCCTTATTTAACAGCTCCATTTCTTGTGTCGTAAAAAGCGTATTTGATAGGTTTACAGTCCGTGGATAGAAAGCTCTGTTCGCTGGTGTCGTCATTTTGATTTGTTATTTCATCAATTTGTCAAGTTTCTTTGTCATGGTCTCATATTTAGTTTTGAGCTGAATATCAATGTTTTGTCTCACGTCATTGTAAAACTGTAGAAAGTTTTCAGTTTGTATAATTGTAAGTGTGAATGTAATAGTTGTCGGTTGATTTCGTCCTTTTTTGTGTACCGTGTTCTTATTTCATTTTTAATGCGGAGTATTTGTGCGCTACGTTGTGTGTTTCGTGCAGCAATTGTGTTTTGTTTTATTACGATTCTTGCAAATGCTGGTGTTATGTTGTTTTTCAAGCACTGTTTGTTAAACCATATGTTTGCTTTTGTTCGATGAAGTTTTAGGGTAAGGTTTGTAATGATTTTCCACTTTTCAGATCGAACGCGGAACCGACCTCTCATCGGTTCTAGACGTTAAGTCTGAGTAGTGCCAACGGATGGTACCAACAGGTCAACCAATCCGTGCACCGTAACCCATTCACGCGGTGACTGCTTGTCGGCCAGCTAGTTCGGAGAGGATTTCGGTCGCGGGTCTCCGAATGGGTTACGCTCAATTACAATATTTCAGTCACCTGAACATGCCCGTTTTCCAAACGCGTCAACAATTACTCATCCAGAACGGGAAACCTACGTTACGTTAATTCTGGATGTGATCTCTCCACAGATCTCAAATCAAAAACGCTACAAAATCCTATAGGCGCGTTACCGAATCACCGACGCGGTACCGAAAAATATGCTACTCGAAATTAAACCGACGAAAACTACTCTAATGAAATGACGAAACAATCAAAGGTACCGCGTACCGCGCGCGACGCGAAACCGACCTCAGCGGATTTGTCGAAACCCTACCCTCGCGACGGCATACCTACCCTACACTCTCTGTTCCCCCTGAAAAAGAACGAGCCACTGAAAAGGAAAGTCGTGGTTAAAGTTTTAGCAATTCATTTTTAATTATTTCTAATTTCGATACAATCTGATCATATAGATATTCAAGATAATTTTAAATAATATTAGAGTACATTACAGAAATCATACTTGAGAATATTTAATGTTTTAATTTTGTTTTTGTAGGACATAGTTTCCTTTAGTTTTATAATAACGTAATAGCAATATATAGTTTTGGCTTAGTAATTTTTCTGGTTGATTTTACTTTATTTTATTAAAAAAATGTTGTACTAAAAATAACGGAACAACTAATGATCGAATAATTAACAGGATTTTTGTTTTTTCCTTCCCCAGATAGTTATTTTTCAATGCCTTAGATTCTTTCATTTCTTAGAATTTTTCTTATATTTTATTCTTTGAATTCAAGGAGATTTGTTGAAATCCTAAATTTTCATTTACCAAACCGATAAGAAATTCATGCTTCGAACAATACTAAAAAGAAGCATATGAGCATTTAAACTAAATCGTTTTCTTAAAAACTAAATGATTAGTTGCAATAATAGAATATGGATCGAAAACAAAAGACAAAAGGAGCCTTCTAGTAGAAAATTTTGTTTGAAAAAATTACATACATTGTATATGCATGTATGTGTGTTAAGGTTATGTGTGTATTAAAAATTAAACAAAAACGCTTTAATAAAAAACTATTATCCCTAAAAATGTGTTCACATTTCTTTATTACTTTTATACCCTACTTATTTTATTATTATTAAGGTCACCCGAATTAAACGCGAAAAACGCGACGCGACCAAATTCCCGTGAATTTGGTTTAGGTACATACGAAATCACGATTGACCTCTTGTTTGTTTCAATTAATTTTAAGCAACTTATGTTTCCAATGAAATGCTTTACATTAAACGAATAAAGAAGTAATTGGTTTTGATAACTACCACCCAAATTGAAGCAATTCATTGAATACACGTTTGTTTGTTTTCATTTTAAAGGACTATTGTTCTTAACCTGCTAACATAAAATGGGAACTTTCGTCAAAATACAAATCAATCATTCACTACTATTTGTTACCCTCATCATAATCACATGTACATAAATCATTCCAGAATATCACGAATCTTGGCTTATATATGAAAAAAATTTACAATTATAAGAATTGTGCCGTTCTGACTAGATTCCCATAGTATGATTTATGGTCGGTAGGCCGAAAGCGAACGAACGACGAGATTACCCGAGCGGATCTTAGGGCGGAGATCCAAATGCACGCGACGAAAAAACACCGACGATCAAAACGAGTTTTTATTTCCCCGAAAATTTTATTTATTAACGTATCAGTTATTTGTTCTACTTGCTATCGAGTTCTTTTATTTTTACCACTTCCATTACATGCTGCTCTAATTTAAAGATTTTTCCCAAGAAATAATCAAATGTAGATCTTCTGTCAATGGACTCCATACAGTTGTAAGTACAAGTCAACTGGATTAGAAAAAAAAATAATTTTTAAGAACTTCTTCAGTTTTATCGGCAAGACTGAACGATAGGCTGCATTAGTTTCTATTGGCTCTTTAAGTTTTTAATTTCCACTGGATAAGATCAACTCAACGCTTGTTTCTTGCATTGTATTGAGCATTTGACAATCTCCTACTAGATCGCAACAAAGAATGAATAATATCATGACCATTACTTTGTTCTATACAAGCCTATGTTTTCAAGTTAATGAAAGGTAACATTTTTAGAATTTAACTATTAGATATAATACAAGGACTGTTTACATTATTATAAAACAATAGTTTTAAAACAATACCGTATGCGCGTCAAGCGCTATCAATAGGCACATAAAGGTGTTGGTAATTTTACATACAAAAGTCCAATAGTCTAAGATGTCGACTTAGATTTATACATTTCTATTTAACTCATCACGAAAAATTTATTCTTTATTGCGCTCACATGTTTCAGTTCTTTTGATTCTTTGATCGCCTCGAATTATAGCGCCGCTTTGAACTATAACTTTCCCACTCAAGACAATGTTCTGAGATCCACAGAGGACAGTTTGCCGACTTAATTTATTACCCGAAGCCGTTTCAACATATTCATCGCGACTGTAATACAAATCAGGAACTTCCATGATATGCGGCGCCGAACGATTGGACCGCCGGAAACTTGCTTTGGAAATGAAGTCTTTGAGGAATGGTTTTATTCTCAAAGAATCAAATATATACTTTCGCTTTCAGTCGGTAAAATACGCCGGGCGGAATATAAACACTGCCCAATGAATACCGATATTTGACCCGGTCTGCAGAACTGACACAAAAACTAACCAAACAACTAGGCAATCATGGATGTCCAAGAGATATTTCTTGCTAGGCCATTGAGTCTACTTGTGCTAGACAACCCAGCAACCCCATATGCCTCATTTCCTATAATTAATCCCGATACTTAGCTGGGCAATTATGGATCCTCCACAGCCTTGAACTGACAACAGCTCTGCGGTTTGCATTCTCGGGCGTTATCAACCTCTTCTTCAGAGTCCTTCGATTCGGTTAAGTCGCTCGCAGTCACCCCTTCTTTCGATGTCTTCTTTGTGTCGGTTGTCCTCTTTTTCTTGGGAGATTTCGATTTACTTCGATCTAAAGATCCTCGTTTGGCTGCTACAACGACGAGGGCGATGAACTGCAAACAAAACCTGGTAAGGCATTTGTCGACGTACGCCGAACGAAAAAAATTTACCTCTTAATAATTTTACACCACCTAGGACCGCGCCAAGTCGCTACCGACACCACACCATGACACCATTTCTCTTTTTCGCCATGTGGCTGTCAAGCCCAACCGGTTGTCACCTCGGACAAAACAGAGGTGTGTGGAATGGCACGCCACATGGCGGCAATGTGCCTCTCCATGTGTCGCCAGTGGCATAGTTTTTTGATGGCCACGGTGGAGGGGCATTTCCAGATGGATATGTCTCGAAATGTGTCGGGGTTTGGATTAATTTTATATTTCGAATATTTATATCCACAGATCTAAATATTTGGACAGAAAAGAAATATTTTCTGCGCAACGATATCCGCACGACAGATGAAGTCCGCTGGCACTTCGAGGACATATCCATCTGGCCGGTTGCAAGGGTTCGGGATCGGAATCACTTCGATTCCGGGGCGTAGGCGTCACATTACACATTCCCCCCCCCCCCCCCAAATCGAAGTAATTACGATCCCATCTCCTATATAAAAGGTCTTGGTTAGGGCCGTGGCGGGTCGAAGGTCGGTTTCGAGGAATAGGCTACAACCATGTTCGTGAAGACTCGACAGTGACTATATAGTAGGGAGTCAGGTGTTAGTCGGAGGTCTTCGTCTAGGCAGAGATTTAGGTGAGCCAAGGTTTTTCGTGTGAAATAGTTGTACTTCATCGTCTAAGGTCTTTTGCGTGGTAAATTCCCAGGGTTTTACCAGTCATGTCCGCGATGAGGTATCGGGTGGGGCTTATTACTTGTAGGACTCGACACTTCACGAATTTCTTGTCTAGTTTGGCATTGTAATGTCGGGTGGCATCGCTCTGTCGGAAGTTTCGACGATATATCTCGTCGCCTACCTTAAAGCCAGAAGGATGAGATCGCAAGTTGTACCGCTCCTCTCCCATCCGTCGACTTTCTTCAATCTTCTCCCGCAGTTGTTCTCGCAGAAGTTGGAGCTTTTCGTGCGGTTCCAGAACCACGATTGGGTCCTCTAGCGATTTCAGTTGCCGCAATAGCCGGTAAGCGCTCCCATGACAGATCATGTACTGGCCGAACAATGCGAAATACGGCGAAATGCCGGTAGTGGCGTGGTACGACGAGCGCAGCGCACTAGTGATGGCGGACAATTTGCGATCCCAGTCCTTCTGATTCGGGTGGACATAGGCGCGGATGGCCGCTATGAGCGTACGATTCAGTCGTTCGGAGGCGTTGGCTTGTGGTGAATAGACGGCAGTTCGTTGGTGGATGATGCCGTATTTGGACATTAGGTCTCGGAACTTGCTGGAGGTGAACTGGACCCCATTGTCGGAGACAAGTTTCTCCGGAACTCCAAACATGTGAAAGACTCGGTTCTCCAAGAAGCTGATTATAGGTCCAGTGTGCATGTTACGTAGTGGTTCTATGATAGGGAATTTAGAGAGCTGGTCCAGGACCATGACAGCTCCCGTGTGACCAGAAGCAGATCGAGGGTAAGGACCGATAAGATCAATGTACAAGCGCTGGAACACGCGTTCGGGGACCTCAACCTTACCCATGGGTGGCCGAAGAATGGTGTTGGGCGCTTTAGTGCACTTGCATAGCTCACAAGAGGCTACGTACGCTTTTATCTGTTGTGCCATCTTAGGCCAAAAGAAACAGGTTTTCAACCGCCTAAGTGTACGACCGTAACCGTAACCGTCATGGGCCCGTCTGATAAGATCAGTGGTTAATTCTTCGGGCACCCACAACTTCCACTGTTCTTCTTCTTGTATGGGGTCTCCGGATGCGTGTCCCATCCGCTTATAAATAAATCCATCCGTCAACCGCAGTTCAGGAAGCTGGGGCAGTTGGTTCTGGATAGTGTGAATCAGTTGTGTGTAGGTTGCTGACTTGAAGGCAGGATGGTCCAGATCGATCAATTGGGGGCTGTCGGCTCTTGGACCAACTCGGCTCCTTCAGGGGCGAACATTCTGGATAGGGTGTCGGGGACTACATGCTGGCTTCCTTTTCGGTGGCGAATTGTGAAGTCAAATGCCTGTAGTTTCAGTGCCCACCTTGCGAATCTGCCGTTGAGATCAGTCTGGCTCATTAGCCATTTCAGAGAAGCGTGATCCGTAACGATTTCAAAGGTGTGTCCCTCCACATAGGCTCGGAAGCGTTTCACTGCCAACACCGCCGCTAAACATTCCTGCTCGGAGACCGTGTAATTTCGCTGGGCTGGGTTCAGCTTGTGAGACATGAAGGCTATAGGTCTCTCCTCGCCGTCTTGTGCAACCTGGACTAAGACTGCTCCCACCCCATGTTGACTCGCGTCACAATGGATTGAGAACGGTTTGTCAAAGTCCGGGCTGTGCAGTACGGGGGCTGTAGTCAGACTCTTCTTTAGCTCTTCAAAGGCTCGCAAGCTGGGCTCTTCCCAGACGAATTTACGTCCCTTACGCAGCATGTCGGTCAAAGGAGTGGTTATGGTGGCATAGTCACGTACAAAACGCTGGTACCATCCGCATAAACCTAAGAATCGGCGTAACTGTTTGGTGGTCTTGGGTAGTGTAAAAACGTCAATCGCTTGAGTCTTTTCCGGATCGGTCTTGATATGGCCATGCCCAATGATGTGACCTAAATACTTCACCTCCGTCATCACAAACTGGCTCTTCCGTATGTTGATGGTTAATCTTGCCCTCCGGATGTGTAGAGCCACCTCCTGAAGCAGGTCGATGTGTTCATCAAAGGTCTCGGTTATAAGCAACAGATCGTCCAAGTAAACGAAAACTTGGTGCCGCAAATGAGGTGGTATCACCTTGTCCATAAGGCGCGTCATTGTTTGGGGGGCATTACACAATCCGAATGGCATGGTCACGAATTGATATAAGGGCCGGCCTGGGACTGTGAAGGCTGTTTTCTCCTTTGAACCGGGGTCTAAAGGAATTTCCCAGAAGGCGTCCTTGAGGTCTAAGCTCGTGATGAAATGGGCTTTAGGCAATCGACTCAAAATGCCTTCGATCAACGGTAGAGGATATGCGTCCTTGACTGTGACGGCGTTCAAGCGTCTGGCATCTAAGCATAACCGGACCTTGTTCGGCTTGACAACTAAGGTGACTGGGGAAGCCCACGCGCTCTGTGATTCTTCGATTACGCCTAATGCTAGCATTCGATCCACTTCGGCATATAACGATTTTTCCTTCGCCGGAGATATGGCGAAATGTCTCTGTTTTATGGGTTTAGCGTCCCCCACATCTATCGTGTGGAACACCAGGGCAGTCCGCCCGAGACCTTCTTTCTCGTGCGATGGAAAAGCCGATATAGCCGAGTCAAGACGCAGTTGCTGAGTTACATCCAGTGTATGCCGTAATAAGTTAGTGGGTTGAGATTGGTCAGGAACGGTGGTGACGGACTCCAGGGTCGAACCGGAAAATAGTGCCGGGGCCAAGTTAAATTTTCGAACGAAATCCACTCCTAAATAAAGATTCTGGGTTAACTGAGGTATGATGAAAAATTCCATAGGTTTAGTTACTCCTTTAAAGGTGACATCCGTCATAATTTTTCCCACTACAGAGTGACGAGTTCCGTCCGCCGTGCTTAACCAGGAGGTGAAATGACGGATTTGGTCCGCGTGCTTTGCCAGTACCTCCCCTGCAAACTCGGCAGATATGCAATTCACACTGGCTCCCGTATCGACTAAGCCTGATACTTGTTTTTGCAGGAGGTGTACTGACGCATATGGCCGAACATCATCCCTCAATAATTCGTCTAAGTATATGTCCTTCAACACTTTCCTCGACTGCCTGACTTTTCTCCAGAAGCTCCGCATCCGACGCGTGGCTCGCTTGCTTCGCGGTGGGACAGTTGTGGCCAATTCCTCATGGAAGATGCGCTGTCGAGTAGCCAAATAATTCCGCAGCCTGACATGAAAAGGTTTTACATGCCAAGGAACTTTCGCCTCGCTATCATTTCCCTGCGCGTTGGCCTCGGCGAAGGACGGCGTCGGTTGTGGAACTTCGGGAGAACTGTGGTTAGCGGTGCGAGTCAGCAGAGTTGGAGTCATGTTGGGAGCTTGGTCATAGCTAGGGATAGTGTCCAAATTGGTTCGTCCGGGGTTTAGGAGTGCCGACGGGTGGTCGCGGCACTCGGTGGCAAGTTTTTTCGCCCTTTGCAATTTGCACAGTCAGGTGCGTAGGTGTCGGCCTTCCCGCAGCGATAGCAGAAAAGCGTCGGCTCCGCTGGACATGCATAGAACCGATGTCCCGGTTGTCGGCAGTTCCAACAGACCGTCGGGCTTGTAATTGCTTCAAGGGAGGGTCGATCAATCAATGCTGAGTCCTCAAGCTCCGGTGGTGCTCCGCTCCTCGGTACTGGTACTGGATCAGCAAGCAGGTGGTCAGCTGCCATCAACTCCGCGGTGTGATGATTTCGGGGATTTGGTCCCGTTATGCGAGGTTGTGGACGGAAGGTACCACGCCGCTCATCCAAGTGTTCTTGTCTCCGGGCATGGAGGCGCAATCCCTGTATGGTGTTGATGGGAAAATGCAGAAGGCTGTTCTAGAGATCCCAGCGCATATTCTCTCTGATAATTTCTACCAGTTCGTCCTCGGGCATGGTATTTCGCAAGCGAGTGCTCAATCTCACTATACTTGTGTAGTACTGGTCGAACGGTTCGTGAGCGCCTTGTTTCCGTTTCTTTATTTGCTCTCTTAGCTCTCTCTCAGTGAAGCCATCCTCAAATCGATTGCGGAAGGCTGCACTGAAAGAGTGCCAAGTGGGACGTGGCGTTGATTCTTTAAAGCTCCAGTACCAGTCGGCAGCGTCGCCGCTGAACAAAAGATGTGCATGCCGGAGGAAGGCCGAGGAATCACCTCCCAGGGTGCTGGATACCAACGCCTGAATCCGGAAAAGGAATCGGTCCGCCGATATCATATCGTTGAACCCGGTAAAGTTCAGGCGCCAACTCTCCATGATACGAGGCGTCGGGTCCCGAAAAAGTGTCAATGCGTTCCCGGGGGGAATCACATCCTCTGTTGACCTGTTGTACTGAACTGCCTCGGGGGCTAGAGGTACCAACGGAGGTCCGGTACTGTGTCGTGGTCTATATTCGGGAGCTCTGGGATCCATTCCCGAGTTCCTTGGAGGTGGGACCCATTGCTCGGATTGTCGGGAGTGGGGCATCGCCACACTGGGATTTGGCTCCCAGCCAAGCGGAGTTCGCACGCGACTGGGTGGTTGGCTCATAGGGAGATTCTGGAGCCTTCCCTCCAGGTTGCCAATCCTCTCCGACATATCCCTCATCAACGCCACGAGGGTGTCAATGGAGTGGGCGGAAGGCATGGGTGTCACCTCGGACACGACACTTGCGGCCGGAACTTCACCGCCTACGGCTCCTTGCAGGTCTAAAAGTGGTTGGGACTGTTCGGCCTCTGGAACTCCTTTCGCCACTGCTCCACGCGTTGGTAGGGGCGTTCCGAGGGGGACGTCTAGGGCAGACCGATCTATGGGTCGCCGGCATAAGGGACACAGCTCTGACGTGAGGAGGAGCTGTTGTACACAGGCACGATGGAATAGATGTCCACAATCCAATCGCACGCTGTGTACCCCCTCCACTACGTCCTCGAAGCAGATCCCGCAGTTAGCTGGTTGGACCGTTTTAGACCGGGTCCAACGCTTATCTGGGGTCCGCTTCGTTGCCATGTTTGTTCTTGCTGGTTTTTTGTGTGGTTGCTAATATTGAGAAAAAAAAAATATAAAATACACTTAGTTCTACTATAAACCTAATAAACCTAATATATATATATAGAAAAACTTAAGAATACGTTAGTAGCCGATAGTGGCGAGCTAATGATAAGTGGAGAAAAAAAAATGTACTTAAAAAAAATGTATTTTAAGTATACTTTCCTTTTCAGTGGTCGACTCCTTCAACGGGAAAGGAGAGTGCGTGGTAATCAGCCGAAGAAAGGATGCTTTCGGTCGATTTACGAAATTTATCCCCATACCCACATACATTACAAAAAAAAACCGTCTCTAAACTACGTTAAAGTGACTCGACGAGACAAGTGGTAGAGCTACCGTAACGATTTTAGTACGCGGTCAAAATATCCCGACGCGTGGAAGCATTCCGGGCTTCGCAACTCCAGCATACGCCACCGAACGTTGAACCGATACCACTCGTCTAACACGCATACGAAATAGTTAGAATCCTTCCGCGACATAAAGGCAAGGTAGCCTTCTATTTTCTTGAGAGTCCATGCTGATAGGTAAACCCATCAGACTGGCAGTTCCATCAAGAAAATAGAAGGTCCTTACAGGGGTTAACCTGGGACAACACATCGGAAGGAATCTGTCGCGAAAAAAAAAATCAATCAAAGGAGAGCGGAAGCTACAAATCACGTGAAGCGACTCCTAATGTGTATCACACAACTCCACTGCTCCTGATAGTGGGACTCGAGTACCAAAGTACCTTACATCCTCCGTAAAGGACCAACTCGTCAGAAGACGCGAAGTTCTTTCCCCCTTAGGATGTTTTAGGCCCCACGTTGGGCGCCATTTGTAATGATTTTAACTTTTCAAGTTCGAACGCGGAACCGACCTCTCATCGGTTCTAGACGTTAAGTCTGAGTAGTGCCAACGGATGGTACCAACAGGTCAACCAATCCGTGCACCGTAACCCATTCACGCGGTGACTGCTTGTCGGCCAGCTAGTTCGGAGAGGATTTCGGTCGCGGGTCTCCGAATGGGTTACGCTCAATTACAATATTTCAGTCACCTGAACATGCCCGTTTGCCAAACGCGTCAACAATTACTCATCCAGAACGGGAAACCTACGTTACGTTAATTCTGGATGTGATCTCTCCACAGATCTCAAATCAAAAACGCTACAAAATCCTATAGGCGCGTTACCGAATCACCGACGCGGTACCGAAAAATATGCTACTCGAAATTAAACCGACGAAAACTACTCTAATGAAATGACGAAACAATCAAAGGTACCGCGTACCGCGCGCGACGCGAAACCGACCTCAGCGGATTTGTCGAAACCCTACCCTCGCGACGGCATACCTACCCTACACTCTCTGTTCCCCCTGAAAAAGAACGAGCCACTGAAAAGGAAAGTCGTGGTTAAAGTTTTAGCAATTCATTTTTAATTATTTCTAATTTCGATACAATCTGATCATATAGATATTCAAGATAATTTTAAATAATATTAGAGTACATTACAGAAATCATACTTGAGAATATTTAATGTTTTAATTTTGTTTTTGTAGGACATAGTTTCCTTTAGTTTTATAATAACGTAATAGCAATATATAGTTTTGGCTTAGTAATTTTTCTGGTTGATTTTACTTTATTTTATTAAAAAAATGTTGTACTAAAAATAACGGAACAACTAATGATCGAATAATTAACAGGATTTTTGTTTTTTCCTTCCCCAGATAGTTATTTTTCAATGCCTTAGATTCTTTCATTTCTTGGAATTTTTCTTATATTTTATTCTTTGAATTCAAGGAGATATGTTGAAATCCTAAATTTTCATTTACCAAACCGATAAGAAATTCATGCTTCGAACAATACTAAAAAGAAGCATATGAGCATTTAAACTAAATCGTTTTCTTAAAAACTAAATGATTAGTTGCAATAATAGAATATGGATCGAAAACAAAAGACAAAAGGAGCCTTCTAGTAGAAAATTTTGTTTGAAAAAATTACATACATTGTATATGCATGTATGTGTGTTAAGGTTATGTGTGTATTAAAAATTAAACAAAAACGCTTTAATAAAAAACTATTATCCCTAAAAATGTGTTCACATTTCTTTATTACTTTTATACCCTACTTATTTTATTATTATTAAGGTCACCCGAATTAAACGCGAAAAACGCGACGCGACCAAATTCCCGTGAATTTGGTTTAGGTACATACGAAATCACGATTGACCTCTTGTTTGTTTCAATTAATTTTAAGCAACTTATGTTTCCAATGAAATGCTTTACATTAAACGAATAAAGAAGTAATTGGTTTTGATAACTACCACCCAAATTGAAGCAATTCATTGAATACACGTTTGTTTGTTTTCATTTTAAAGGACTATTGTTCTTAACCTGCTAACATAAAATGGGAACTTTCGTCAAAATACAAATCAATCATTCACTACTATTTGTTACCCTCATCATAATCACATGTACATAAATCATTCCAGAATATCACGAATCTTGGCTTATATATGAAAAAAATTTACAATTATAAGAATTGTGCCGTTCTGACTAGATTCCCATAGTATGATTTATGGTCGGTAGGCCGAAAGCGAACGAACGACGAGATTACCCGAGCGGATCTTAGGGCGGAGATCCAAATGCACGCGACGAAAAAACACCGACGATCAAAACGAGTTTTTATTTCCCCGAAAATTTTATTTATTAACGTATCAGTTATTTGTTCTACTTGCTATCGAGTTCTTTTATTTTTACCACTTCCATTACATGCTGCTCTAATTTAAAGATTTTTCCCAAGAAATAATCAAATGTAGATCTAAGTACAAGTCAACTGGATTAGAAAAAAAAATAATTTTTAAGAACTTCTTCAGTTTTATCGGCAAGACTGAACGATAGGCTGCATTAGTTTCTATTGGCTCTTTAAGTTTTTAATTTCCACTGGATAAGATCAACTCAACGCTTGTTTCTTGCATTGTATTGAGCATTTGACAATCTCCTACTAGATCGCAACAAAGAATGAATAATATCATGACCATTACTTTGTTCTATACAAGCCTATGTTTTCAAGTTAATGAAAGGTAACATTTTTAGAATTTAACTATTAGATATAATACAAGGACTGTTTACATTATTATAAAACAATAGTTTTAAAACAATACCGTATGCGCGTCAAGCGCTATCAATAGGCACATAAAGGTGTTGGTAATTTTACATACAAAAGTCCAATAGTCTAAGATGTCGACTTAGATTTATACATTTCTATTTAACTCATCACGAAAAATTTATTCTTTATTGCGCTCACATGTTTCAGTTCTTTTGATTCTTTGATCGCCTCGAATTATAGCGCCGCTTTGAACTATAACTTTCCCACTCAAGACAATGTTCTGAGATCCACAGAGGACAGTTTGCCGACTTAATTTATTACCCGAAGCCGTTTCAACATATTCATCGCGACTGTAATACAAATCAGGAACTTCCATGATATGCGGCGCCGAACGATTGGACCGCCGGAAACTTGCTTTGGAAATGAAGTCTTTGAGGAATGGTTTTATTCTCAAAGAATCAAATATATACTTTCGCTTTCAGTCGGTAAAATACGCCGGGCGGAATATAAACACTGCCCAATGAATACCGATATTTGACCCGGTCTGCAGAACTGACACAAAAACTAACCAAACAACTAGGCAATCATGGATGTCCAAGAGATATTTCTTGCTAGGCCATTGAGTCTACTTGTGCTAGACAACCCAGCAACCCCATATGCCTCATTTCCTATAATTAATCCCGATACTTAGCTGGGCAATTATGGATCCTCCACAGCCTTGAACTGACAACAGCTCTGCGGTTTGCATTCTCGGGCGTTATCAACCTCTTCTTCAGAGTCCTTCGATTCGGTTAAGTCGCTCGCAGTCACCCCTTCTTTCGATGTCTTCTTTGTGTCGGTTGTCCTCTTTTTCTTGGGAGATTTCGATTTACTTCGATCTAAAGATCCTCGTTTGGCTGCTACAACGACGAGGGCGATGAACTGCAAACAAAACCTGGTAAGGCATTTGTCGACGTACGCCGAACGAAAAAAATTTACCTCTTAATAATTTTACACCACCTAGGACCGCGCCAAGTCGCTACCGACACCACACCATGACACCATTTCTCTTTTTCGCCATGTGGCTGTCAAGCCCAACCGGTTGTCACCTCGGACAAAACAGAGGTGTGTGGAATGGCACGCCACATGGCGACAATGTGCCTCTCCATGTGTCGCCAGTGGCATAGTTTTTTGATGGCCACGGTGGAGGGGCATTTCCAGATGGATATGTCTCGAAATGTGTCGGGGTTTGGATTAATTTTATATTTCGAATATTTATATCCACAGATCTAAATATTTGGACAGAAAAGAAATATTTTCTGCGCAACGATATCCGCACGACAGATGAAGTCCGCTGGCACTTCGAGGACATATCCATCTGGCCGGTTGCAAGGGTTCGGGATCGGAATCACTTCGATTCCCGGGCGTAGGCGTCACATTACAGGTTGTGGAATGATCGCAACAGTTTTACCTGGCTGGCAGTGTTGTAGTCAATAATTTTGTTTATTTTATATCCGCAGGCCAATTCTCTTTTTTCTTTAAAAGCCGTCGGGCCTTGCTTTGTTGTGTGAGCAGACGCGTTTCAACTACTTCGAGTCATCTTCAGTGACTAAAGGATGTCTTGAAGGGAATGACTTTATATAGTCGTAGGATGGGTAATTAGCGGATGGGTGATTAGGTCAGGTAGTAAATTGCGTCAAGTACTAAATTATGCCAAGTAGAGGGATATTGAGTTTCAGCCAATGTGCCAAATCTCGTTCAAATCGGAGTTTCACTCGAGACAGGGCAAAAGTATTCAATTGTTAGAGAAAATGGCAGCTATTTTTCTACTTTTTTAATTTTTCATACGAATTCGATAATTTTCAACACAATATACGAACCTAGGGCAATTATCAATAATCTCAAGTTTCATGAAAATCCATTGGAAAATGTAGCCGCTAGAGGTCCACAAAAGTCTGAAAAATCGCATATTTAAACTGCCGCCATTTTGAAACTAGCACATGGATGGTGACGAAAATGACAAAACACTTAATTCTAATTATTTTCAATCTTAAAACTGAGTATCATAGACATCGGATCAAAATTGTCGTTGAAGCCTTTGAAATTTCGAGCTTCAATTAGCCGTCATTTTGTTTGTGGAGATCTGATCTCTAGTTTTTTTATTATAGAGCTGTAATACGAGGAACAACATATCCGATCTTTATCGAAGAATGCATCTAATGCGTTTTTTATTATTTGCTCCTTTTTGGGTTATTTTTCAACCGAAAAATACATGACCATGACCTTCCGTAACGGGTCAATTTTCCCATATAAAGATTTCTATGTAAATATGAATGTTTATAGGTTTGGTTGCGTAATGAAACTTTTATATTGTACGAGTACATTTTGCTCTCAAATCTTTTTTTTTTTTTTTTTTTTGGTAGGGAGGTGAAGGCAGTAACGCCCGCCGAGTCTGGCAGTGTGGGACTCCCATGGAGGATACCCTTGGACTACCCACTAAACACCTCCCCTATCAATCTGAGAACCTAGCCTGGAACCGTTTGACACATTACTTCGGGCCAGGTCTCGTTTTGTTACGCCGTGGGGCGCCTTCAAGCTGGGGAGTCTCTTTCCTAGCGGGAGGGGAGAGGGGAAGAGGAAATGCCAGAAGAGCGATCCCCCAGCCCCAGCACCTCCGGCTGCTGCGAGTCCCTTTTATCTTTTAGGACTGCCCGAGCATAATGTGCCACCTGGTTCCATTTGTCAACCGATTCGAGCATCACCGCAACTATATTATCCGGGGTGAGCTCTCCCGTCTCCCTGTAGAGTTCCCTTCGCAGCCTGGCCCATTTGGTACACGCAAAAAATGTGTGACAGGCATTGTCTTCCTCTCCTGGGCAAAACCGACAATCGGGAGACCGTGACTTACCGATCTTGTGCAGGTAAGACTGAAAACACCCGTGCCCGCTCAAAAGCTGGGACAGATAGAAGTCAGTCTCACCATGCCTTCGATTTAGCCACGGTCTCACATCCGGGATGAGGCGCGCAGTCCACCTTCCCTTCGTGCAATTCACCCAAGACTGCTGCCAATCGTTGAGCGAGCGTTGTCTCTCCTCGCGGACAACCATCTCCCTCGCATCCTCGTTTCGGCGCAGGTAAATAGCGCGGCGCTCTCTAGCAAGGAGGGCGACAGGTATCACGCCTGCAATCACTCTCACCGCCGAGTCGGAGACTGTTGGATACGAAGATGCAATTCTCAGTGCTCCTCTTCTCTGTACCTGTGCCAATCGTTTTCGGTATACCTCCTTGCTGAAAGCGTCGCCCCATACCTCTGCTCCGTACAGTAGCACTGACCCTACAGCACTCATCAAGAGGCGTCTTCTTGATGGGCTGGGTCCCCCTACGTTGGCCATAAGTCGACTCAGGGCCGATATTCCCGAAGCAGCCTTCTCAGCCGTTGCCCTGATTTGCTCAGAGAAACTCATCTAAGAGTCGATCAGTAGCCCCAGGTACTTCACCGCTGGCTTCGATTCGACCTGTATATCTCCAATACTGATCATCCTTACTCTAGGGATTCTCTTTTTTGTCAAGATGACCACTTCGGTTTTCTCCAGTGCTAAACTGAGCCCGCCAGCAGTCATCCAGTCCCTCACTCGGCGCATTAGCATACCTAGCCTAAGTTGCGCTTGTTCAACGGTGCGTCCGGCGACCAGAGCCGCAACATCATCCGCAAAGCCGACCAAGCGCGACTCATCTGGCATCTCAAGTCTCAGTAGCCCGTCGTAAGACACGTTCCACAGGTCCGGACCAAGGATAGATCCCTGGGCAACACCCGATGTAATTTCCATCCTTCGTTGGCCCTGTGTCGTGTCGTAGAGCAGGCTTCCGTCCTTTAGGTAGTTCCTCAAAAGCCGCATTAGATATTCTGGAACTTGAAAGTTTTCCAGCGTGTCCAGAATATCCACCCATCTAGCGGAGTTGAAGGCATTCCTGACGTCGAGTGTCACCAACAGGACGATCCGTCGCTTGGTGCGACTATATGCCTCTGCCTTTTGGACCGCGTTCACCACCTCTGCAATCGCATCAATGGTAGAACGTCCTGCTCTAAAGCCGTACTGCCGAGGAGATAGGTCCCCAGCAGCACGAATCGCGTCAGTGAGTCTTCCCTTGATGATTTTCTCTAGCTCTTTCCCAGCCGTGTCTAGCATGCATAACGGGCGGTATGCAGACGGCGATTCGGGATTTCCCTTCCCCTTGCTGACCAGCACGAGCCTCGCCACCTTCCATCGTACCGGGAAAACCCCGTCCCGTAGGCAAGCGTTGGATGTGCTGAGCAGCAAGTCAGGACAATGGTGATAGACGAGCTGCAAAACCTCAGCTGGAACACCATCTGGACCTGGAGCCTTCCTCGCTTTCAAGGAGAGGACTGCCTCCTCCAGTTCCAGCTGTGTGAAGAGTGGCCACTCGACTGCTGTTTCACCATGGACAGCGTCAACACGGACGGGATGGGCGGGGAAGAGTCCCCGCACCATCGCGTCCATCCTTTCCGCGTCATGTATACAAGGCTTCCGTAGGGCACCAAGTTTCCCCATGACCAGCTTGGAGCCAATGCCCCACGGATCCCTATTTACATCGTCCACGAGGTCTTGCCAGCATCGGGCCTTGCTCTTGTTAATAAGCCTGCGAAGATATTTCCTGCGGGACCTGTATGCTGCTAGCCTAGTGTCTGCCTCCTCCCGTGTTCGCGCCCGCTGGGCCTCTCGCCGAAGTTTGTGACACTCGCTTCTTTGTTCGGCGATCTCGTTTGACCACCAGTATACTGGAGGCTTATCGTGTCGGGGTCTCCAACGGGGCATGGAAGACTCGCAAGCAGCTATGATGGTACTCATAGTTGAGTTCACCAAGGCCTTGGCTGTAGGCCCTCCACTCCCTGGCGGAGCTCCCAGCAACGGTGCGCCTGCCGTAAGCGCGTCAGCGAACCTCTCAACGTCCATCCTCCCATTCCTCCATCCGAGGATTGAAGTTTGGGCATATGCACGCAGAGTGGCACTGTCGTGAATCTCAACCGCTATATACTGGTGATCACTAGCCGAGTAGTCCTCTAGTACTCGCCAGTTGTGTACTCTAGGTACCAGGGACTCCGAAGAGAGTGTCACATCGGGTATGGTTCCTACGCAACCCCAGCGGCGGAAAGTAGGGGTGTTACCAGTATTTAGGACAAAAAGCGCTGTTCTGGCCGCCATGTGCAAGATTTGCTTTCCCCTTGGGTCGAATTGTGGCATACCCCATTCAATGGCTCTAGCGTTGAAGTCTCCCCCGACCAGCATGTGGCCCTCTGTGTTCGAGATAGCGTCCTCCAGGGCATCGAGTTTGGTTCGAAAAGATCGCATTGCCTCGTTAGGCGTCAGATAAACACTGAAATATGTTATCCCTGAACACCGCACCCACACAAAACCATCCCCGCGGCCATGGCCCTGCACCTGAAGGCGGGCGCTGTCTCGAACCCAGATGGCCGAGGTACTAGATTTGTCAGGGTACCACGCTTGCGAGTCCTTGTTATAATGTTGCTCGCTCAGCAACAGGAGGTCAGCTTTCTTATCCCTCGCAAACTGCTCAAGTAGGTCCTGGGCGTTTGTGCTTCGGTGCAAATTGACCTGCAGGATACGGATCAGCTGGGGGATCCCCAAGCTTGAAGGCGCCTCACGGCGCGGAAGGGGAGAGGGGAAGAGGAAGTTCCAGAAAAGCGATCACCCAGACCCAACGTCCTCGGCTGCTGTGAGTCCCTTTTATCTTTTAAGACTGCCCGAACATAATGTGTCACCTGGTTCGATTTGTCAACTGATTCAAGCATCACCGCGACTATACTATCCGAAGTGAGCTCCCTCGTTTCCCTGTGGAGGTTCCGTCACAACTTGTCCCATTTATTGTACGCAAAATATGTGTAGCAGGTATCGTCTTTCTTTCCTGGGTAAAACCGACAATCGGGGGACCGTGACTTATCAATCTTGTGCAAGTTAGGCTGAAAACACCCATTCCCGCTCAAAAGCTGGGTCAGATAGAAGTCAGTCTCACCATGCCTTCGATTTAGCCAAGGTCTCACATCTGGAATGAGGCGCGCAGTCCACGTTCCCTTCGTGCAATTCAAGACTGCTGCCAATCGTTGAGTGAGCGCTGTCTCTCCTTACGGGCAACCGTCTCCCTCGCGTCCATGCTTCGACGCAAGTACATAGCACGGCACTCTCTAGCAAGGTGGGCAACAAGCACCACGCATGGAATAACTCTGATCGCCGAATCAGAGACTGTTGTATATGAACATACAATCCTCAGAGCTCCTCTTCTCTGTACCTGTGCCAAGCTTTTTCGGTACATCTCCTTACTGATGGCGGTTCCCCATATATCTACTACGTACATAGCACTTACTCTACAGCACTCAACAAGAGGCGTCCCCTTGTTGGGTTGGGCCGTCTGTCGTTGGCCCTAAGCAGATTCAGAGCCGATTCTCCCGAAGCAGTTTTCTCAGTTGTTGCCCTGGTTGGCTCAGAGAAACTCATCTTCGAGTCTATCAGTAGCCCCAGGTACTTCACCATTGGCTTCGAATCGATTAGTCTGTCTCCAATACTGATCATCCTTACTCTAGAGACTGTCTCGTTTTCTCCGGTGCTAGACTGAACTAGCGAGCAGTCATCCAGTCTCTCAGTCGGCGCATTAGCCTACTTAGCCTAAGTTGCGCGTGTACAACGGTGCTTCCAGCAACCCATCCGCATAGCCAATCAAGTGCGACTCTTCTGGCATCTTCAGTCTCGGTAACCCGTCGTAAGACACGTTCCACAGTTCTGGACCATGGATAGATCCCTGGGAAACACCCGATGTAACTTCCATCCTTCGTTGGTCCATTCTCTTGTCGTGAAGCAGGCTTTGGTCCTTCAGGTAGTCCCTCAGAAGCCGCACCAGATATTCCTAAACTTGAAAAGGGTTTTCCAGTGTATCCAGAATATCCACCAATCTAGCAGAGTTGAAGGCGTTTCTAGCATCGAGTATCACCAGGAGTACGTAGCGTCGCTTGTGCGGCTATATGCCTCTGTGTTTCGGACCGCGCTCACCACATCTGCAATCGCATCAATGGTAGGACGTATTGCTCTAAAGCAATACTGCCGAGGAGATAGGTCCCCAGCAGCATGAATCGTGTCAGTGAGTCTCCCTTTGATGAGTTTCTCTAGCACTTTCCCAGCCGTGGCTAGCATGCATAACGGGCGGTATATGGACGGCGATCCGGAATTTCCCTTCCCCTTGTTGATCAACACGACCCTCGCCACCTTCTATCGTACCGGGAAAATCCCGTCCCGTAGGCAAGCGTTGAATGTGCCGAGCAATAAGTCAGGACAATGGTGATCGACAAGTTGCAACACCTCAGCTGATACACCGTCTAAAGTGAATTCCAAGCAATAAAAATACTAAAAACTGAATGGCCCAAATGGCTCTCTTAATTTATATACATTATCAATTAATAACATTTAATCATAGCCATATCCAATTCAATTAAAATTTCACGTAATTTTTTGGTTCAATTGGCAAAAGGAGATAAAACCCAACCAATAATGTTCAAAAACAATATATTATAACAAAATTCTAATAAAATTCATTTAAAACTTTATCTTGTATTAATGCAATGCAATCACAATATTCCGGACCTAAACGTTAAACTTTATACCTAAACATAAAATAATAAACACAACATAAATCTATCATAAACATTGAAACCTATCCCTAATTTTTACCATAAACAAACAACAACAACACTAAATGTAGTAATAATGAGCTAAAACTCAAAACTAAGTAACGAAAATCATAAAACCAAAAAAAATAGCCACGAAAAATTTAGACATTGTCATTCAGTCACCAATAGCTAGATTGCACTGTCCCAGTTTGGCCAGCCTCAACGAATCTAGCAAATGAGTATCTCCATTGTAATTGTTGGTCTCATGAGCTCAAATTCGAAGAATATTTTATATTCTTATCGGTGCCCCGTCTATATATGTGATATATAATTGTTACACCGTCAGAATCAAAAACATATCGATTCATGTCCAAATACACGAATGCTTCTAGAAGAATGAAGCCAGTAGCGAGACAAGTCTCAATATACCCGACTGGAGGGCGGAACGTCTGTGAAATCCAAGGTTTTCGGTCACAGTTACATATTGCGATATGATTCCGAAGAAGTTTCAATACGAAGATATCGACTCCTGGCACTTTAGCAGTTATTTGTATAGTTTTTATAGTGTTTCTATTCCGTCTCAGGCTTCCTGTACGTGCGTGAAGACATTTTCTTTCGAAAACTCTTAATCTTTCCATTGTAATAGCACTCTGGTTGTACCAGATCTGACATCCATATGTCAAAACTGATCTAACCAGTATCTTGCAACAGATATAACTTTGACCTTTTGATCAATGTATCTGGAATGCAAGAGTCCTTAAAGGGCCATGACTACTTTTTGTGCTTTACTGATCATGATTTTGACATATTCAGTATAGTACAGATACTGATCGAGATGAACACTGAGGTATCGAACACAGGATTTATGTGGAACTCGTTGTGAACTACCCTCACCAGTCATAATGCGGAAATCCTTTCAATTACGTTTCAGGTCTTGACCGAAACAAAATTGTTTCGCACTTTTGCACATTGATTTTCATTCGCCAATTGTCGGTGTAGAGCTGTACATCATTAAACATTTTTTGAAGATTGCTCTGATCTATTGTACCTTTTTGATCTGCCGTATATATGATCAGATCACCAGCAAACGCTATCAATGATCACGTTGACGAGACGATAAAATCAAGGCCGTTCAATAGCTTGCGAATGAAACTTGAGAAGAGCAGAGGTGCAGTAACTGCTCCCTGCTGTAGACCATTCAAGACCTTGAAGTCGCCCATTATCGTCAGAATTCCATCAATTACAATAAATGGTTTCTCATATAACATATTGCAAATCATGGCGACAACGTGTCTGGGGAACCTGTCCTGAAGAAGTTTACAAATAAGTTCATCTAATAACACCATGTCGTAGGCTTTGTCCATATCAATAACATAACTACCATATGATTTCTTGTTTATCCTGCCAAATATGAAAACAAGTCTTCATAGCCGACAAAATAATCAATAAGATTCATACTTGGGATGAGGTCAGATGTCAATATTTCATTGAAATTAAGAATTGATTCGTCGTTCAGGCTTGATTTGAAGTCGGAAACTTTTGCTTCAATGACCTCTGCAAGTATTTGATGCCCTCTCTCAACTCTTTCGAGTAATCCCTAGTATTTAAAAGATGTGTGGATGGAAATTATTTTATACAGGTGTAGGCTGGGTTAGGCAGATAGGCCCTTTTTTTGTGGTAGGGAGGTGAATGCCATTTATGCACAGAGTGTGGGACTCCCATGCGTGACTGGACAGGCGCCTTCAAGCTGAGGAGTCCCTTTCCAGGCGGGAGGGGAGAGGGGAAGAGGAAGTGCCAGAAAAGCGATCCCCAGCCCCAGCGCCCCCAGCTGCTGTGAGTGCCTTTTATATTTTAGGACTGCCCGAGCATAATGTGCAACCTGGTTCCATTTGTCAACCGATTCGAGCATCACCGCAACTATATTATCCGGGGTGAGCTCTCCCGTCTCCTTGTAGAGTTCCCTTCGCAGCCTGACCCATTTTGTACACGCAAAAAATTTGTGACAGGCATTTTCCTCCTCTCCTTTGCAAAACCGACAATCGGGAGACCGTGACTTACCGATCTTGTGCAGGTAAGACTGAAAACACCCATGCCCGCTCAAAAGCTGGGTCAGATAGAAGTCAGTCTCACCATGCCTTCGATTTAGCCAAGGTCTCACATCTGGAATGAGGCGCGCAGTCCACGTTCCCTTCGTGCAATTCAAGACTGCTGCCAATCGTTGAGCGAGTGCTGT
This sequence comes from Odontomyia ornata, assembly GCA_963969285.1. Taxonomy (NCBI): domain Eukaryota; kingdom Metazoa; phylum Arthropoda; class Insecta; order Diptera; family Stratiomyidae; genus Odontomyia; species Odontomyia ornata. The sequence goes on along the minus strand of OZ017738.1, from coordinate 232,468,189 downwards.
CTCTCCTCGCAGACAACCATCTCCCTCGCATCATCGTTTTGGAGCAGGTAAATAGCGCGTCGCTCTCCAGCAAGGATGGCGACAGGTGTCACGCCTGCAATAACTCGCACCGCCGAATCATAGACTGTCGGATACGAAGATGCAATCCTTAGTGCTCCTTTTCTCTATACCTGTGCCAGGCGTTTTCGGTATACCTCCTTGTTGAAAGCGTACCCCATACTTCTTCTCCGTACAGTAGGACTGACCCTACAGCACTCATCAAGGGGCGTCTTCTTGATGGGCTGGGTCCCCCTACGTTGGCCATAAGTCGACTCAGAGCCGATATTCCTGAAGAAGCCTTCTCAGCCGTTGCCCTGATTTGCTCAGAGAAACTCATCTTCGAGTCGATCACTAGCCCCAGGTACGTCACCGCTGGCTTCGATTCGATTTGTATATCTCCAATACTGATCATCCTTACTCTAGGGATTCTCTTTTTTGTTAAGATGACCACTTCGGTTTTCTCCAGTGCTAAATTGAGCCCGCGAGCAGTCATCCAGTCCCTCACTCGGCGCATTAGCATACCTAGCCTAAGTTGCGCTTGTTCAACAGTGCGTCCAGCGACCAGAGCCGCAACATCATCCGCATAGCCAGCCAAGCGAGACTCAGCTGGCATCTCAAGTCTCAGTAGCCAGTCGTAAGACCCGTTCCACGCCCCCGGACCAAGGATAGATCCCTGGGCAACACCCGATGTAATTTCCATCCTTCGTTGGCCCTGTGTCGTGTCGTAGAGCAGGCTTCGGTCCTTTAGGTAGTCTCACAAAAGCCGCATTAGATATTCTGGAACTTGAAAAGAGTTTTCCAGCGTGTCCAGAATATCCACCCATCTAGCGAAGTTGAAGGCATTCCTGACGTCGAGTGTCACCAACAGGACGATCCGTCGCTTGGTGCGACTATATGCCTCTGCCTTTTGGACCGCGTTCACCACCTCTGCAATCGCATCAATGGTAGAACGTCCTACTCTAAAGCCGTACTGCCGAGGAGATAGGTCCCCAGCAGCACGAATTGCGTCAGTGAGTCTTCCCAGCCGTGTCTAGCATGCATAACGGGCAGTATGCAGACGGCGATTCGGGATTTCCCTTCCCCTTGCTGATCAGCACGAGCCTCGCCACCTTCCATCGTACTGGGAAAACCCCGTCCCGTAGGCAAGCGTTGAATGTGCTGAGCAGCAAGTCAGGACAATGGTGATGGACGAGCCGCAACACCTCAGCTGGAACACCATCTGGACCTGGAGCCTTCCTCGCTTTCAAGGAGAGGACTGCCTCCTCCAGTTCCAGCTGTGTGAAGAGTGGGCACTCGACTGTTGTTTCACCATGGACAGCGTCAACACGGACGGGATGGGCGGGGAAGAGTCCCCGCACTATCGCGTCCATCTTATCCGCATCATGTATGCATTCCGCATCATGTATGCAAGGTTTCCGTAGAGTACAAAGCTTCCGCATGACCAGCTTGTAGCCAAGGCCCCACGGATCCTTGTTCACATTGTCCACTAGGTCTTGCCAGCAGCGAGCCTCGCTACTGTTGATCAGTTTGCGAAGGCATTTCCTGGCCGACTTATATGCTGCTGCGCGGTTGCATGCCTCGTCACGGTTCCGCGCCCGTTGAGCCTCATGTCGAAGCTTGTGACACTCGCTTTGTTTTTCAGCGATTTCAGTTGACCACCAGTACACTGGGGGCCTGCCGTGCTGGGGTCTTCGACGGGGCATAGAAGCGCAGCAAGCAGTCGTGATTATGCTCATAGTAGAGTTCACTACGTCTTGAGCTGCCAGTTCTTCCGTCCCCTCCGAAGCTCCCTGCAGCGGTTCATCTGCTGTGAGCACCCCGACGAACCTCTCGACGTCCATCCTTCCGATGTTCCATCCAGTTGTAGAAAGCCGAGAGCACGGACGTCGGGAGACAGCATCACTTATCTCAAGCAGAATACACTGATGATCACTGGCTGAGTAGTCCTCTAATACTTTCCAGTTGTGTATCCTCCGTACTAAGGACTCCGAAGCGAATGTCACGTCCGGTATGGTTCCCTCACAGCCAATACGGCGGAAAGTCGGCGTATTTCCGGAGCTTAGTACGACGAGGGCCGTCCTGGCTGCCATTTCGTTTTCCCCGCGGATCCGTCTGAGACATGTCCCATTCGATTGCTTTAGCGTTGAAGTCGCCCCCAACGAGCACTTTGCCCTCTGCGTTCGAGACAGCGCCCTCCAAAGCCTGAAGCTTGGCTTGGAAAAATGATATCGATTCGTTCGGCGTTAGGTACACACTAAAGAAAGTGGTCCCTGAGCACCGAACCCACACGAAACCATCCCCCAACTCTCCGCTTGAAAGTCACCGTTCCGAACCCAGATGGCGGCAGTACCAGTTTCATCAGAATCCCATAATGCAGGATTTTTATTATGGTGTTGCGCACTCAGCAGCAAGAAGTCGGCTTTCATGTCCCTCGCAAACTGCTCAAGCAGATTTTGGGCGGTTGAACTGCGGTGTAGGTTTAGCTGCAGGATGCGGGTCATCGGAGTTCAGATTTTGCCTTGGCTAGGGCTTCCTGGAACACCCGGCATTTTCCTGATCCAAAGACGTGTCCAAAATCAGGTTTTGGATCAGCATCCTTGCAACGAATACAGTGTGCCTCCTTCGTACACTCCTTTCTTATATGTCCCATTTCGCGCGTTTGTAACATGGGGAACTCCTATCGGGTCCTTTGCATACTTGTGTGGTGTGACAATAACCAAGGCATTTGAAACATTGAAGAGGCGATGCTCTTCGCCGTATCCTACAGACAACCTACCCTATGCGTACTTTGCCCTTGTTCAGAAATTGTTCGGCGCCCTTTTCGGTCAAGTCAACTATGGCCATGCGTTGTCCCCTGTTGTTATCTTGTGTCAGTCTCGCTTTGATCCTTCCTACGCTAGGGAACTCCCTTTTGATGGCCTCTTCTACCTCGGCCAGATCCGTGACGCAGCCAATGTCTCGTATTTCGATCGTTGCCATTGGCTCGAGCGGGGCTATAGTTGCGCTTTTGCCGAGGACTTTCTTTACTGCGTCGCAGAATGCTTCTTTATTGCCGGCCTCTGCTCCGAATTCGATCAGTATGTGGCCCGACCGCGTTGGTCGTACTACTTTAATGTTAGTATTGGTGTATTCGGGCCTTACGTTTCCCCTGATGTTCTGCAGTACCTCCGCTTAGGATCGGCCATCTTGGGATTTTATGAGCAGTGCCTGCTGCCGGGAGCTTTGTTGGGGCTTCTGCCTCTCCTGTTTTGCATCAGGTCCTTTTTCTTATTGGGCGTCCGTGTGAACTTTACTTTCTGGCTTTTTTTGAAAGAGTTTCTTTGCGGCTTTCTTAACTCATTTTGTAAGCACTGTCTGGAGCCCGTGATCTGATGCTCCACGCCCATAAAGTGCCTCTTCCTTCCTTCTTTTATCCCGATATCCTTCGATTGGGCTAAACGGCATTCTTATATTGACTTTTAATGGTGGAGCTATCTGCATGTCGCGTTTAGATTTCGCCCCAAGCGCCTCTTTAGCCTTCTGTTCGTCTTCGGCTCTTAACCAGCTCCTGCGATAGTGCCCGTGCGATCTAGGAGCTCCTCTAGTTCAAGGAGCCCTGCCTTTACTGCTTTGCAGATTGTATTCTTTTCAGAACATCCCCCGCTTTTCGGAGTAGACTTTCTTCTTCGTATTGCTGGGCGGCAATTGTACCTTGCAACCATCCTTGGGAGAGATTATCGCGTTCCGTTTCCGAATGCAATACTTCCGCCACATTTTCGACCCTTGCATCGGTCGCTTCGTTAACGATCACAGCAGTGACCGTGGAATTTTCGGTGCTCTTTATTTTATTGTCCACCGCTCGAACACCTGAAGCATCCTGCAGAGTTTCCCGCTTTTCCTTAATAGCACGCTCTGGCGTTCGCATAATTTTGTTGCTGCGCCCGAACGCCGCAGGAATCTCAGTCTGAACCAGACTGTCTGCTATTCTCCGTTTTTCGTCTGCCTTCACTGTCATTGTCTTATTCTTCGTTTTTGTCGTGGTTATTACCGCTCTCGATGTATTGTTAACATCATGGCTGCAACCGCTGGTTGCGTCGTCGTTATTATTTTTTGTTTCCTTTTTTGGATTTTTTTGGTCTTTTGATTTTGGTTGCTCCAGTTTTGTTGGGTCCCCCCTCGGAGCCGCTATCTACGTTCGTGTGTGTAGTCGCCTTTTTGGTACCATCGTTATCTTTGCAGAGCAGGGAGGCCATTCGAGGGTTGGCACAAGCCCTTATGGCGACAAGTGCTCAGAGCCAGACCAGCGCTAATCGGGAGTCCGTCTCAACCGAACCTACACCACCAACCCAATGGTGCGAACTTCGAACGTACTCCGAGGCCTGCCAAGGTTTTACCGGGACGGAGACGGTATGATAGTTGAATTGGAGCCGTTCACACACGAGTTTCACCTCGGCGCTACTGTGCAAAGCAACTAGGTCCAAACCATCACATCCGCCAGCCCAAAGCGTCATTTCCAGTTCGTTGTCCAAAGCGTAGTCCAGATCCAATTAGAGTCGTTACCTGTCATCCCAGGAGGGAACCTCACGGCGCCCCCCATATCCTCGGGTCCGTGGGGGCGGTGCTCCCCAAAGAATGTTAGCCTCCAAGAGTCCTCTTGTCGACCGGCATTCCCTCTGCGGGGATTCCCTCGGGTATGTGGGGGCGGAACTCCCCAAAGAATGCTAGCCTCCAGGAGTGCTCTTGTCGACCGGCACTCGCCCTGCGGCGATAGGCCAGGTAAAGAGACGGTTTTCGTATTTTCTCGCTTCCGTTTTCATCGAAGGGTATGGTCTAGTACTGAGCAAAAGTCAGCTTCTCTAACTTCGAGAAATAGGATTATTTCATCGTTAGTTAGATTCCTGTTATTAGGAACCATTGAGCAAGCGTTGCCATAATAAAAAAGAGGACATTGCTTCTGATAATCTGATTAAACTTCTTTTGAAACTTTCTCCAATCCGTTTTTTTTAAATTCAACCGATGATTTTCATGTTGAACTGAAATGAAGAAGACATCACCCCTTTGATGATTGATATCCATCACGTTTGCGTTATGGTCGCTATCTTAAGGAAGCACCGTTTAGGACTATTAAAGCTGAATTCACGTCTCGCGTCAATAATGCAGAGGCCCAAATATGAATTTGCCCTAGGGTACGTTGGGAACTTGGCCCATATAGATTTTACCTGTATTCAACTTGCTTCTGTGTTATCCACGAATTCAGGAATACACCGCTGGGATTATTGTTGACGTTCAGCGATAATGTATGCCGGGCATTCATGTCACCGGCAAGAATATAATAACTATGCAGCCTGTTCAATTCGAGTATTCCAAACAAGGAATTTAGCTCCTCCTTGAACTTGAGAATGTTTCGGCCAGTTGTGTAGGCAGAGATAACGAAGAGGTTATCCCCACCTGACAGTGAAATTTTGACAACAGACACACAAGACATTCAAGTTTTTGAATTGGACTTTTTCAATATTTTATAAACAATAGGGTCTTCTAACCAATATCCCGGTGCCACCTCCCCAATCACCGTTTACCCTATCGTTTCTTACAAATTCAAAATCTTTGAATGTCATGGATTGCCATGAATTGAGGTGGGTTTCAGTGCAAAAGATGATGTCAGGCTTTAGCTTCACAATGGATTCAAGGAGATAGTCACGTCCATGTAGAGTAACAATGGACATGACGTTGATCGAGAAGCCTATGCTTGTTTATCGATTCTCTCCGATAAAGAATTAAGTTGCCGGTAAATTTTAAGAAGCAGCTCATTATTGCTACTTACGTTATTTGCAGCATTATCTGCTAGCCCTCTATGGCGTGTGCAAGTGATACTCAGGGCTTGACGAAGTTGGAAGGTATCACACTACGGTGTACTTGCGTTTGTTTCGGAATGAATTTAACTTTTACATCTTGATATCGGGAGCATCCTCGATATGATGCTGGATGACCAAATACATCACAGTTAACACAGTTTTCCTCAGGCTCTGTCTAAGCCAATTTGCACTCACCAGGGTGCATGAACATCTTTGGATTTTACGCACCGATAGTGCATGACGCAGTTGACAGCCGAATGACCAAATCTTTGACACCGCTAACACTGGTTGACATCTCTTTTTGGAGGCGTTTCCACCTCGCCACTCTGAAATTCAAGCACTTTCTTTGTTGAAGGGCACTAGGACTGCTTTTGTTTAAGGTTTGTACCAGATAGTAGTAAGTTCTTCTTTTCTGCGGTCGATCTTTCTGTTACAAAGGTTTTGACAGACATAAATTCAATTTCTGGTGCACTTTCCTTGAGCACCTGAAGAAGATGGACCGTATCCTCTCCGCAGTGCAGACCCTTCAACAAAAAGGTTCGATTTTTTCACTTTTTGGGGTATGGATGAAGTGTGAAACCTCCCCAGAATTCAGCGCATCTTTGACTGACTTAAAATCAACCAGTGATCTCGTTTTAATAGTTAATTTTTCTACATTAACTCTTTTGATTTTGAAATGATTTGCCCGTAGCCGAACCATATCTCTTCCGTTTTTTACGAATACATTGACTGGCGAAACTTTTTCTGTCTTTTTGGGGGCTTTTTCAGAGGAACCAGCGGAACTGCGAGTTGGTTTCCTCTCCTTATTTTTATTTTTTAAGTACTGTATAAAATTTATATTATCTTTATTACAGTTACCTTCGATACTTTTTTCAGCTTCCATTTCTTCGGTTAATCCCTCCAGCGCTGCAAAATAGTTTTGACATTCGTAGGTGCCACCAGAACTTTTGATTTCTACTTGAATTGCTTGCTTTACACTTTTCTTCGCCTTTGTTTCCTGTTGCATTTAATTTTGCGGCGACTTTTGAGGCTTCTTCCCTTTCTGAAATAGATATTTGAGGCACTCTATCTTTAGCCTTAGTGCATCATTTTCTTTTCGCAGTTTGATTATTTGTTCATTGTCCGCTATTATTTATAGCTTGAATCCGCCATCTGCGGAGTTTTCTTGATTATGTTTTTAGGGTTTTGTAAAATAATTTTACAAAACCCTACTAAAATCGCGTCCTGTCTGTTCGTCCGTGTGTCACAGCACTTTTTCTCGCACATTATCTAAGCTAGAAACATCAAATTTTGTATGCAGGTGTAAAGTGGTGCTATCTTCAAAGTTCATCTATAGAAAAATTTTATAAGGTATTTAAGGGAGGTCTCCCCATACAGGGGAATGGCCTCCTTAAAAAAATTTATCAAAGGTAGCCGATATGGATATCAAATGAAAGGTCTTGATGAGAACTTTTCAAAACAATTAATTTGACACTTTTTGCTTCGAGGGGCGCACAAGGAGGGGAAATACACGATTGGACACCTGTGATCCGAAAAATCTGAACAAATTATGGAGGTAGGTGTTTATGAGTACAATAACAACAAATATCCTAGAAGTCAAAATTCGCTCAACTTTGTTAATAATAGTATGATATTTGAATTTCACATTTTCCCCAATAAAATCGTATAGGTACCCGTAAACCGAACGAGATTCGATATTTAAGTAGTCCCACAAAAGATCCTTAAACTTTGTAAGTTTGATGAAAATCGAATGATATACACGAAAGTTATATCCATTTGAAATTTCTCCAATTACAATAACACATGATTTTGGTATTTTCGAATCAGTCACTGCAGTTTTGATTTGATCTTCTGAAATTTTTAATTAAGGTGAACCACATTAATATTTTTGGGAATTCATGATTTGAGTGATTTTTGTTGGTTTGCAATAAAATGGCGACCGTTGAAAACAAAAACACTGGATTTTTTTTTTTTAAACGTGCACATCTCGTTGACATATTTCTTGACTTTATTCGTTGCTGGTGACGGCATTTCTGAGACGTTGGGTACAAAACCCTTTTGACATGAGCGTAGGTATTTATTTATACTCTGGTACCCTTTTGCATGCCTCATCACGGTTCCGTGCTCGTTGAGCCTCACGCCGAAGCTTATGACACTCCCTTCGTTTCAATTTCAGTTGACCACCAGTACACTGCGGGCGTGCCGTGCCGGGATTTTCGACGGGGCATAGAAGCATTGCAAGCAGTCGTAATGATCCTCATAGTTGAGTTCACCAGGTCTTGAGCTGCCAGTTCTTCTATCTCCTGCGAATCACCCTGCAGCGGGGCACCTGCCGTGAGTACCTCGATGAACCTCTCGGCGTTCGTCGTTCGGATTACCCACCCAATTTTAGAATGTTCAGAACACGGACGTCGCGAGAAAATATCACTGATCTCAATCAGAATGTACTGATGACCCTTGGCTGAGTAGTCCTCTAATACTCTCCAATTGTGTATCCTTAGTACAAAGGACTTCGAGGCGAATGTCACTTCCGGTATCGTTCCTTCGCTGCTCATACGGCAGAAAGTCGGCGTGTTTCCGGTGTTTAGTACGACGAGGGCCATCCTGGCCGCCATTTTTAGCATTCGTTTACGACGCGGATCTGTTTGAAGCATGCCCTATTCGATTGCTATATTTGCGCTTTTGTCGAGGACTTTCTTTACTGCGTCGCAGAATGCTTCTTTATTGTCGGCCTCTGCTCCCAATTTGACCAATATATGACCCGGCCGCGTTGGTCGTGCTGCTTTAATAGCAGTTTTGGCATCTTCGAGCCTTACATTTCTCCTGACATCCCGCACCACTTCTGCATAGGATCTTCCATTTTGGGGTTTTACGAGCAGTGCCTGCTGCCGGGAGCTTCGTTGGGGCTTTTTTCTCTCCTGTTACGCATCAGGTCGTTTTTCTTGTCGGGCGTCTGTGCGAACTTTATTTTCTGGCACTTTTTGAAGGAATTTCTTTGCGGCTTTCTTCGCTCCAGTACTATCAGTACTATCTGGAACCCCTGATCTGGCGTTCCACGCCCATCAAGTTCCTCTTCCTTCGTTCTTTTATCCCGAGCTTCTTCGATTGAGGTAGACACTATTCTTTTATTGATGTTTGATGGTTTCGCTATCTGCGCGTGTCCTTTAAGCTTAGCCCTCAGCGGGTCTTTGACCTTCTGCTGTTATTCAGCCTTCTTGTCTACTTCGGCCTTCAACCAGCTCCTCCTGTAATGCCCTAGGGGGTCTAGGAGCTCCTCTAGTTCAAGGAATCCATTCATTACACCTTTGCTGATTTTTGGCGAGTCGCATGCGAATTGTATTCTTTTTAGAACATTTCCCGCTTTTCGGATTAGTTTTACTTCTTCATGTCGCTGGGCGGCAATTGTTCTTTGCGACCTCCGTTCTTGGGAGAGGTAATCGGCTTCCGTTTCCGAGTGCAGTACTTCCGCCGCATTTTCGATGGTTTCGGTGATATCACACAACAGCATTCTATTTTTCTGCTCACTCCTTTCCTACCGTGATCACTTTGTGGACTTCAGAATGGTTCGTTAATATTCGGGATTTAAGAATCTTGCTTTGGTAGCTTCGGTAGTGATCGCAGCAGTAACCATCGAATTCTCAATGTTCTTTATATTTTCTCCCACCGCTCGAACATCTGGCGCATCCTGCAGAGTTTCCCGCTCTTTCTTTATAGGACGTACTGGCGTTCACATCGATTATTTGCTGCGCCGAAATGCCGCAGGAATCTCGGCCTGGACAAGATTGTCTGTTAATTTTCGTTTTTCGTCCGTGTTTACTGTCATTGTATTCATCTTCGTTGTTATTTATTTTTTTTAATCATGTTTTTGGTCTGGTTTTAAGGTTTTTAGTTGAAATTGCTCTAGTTTGATTGGGTCCCCCCTCGGAACCGCTATCTCCGTTCATATGTGTAATTGCCTTCTTGGTACCATGGTTATTTTTACAGAGCAAGGAGGGCATATAAGGGTTGACACAAGCCCTTATAGGGACAAGTTCTCATAGCGACACCAGCGCTAATCGGGAGTCCGACTCAACCGAACTTACACCACCTACCCAATCTTGTGAACTTCGAACGTACTCCGAGGCCTGCCAAGGTTTTACCGGGACGGAGACGGTGTGATAGTAGAATTAGATCCGTTCATGCACGAGTGTTACCTCGGCGCTTCTATGTAAATCACCTAAGTCCAAACCATTATATCCTCCAGCCTAAAGCATCAATTCTAGTTCTTTGTCGGACGCGTAGTCCAGATTTAGTCCGGTTTGTTACGTGTCATTCCAGAATTAACCTCACGACGCCCTCCATAACCTCTGGTCAGTGGGGTTAGCACTCCCCAAAAAATGCTAGCCTCCAAGAATATTCCTGTCGACCGGCATTCCCCCTGCGGGAATAGCCTATTAAGTCGATAAATTAGATCACCAAAAATATTTATCAGAAATACTGATGTGATTTTTTGATACGTATAATTTTTCGTAAGCAAAAAGAAGTACATTTTGTGGTTTAAACTAATGACAGAATGCAAAATTTAAGCTGATGATACTATTCTTCTTTATTCAGCATGATAAAGTTGCCATGAAGAATATCGTCAACGAGGATCTAGAAAAATATCATTCATGACTTATCGAAAACAAGCTAGCGTTGAAAACTACAAAGACATGGAAGTAGCCTAAAAATTAGCAGCGAAAAATTGCTAGGAATTAAATATCTCGGTCTTACCATAGATCATCGTTTGACATGGTTGCCACACATAAATACTTTGAGGAGACAAATAGCACCAATTTTAGGACTGTTGAGATGATATGGAGATTTTTCAATGCATATAAAGGAAGTTGTATTAAATGCATTTGTACTGACAAAGTTACATTATGCGGTGATCATTTGGAGTCAATCGTCAAAGCAAAGCCTTAATATTATATCCAGGATGCTAACAAAAGCCTATAAAAATATTCTAAATCTTCCTATTCTTACTCCAACAAGACTAGTGCATCAACGGAACTATGCATTCACCTTCAGTCAAATCATTACTTTGGAGAAACCTAAGTTTATCTTCAAATGTCTAATATCCAGTGGATCGGAACAAAACCCCTTTATAAAACTATAACAAATAAATCTACGAGCGCGGTTCAAATATAATCGAGGCAAATGCTCTGACACGTTTATTTAGTATCGAAAAAATTTACAGTTTTTCTAAGTACTCCCCCTTACAAATTACGCATTTTGTCCACCGTTCCGGAAGCTTTTTGATGCCGGTATCGAAGAATTCCTTGGGCAACTCGGACAGCCATGTGCGTACGAACTCCTCTACCTCGCCGTCGGTGTTAAATCTTTGACCTTCGAGGGCTTGTTACAGTGATCCAAACATGTGGTAGTCACAGTGTGATAAATCCGGGGGGGTTGCCAATACCTCCCACCCCAATTCCGATATTGTATCGAGCGTGAGACGCGCGGTAAGAGGGCGCCCGTTATCCTGGAGAAGAAGAATCGCACTTTGTGCTGAAATGCTCCTCCGTTTCTAGCGTTATTTTGCGATATTGAAGGTGCTTGTGGATGATAGACTCTACACTACCAATACTGATGCCGAGTTCAGCCGAAATGTCTCGAAAATTCATCCGACGGTCCTCCAAAATGAGTTGTTCTACGCACCAAATGTTGTCTGGTGTCATGCTGGTTCGCGGCGACAATCATACGGCTCGTCCTCGACGGTTTCGCGACCATCCTTGAATGCTTTGGCCCATTTAAACACAGCAGCCCTACTCAGGCACTCACTATCAAACTGATTTGGCAAACGCAGAAAAATTTCCGTGTTTTTAACACCTTCCCACACTAAAAACAAATGACAATACGTTGCGCAACGGCGGTCGGCACTTGACGTTCACTCATGGTCATAGCACGCCTGTGAAACATGCGATCCCGATAAAAACTAACCCACACTTTTCGTTAGCTATCACAGCTATCACATACTCAAGCCACGACCTTCAAAACATACATGCGCGCCATCTACATCCTCGTATATAATTCAAGGAATGCGAATAATTTTGTAATACCTTACGCCAGAACTGATCGACTAAAGAACGATGCAACGAATGATGCTCTGCGTATACTCGTATATAACAATGTTCCAGAAACAGTGAAAAACGCAAATTCATTACTGGTTTGTAAGAAAAGACTTAAGGAATATCTAAGAAATTCAAATTAATGATAAGTCCTGAGGATTGAAAGTACTGTATCTTAGGGTAGTTAGACCCTATCGTCGAGATACTTAAAGACAGCTAGTTTTTATAAACTCGGAGTTTTTTTTTATCTCTCTGAGAACTGTTCACAAACTGAACTAGACTGGCAAGAAAGGAGTACTTCACAACATTTTGTTTGCCTCCTTATACCGATGTTTTAACATTGCCTGGGAGGCACACGTAGAAATCGACGACGTGTGAAGTGCAGATCGCACGAGCGTTGTGCGACGATGAAAAAGTGATGGAGAGGGTGGTAGGGATTAGGGTTTAATACCCTTAATCCCTACCACCCTCTTTCATCGTCGCACAATGTCTTTCGTGGATAGTCCAGTCGCTTGCGAGCATGTGAGTAGCACACTCTGTGCGTAAATGATATTCACCTTCCAACCACAAAAAAAAACGAGATGATTTTTAAAAAGTAAACTCACAGATGGTTCTTTCGACTCACAATAAAATTTTTACTTTAGAATTAAACTTATGCCTTTTATTTAGGATTGAAAACCAAACCCCATTATAAATCACCCTATATCTACACAAAAAAAGGCGAAGGCCACAACTAAAAATTATTGTTTGCTTCCCTACCTACTTAACTCATTCTCCCGCACGTAGTCAGAGGTGCAGCCTCATCCTTGACGAGGAAGTTGTGCCCTACAACAAGAGGTGGGGCATAAGGCATAAGATGACTAGGTATGTGAAGGTATTAAACCAATGTTACGGGTCTTATAGCCGATCTGGCTTAAGAAAGAAAAGGAGGACCGACATTTTTTTTATTGGCAATATATGTCGGTTTTTTATTTAGCTTCAACCAATTTGAATATACTAAACATAAAGCTTAAAAAAACAACTAATAGTACTTTCATGCGCTTCCTGTTTCTTATCAGTATTATTACTCTCTATTATTTATTATGATTCTACTTGTTACAATCTATTATCTATTTGTTACAATCTATTATCAATACATTATCTCGTTTAAATGTTGACCGCGACTACGCCGTAAATGGTCCATCCTGAGGGTTTTGGACGACGCGTTCGATTCGTCACGGTCTTCAGCTACACTCACAGCTACAGTCGCTATATTCTCTTCACTACATGCTGGATATGGTCTAATCGGTCGAATATCATCCAATAGTGTATGCTGGGTTTCAGATTTGCGGATAGTATTGGCTACAGTGGTTTCGGTAGATCGACGATACACACCATAAGTTGCTCTAAGAGCAAGAATTTCAAACAGACCGCTGATTTCCTTAACACAGCTGAACAATTTGGATACGTTGTAACGGTGTAAGTCTTTCCATGATGATTTGTCAAACAATACTGAATAAAAATTACATTACAGTTTGACAGGAGTCATGCGTAATCTGTCAAAAAAGCCTATTGGAAATCAAACCTCATAATGAATTATATATATATATATATATATATATATATATATATATATATATATATATATATATATATACATATATATACATATATATACATATATATATATATATATATATATATACACTCGTATATAGTATATAAAAAGTACACGGAAATTGTAATTTATTTAAATTCCCCGGATAATGAATCACACTTTACTTCAGATTCTAAAACTTGTGTAGGCGAAATATTTTGTAGTAGAACGTGGTGCTAGGGGAAAGAACCCGCCCCATGACACCGCAGACGCTAGCCTGCTGGCGCATGCACGCGTTCCAAGACCAGCTCGTTTCCAGCTGGGCATCGATCTTTGGCTCGCTGAGGCAGCATGATACCGCTACAGTCCTTTACGGACTCATGCACTTTTTCCCAAAACTCTATAAATTTTAAGCTCTATATTTTTGGAGAAAACCTGCAGTGACAACCTGCGAACAAATAAGTCGCGGTTTCAATTAACTATTGTAATTTTACACAATACCCTGAAAACGATGACTTTATTAATCACATGACCGCCGAAAATATTCAAAACGATAGTGACAAACATAAAAAACCGTAAGAACAGACACGATGAAAATCTAATCGCAAATTTGTACTCAGTTTTGAAATAAAAATATCACAACTTTTCAGAATACATGTGCTTTAAATTGACATCTTCTGTTGAAAGCAGTTCAATATGGATATTCTTTCTCGATTCCCTCTTTGTTTTACTGCAGCTGTTAACTGACATTCCAATTTCAGCATCTTAATTTAGTGATTGTGATGTATATATAATTTATTTTGGTAAAATCGACTATGGTAGTGATGCTGCTTATTATTAAAAGCACGTTCCAAAAGGATTAATACATTACCAGCCGCCCAAAGGTTTTATAAATCTCAACACAATCCAATATTTTTATTAATGCAAACTGCATACACTATGGAAAATATGGAACATGCGTGCTTGCAATTACCCGATGATAACTCTCTTTTCAGAACTTATTCTGCCGTTCATATTCTCCATTTGATTTTCTACCGATAATAAACAAGAACCGGCCACAATAGCAACTTCAAAAAGAAACAAACTAAAAATTGCCAGTAAAATTCTTCAGACGATGTATGAAAGTTCCCCGTAGTAATAATACAAATGCTATGAATGCTTAAAATATAAGACTAAAATCTTGGAAAGCTCTGTAATGAAAGCTTGACTCAAGCGATGCGTTGGAATTATGATTTGGATTTGTTGGTTAGTTGCGTTTTGTGATAAAAATAAGAAATTATTTCCGAAGTGAAAAGGCATCATGTTATTTTATTTCATAATTTAACTTCATCTAGTCTCGTCTGTTACAAACTTAAACATTTTAATGTATCCCTGTGGAGTAATAACATCATGAATGCTTTCAAGTCTCCGGAACTTAAAGCTTTAAATGACATCCTTTTCTACCAGCTGAATTGGCAGCAGTGAACGAAAATCTTTTAGAAGTATAGCTTCCGGAAGTAAAATTGATTTTTTCATTCCAAAAAATTTAAGGGAATTTGCTGGATTTTCCTATGAAATTAAATAAGACACGTGCTGTTAGTGATAATGGTGTTGTTATTAAAATTGACATGCATCATTTTGGCAAGTTATGAAAAATAATTCAAAGTGATTTGGTGAAAAGAGAAGAGTCGAAGCTTGCACATTTGTCTTAATTATATTATACTTCATTAATGTCAAAACCAGTATCTCAATATTCTGTCCAAGTTATTGATTAACAGGAATTTCCTCGTACCTAATATATAACTCCTTAAAATACTGTCCCCTTTTTTATCAATGTGTTATTGTAAATGGGTCTTGTCCAAATTACAAAAAATTCACGAGATAAATAGAAATAATCGAAAAATTTATCAATTTGAAGGTAAATCGACGATCGATCAACCATATTGTGCTATAATATATACATGCACATCTGTTTTTTTTTTTTTTATAATTATCTCATAAAATTTTTTCAATATTCCAGGAAACCCCATCACCCTCTACTGCGTTCAGTGTAACTTCAAGAGATGAAATATATATTGACGATGAAGGAATTGAGGGCTCTGGAGGTCATGGAGAAGTACGTATTTCTACTATTTTCCTTATTGTTGTAGTTGCTATACAATGTAATGTTTATCTAACGCAAGCCTACATATTACTCATATCCCCCAATTTTAAATAAAAACATTGGTAATAGACTTGTATTGTGAGTCAAACATGCTTATGTAACTACATATGGTACGAACATTACAGTGCAGGACAAGCGATATACTCTCAGTTCAAATATTTCCAAATATACTTGTGGTATGTTAAGGATAATCTACGAAACGAACGAAAATCAAGGTCAGGTATTTATTTGTTTGAATTAAATATTTTCTATCAATTTCCACACGATTGATAGTCTAACAAATGTTTAACATACAAGCAAAATTACAACGACGTTTATTACTTCCGCGAAACACAATTGTAGACGCACTCATTTGAAACAGTATTTATATGTAAAATTCACTATATACAAGCCAAAATTGTTTACATTTTACCTGACATCAACACGCATAAAATCCAGCAAACCCCCAAAATTCCGAAAATCATAATTAATGAGAAATTTAAAATATATGCGAAAAAGTTCATGAATTTACTCACCTGTTAGCGCTGCGTGAGATATTTCAAAGCAGCAATATATTTCAAAGCAGATCCGAAATATTTCACGCAAACAGTAAAAATGAGCAGATACAAGATCCGTAATATTATTGTACGTTAAGGTAAATTTTTCGAGGCACCCACTGCCTAATATATATTATGTGATCTGCATATTTCGTGGAGTAGTGATTGCGTGGCTTATATTTTTATATTCAATAGTAAACATTAGACTTCAGACTATCTTCAGTCAAAAACTGACCGTCATTAGTAAGCATCAAGTTGGTTAAAAATCAAATTGAATTGTTTACAATAAAGTAGTTTGAAAACGTGCAGTGACCAAGCAACATGAGCCCCCTGTTACAGATGGAGTAGAGAGGCATCAACATTATCTCACCCCGAACACTACCATATCAGTTGCGTGACTTGTTAAACACAGCAATCCTAAACCACACTCGGTTAGGGTTTTGATTAACACTTTTAATTGTAGCCGTAGCAGTAATTTAAGTACGAGTACTTGTAGTAATGATTTTTAAAAAGTAAAAAAAATAAATATCACCCATACTGGTGGACAACAACTTAATTTGGAAAGAATGTCTTGAACCACTGGCCAGCAACATTCAGATCCTGAACGAGAAGGTTCAACACCGTTTGGAGACCGAATGTGCCCTAATGAAACAAGTTGCGGAAATGTACTGACCGACTACAATATTGTGCATCATGACTAAGGATTGTCTGCAGCTAAAGATTAAGGAGGCGAGTCAATATCCGAAGCTGCTCAAAATTCCGGCAGCGATAACGTCGACGACGAAAACAACGTAGGTGAAGAGGAAAGAAAGCAGAAGACGCGAAAAGCTGATTAAAAGATAATTCGCACAATATCGAACAACTCCGTCAACGGTGAACGCGAGAACCGAAAAAGCTTTTACGTGCCTACTACAAAAACAGGCTAGGACACCTTTTTGAACATGTTCTTGAAAATTGCTAACTTCTCCGATCTGTACCATAATTACTAATTGTAAGCGTGTAGCATAATTTTAAATATTATGTTGAATTCTGTTTCGCTTCGATGATTCCCATCATTCTGAATTTCTCATGCTACTCTCACATTGCTGTTGACCACCTGTCACATACATGAGTAAGTAAACTTTAATCGGGTGGAAGGAACTAATTCCAATAGGTGGCATTTTCCGTCTGTTTGTTCTCCAAAACATACGAGCGTAACATTTGGTATCAATTAATATATTTAACCTTCTTGAATGATTTAATACGTTGCACGTAAATGAACATTGCCCTCGACTAGTTATTTATAAAAATTTTTAAAACGAAAATAATAAAATAACATAGTAAAATATTCACATTACTGGATATTCTCCTCCAGGCGTACTCGACGGAGCGTCGTATGATCACTAGCACTAGTCAAATCACGTCGATTAAAATCCGGAAAAGCACTACTTAAACTCACGCAATTTTATCTCGCGATACCACTGGTTATTGATAAACAATTTAATCTGACATTACAAATTGTCAGAGAAGATATTCAGCCGATTCAGCCGTGATTGTCGTGATCGCCACAAGAGTGGATAAAGGTGGAATGGAAATCACGCTGAGTTTGAGTGAAACCACTCCTTGGGAACAGGAGGAACCACTCCGAAGAGGTGGCTGAATCCGAGACAAAGAACTCGGTCGGAGAGCGGTAAAGTGGCCGTTTTTTTTCGTAGCACTACAGTCCCTTTCGGGCCTTCGCTTAGAGATAGTTAGAGTATCTCATTGTCATGATCTAATTTATCGGCACTCCACAAGGTGATATGATCATTATCACGCTTTGGCCGTGTGTCCATCCACCCAGCTGCGATACGTTCTGATTTTAAACCAGCACGTATCATAACTGAACAGGCTTATAGTCCATCCGAAGCACCACTCGAACTAAATCACGTTGACGCCAACGAAACTTGAACCAGAGACCTTCGGCTTACAGGCTTAGTGCTCTAACCACTAAGCCACGCGGTCCGCCAGACACGCGGACTGGTGGTCGTTAGAGGGAGATTATATAAGAGCGCGACGAATGACGCGTCTCTTCTTTTTTCTTGGGTTTGGCGAATCGAAGGTGGAAAAGTGAAGCGACGGCGGATAAGACAGAGGACGAGCGTCGGCTGGATTTTGAAAGCAATGGTACAATAGCAAGTGCGTTCTAGGCAGAGCGCCGATTATGACATTGTGGAACATCAGAACGAAGGTAAGCGACGAGGAAGTAGTCGGAGCAGCAAGTGGCAAAGCAATTTCAATAACTTCGACGGAAGCAGCGAAGAAGGGGCCCCTGTATAACTTGTGGACCAGTAAGTTTTTCTTTTAAAGCCTTCTTCTTTTTCACTCTATTACAATTGTGAATTTAGAATAGTTATTCACATAACGAAATATGAAACGAAAGATGAGTTTGTGTAATTGAAGTTTATTTCATAACGTAATTAAAATTCTCGAGATAATAATTTGCCGTTGCACGTCCCGCAATCGTGAAAAAGAAAGTGAAGGGTTTTACTATATAAATCCAAAGAAATTTAGACGAGTCGTATAGTATTGAAAATAGTTTTTGTTCCATCGTTAGGGAGTTCCGAGGAAAGTGTGTTTGTTTGTAGCCATTCTAAATTTCTGGCCAAAAACGGTTGCGCTATGTTGCATGAGTGTTCTCAGTGACATAAAAAGTGTAGTGGTGAAGTGTCATTTTTCGTGCTGCGAGAAAGAGGAAACGGCAAGCCGTCTTTTCGCTTGGCGGCTTATAGGGCCTTGGTGGACAAGCGAGATGTGGCATCAGTTCCTAATTGAGCTCCATTAATTTTCGACGGGTTATAAAATAGGTGTGGGGTCTGGCGTTATCATGATGGAACATCATGCCTTTGCGATTGGTCAGTTCAAGTCGTTTTTTCTTGATTTCTTCATTCAATTTCTATATTTGACGACAATAGCCATCCGAATCAAAAGTTTTGTTTCTTGGAAGCAGCTCAAAGTAGACTATACACTTGTAATCCACTCCAAGCAAAAGCTTCTGTTGGTGAATATTGGCTTTGGATGTCGATTGTCGGGTGTTACACCCAAAAGGAATTAGGGTGCTCCGACGGGGCTTACGAACCCGGTTCAGCTCGTTCGGAGACGGTCATGGGGCGCCACTCGCTTGTCTTCCAAGACCCTATAAGCCGCCAAGCGAAAATACGGCTTGCCGGTTCTTCTTTCTCACAGCACGAAAAATGACACTTCACCACTACACTTTTTATGTCACTGCGAACACTCATGCAACTTAGCGCAACCGTTTTTGGCCAGGAATTTAGAATAGCTACAAACAAACACACTTTCCTCGGAACTGCCTAACGATGGAACAAAAACTATTTTCAATACTACACGACTCGTCGTAATTTCTTTGGATTTATATAGTAAAACCCTTCACTTTCTTTTTTACGATTGCGGGACGTGCAACGGCAAATTATTATCTCGAGAATTTTAATTACGTTATGAAATAAACTTCAATTACACAAACTCATCTTTCGCTTCATATTTCGTTATGTGAATAACTAATCTAAATTCACGATTTTAATAGAGTGAAAAAGAAGAAGGCTTTAAAAGAAAAACTTACTGGTCCACAAGTTATACAGGGGCCCCTTCTTCGCTGCTTCCGTCGAAGTTATTGAAATTGCTTTCCCACTTGCTGCTCCGACTACTTCCTCGTCGCTTACCTTCGTTCTGGTGTTCCACAATGTCGTAATCGGCCCTCCGCCTAGAACGCATTGTACCATTGCTTTCAAAATCTATTGTACCATTGCTTTCAAAATCCAGCCGACGCTTGTCCTCTGTCTTATCCGCCGTCGCTTCTCTTTTTCACCTTCGATTCGCCAAACCCAAGAAAAAAGAAGAGACGCGTCATTCGTCGCGCTCTTATATAATCTCCCTCTAACGACCACCAGTCCGCGTGTCTGGCGGACCGCGTGGCTTAGTGGTTAGAGCACTAAGCCTGTAAGCCGAAGGTCTCTGGTTCAAGTTTCGTTGGCGTCAATGTGATTTAGTTCGAGTGGTGCTTCGGACGGACTATAAGCCTGTTCAGTTATGATACGTGCTGGTTTAAAATCAGAACGTATCGCAGCTGGGTGGACGGACACACGACCATAGCGTGATAATGATCATATCACCTTGTGGAGTGCCGATAAATTAGATCATGACAATGAGATACTCTAACTATCTCTAAGCGAAGGCCCGAAAGGGACTGTAGTGCTACGAAAAAAAACGGCCACTTTACCGCTCTCCGACCGAGTTCTTTGTCTCGGATTCAGCCACCTCTTCGAAGTGGTTCTTCCTGTTCCCGAGGAGTGGTTTCACTCAAACTCAGCGTGATTTCCATTCCACCTTTAACCACTCTTGTGGCGATCACGACAATCACGGCTGAATCGGCTGAATATCTTCTCTGACAATTTGTAATGTCAGATAAAATTGTTTATCAATAACTAGTGGTGTCGCGAGATAAAATTGCGTGAGTTTAAGTAGTGCTTTTCCGGATTTTAATCGACGTGATTCAACTAGTGCTACTGATCGTACGACGCTCCGTCGAGTACGCCTGGAGGAGAATATCCAGTACTAAGTTATTTTATTATTTTCGTTTTAAAAATTTTTATAAATAACTAGTCGAGGGCAATGTTCATTTGCGTACAACGTATTAAATCATTCGAGAAGGTTAAATATATTAATTCACACCAAATGTTACGCTCGTATGTTTTGAAGAACAAACAGACGGAAAATGTCACCTATTGGATTTAGTTGCATTAATTCGATTAAAGTTTACTTACTCACGTATGTGACAGGTGGTCAACAGCAATGTGAGAGTAGCATGAGAAATTCAGAATGATGGGAATCATCGAAGCGAAACAGAATTCAACATAATATTTAAAATTATGCTACAGGCTTACAATTAGTAATTATGGAACAGATCGGAGAAGTTAGCAATTTTCAAGAACATGTTCAAAAAGGTGTCCTAGCCTGTTTTTGTAGTAGGCACGTAAAAGCTTTTTCGCTTTTCGCGTTCTCCGATGACGGAGTTGTTCGATATTGTGCGAATTATCTTTTAATCAGCTTTTCGCGTCTTCTGCTTTCTTTCCTCTTCACCTACGTTGTTTTCGTCGTCGACGTTATCGCTGCCGGAATTTTGATCAGCTTCGGATGTTGACTCGCCTCCTTAATCTTTAGCTGCAGACAATCCTTAGTCATGATGCACAATATTGTAGTCGGTCAGTACATTTCCGCAACTTGTTTCATTAGGGCACATTCGGTCTCCAAACGGTGTTGAACCTTCTCGTTCAGGATGTGAATGTTGCTGGCCAGTAGTTCAAGACATTCCTTCCAAATTAAGTTGTTGTCCACCAGTATGGGTGATATTTATTTTTTTTTACTTTTTAAAAATCATTACTACAAGTACTCGTACTTAAATTACTGCTACGGCTACAATTAAAAGTGTTAATCAAAACCCTAATCGAGTGCGGTTTAGGATTACCGTGTTTAACGAGTCACGCGACTGATATGGTGGCGTTCGGGGTGAGATAATGTTGATGCCTCTCTACTCCTTCTGTAACAGAGGGCTCATCTTGCTTGTTGTCGTAAACAATCCAATTTTCATCACCCGTTATGATTCTCTTTAGGAATGGGTCGTTTTGGTTACGATTCAGCAAAGAGTCGCATATGTTAATGCGTTTGGTGAGGTGGATTTCCTTTAATTCGTGAGGAACCCAATAATCCAGTTTGTTTACGTAGCCATGCTGTTGTAAGTACAAGTAAACGGTTGAATTTGATATGACAAGCTTCTCTGCTATCTTCAGAGTTGTCATACGTCGGTTAGTTTTGCCGCATGCCTTTCTTTTGTCGTCAATAGTAGTGGTTGGACGACTAGTATGTGGTGCTTGTTGCACATTAAAATTTCAAGAACGAATGGTCCAGCACTTCATTACTACAAAATTTTATCTTTTGTTAGGTTACCCGGTTCCTCTAAAGATTCAAAAAGTACATAAAAACTCCCAGTCGCTTTAAACAAAACGAAAGCATAATGGCCAATATTTAATTTTGATAAAGCAGCGCGACCCATTAAAATTGTCGCAGGCCATATACAGGGTGCGTCCGGTATTTGAGGACATGCATAAATGTGACTATAACTTCGCGAATTTTTTTCTATTTGTTTTCCGTTTCAGATGAGAAATGGCGGACTACAACATCACTCAAGAAATGAAGAGATATGCTGTCATCGTCGCTATATGTGCGAACTATATAGATTTAGAGATCTCTAATTTTCTTCATTGCGCCCGTTCATTCGTGCATAAGGTTCGCCGTGAATTGGAAGCATCAGGAGGCGATACAGAATCGGTTGCAAAACGCAAAAAGCACGAACAACGTTCTGACACTGTCCGATCAGCAGAATTTTTAGAGCAAGTGCAAGCGATCATAGAGGAGGACCCTCCAAAATCAATGAGGGTCCTTGCGAGTGAGCTTCATGTTTCTGAGCGCCTTATTCGTAGAGTTTTCCACAAAGACCTTCGGTATAAGTCTTACGTGATGCGCAGAGGACAGTTCATGTCGGAACGAACACGGGAACAGAGAGTTCTCCAATCAAAACGTCTTTTAAACAAAATCAAACACACCGAGGCGCCCAAAATGCTATAGTTTTTTTTCCGACGAAAAAATTTTGACCAAGATCAAAAGACCAACCGCAGGAATGACAGATGGCTATGTTCAAATCCTACGGAGGTTCCTATTGTTATGCACACAAAATTTCCAGCCACTGTTATGGTCTTAGGTGTTGTCAGCAACGAAGGACTGTTATGCTACCACACTGTTTTACTCAAGGACTTCAAGTGAACTCTGCTGCATACATCGAGGTTTTGGAGACGGTAGTGAAACCCTGGATAGACAATGTAAGCGGAGGTAGACCATACATTTTTCAACAAGACTCTGCTCCTTCACATAAAGCGATGGCGACACAAGATTGGATGGCCGAAAATTTCATGACCACATAACACCGAACCTATGGCCACCTAGCTCCCCAGACCTTAATCCTTTGGATGATTACGTATGAAGCGTAGTTGAGCGTGAGACCAATAAGCGTCCTCATCATACCACTTCTTCGCTGAAGACTGCTATTAATTCCGTTATGGTCAATATGAACGAGGAGCATTTGATTTGGGCATGTAATCGTTTCCAGATCCGGATCGTAGAGGTTATTGCTGCTAATGGCGATTTTATTGAATAACTTTATAGCCACATATTAATTTAACTTTGTATAAAAAATTCCTGAAATTTTATTAAATTTTGTTAAAAATACAAGCTAATTAATTTTACTCTCAAGTTCTCCTCAAATACGGTACGCACTCTGTATATATATATATATATATATATATATATATATATATAAATATATATATATATAGATATATATGTGTGTGTAATATATATATATATATATATATATATATATATATATATATATATATATATATATATATATATATATATATATATATATATATATATATATATATATATATATAGATATATATGTGTGTGTAATATATATATATATATATATATATATATATATATATATATATATATATATATACATATATGAAGTCTGTGTGGTCTAGTGGTTAGAGCATGAACGCATAAGCCGAAAATCCCAGGTTCAAATCTCGTTGGGAGCAATGCGATTTAGTTCAGGGGATTCTTCAGACAGACTATGAGTGTTCACTCAGTGGTGATATGTACTGATTTAATCATATCATAGCTGAGCAGGCACACGGGAGCATGGTACTGACCAAACTAGCTTCCGAAAAAATCAATACGGTCATGAAAATGAGATACTCTGACTAAGCGATGGCCCGAGAGGGGCTGTAGTGCTACAAAGAAGAAGAAGAAGAAGAAAATATGTATCTATATATATATATATATATATATATATATATATATATATATATATATATATATATATATATATATATATACACATGAATATATATTGTCGCGTGTTATTGGTTCGCGGCCTATAATTTTAACGTTCCGGGAAAGTGAAAACGCAATGTCTTTTAATTTAAGTTAAAAGAGTTTATTTAATTAACTAAAATGCACAATAATCCGTTAACACTTTCACTAATTTTAATTTTCACTATTAAAATTAAAATCTAACACTTGTCCATAAATTTTTTATCGCAATTGTCTTCTAAATTACTTCACTATTACGAAACACACTTTGCACTCAAACAATCAATTGTCTTTACTTCGCGTTCCACTATATCGCAGTTTTCTTATCGCGGTCGAATGAATGATCCTCCCCATTCATTCAGCTCGCCTTTATATAGGGTCTCTACCTATTCACCCATTTCTCGCACATTGGCGAAGGTTCTACCGAGAGGTACCTGGTAGGTTCGAGCAAGTTCATGAATGGAGTGACGTCACTTGCAGATGTTGATCATGCTTGTTGGATTCTCGTGGGTTCGAGTAAATTCATTCGTTGACGTTCTTAATGATGATGAAAACAATTGCGACAGTAGCTCGCAGAATTATTTGTACATGTAATTATTTGTACATGTAACACTGCCCCCACCTCAGTTCCTTTCGCCCCGAAAAGATGTGTCGCTATTTGTAGTCAATTCTCCCTGGGTGTAATATGGGGCAAGACGGTCCAGATGCACGATTTTCATTTTAGCTCTCGGCTTACGATGTTCCTGTATTCGGTATACGACGTCGTTGATTCGCTTTGTAACTCGGTATGGTCCCTCCCAATTATGTTGCAACTTTGGAGACCTACCCTTTCGCCGTTGCGGGTTATAAAGCCACACCAAGTCATCTTGCTGGAAGCCAGTAGAATTAGCCTTTAGATCATACCTGGTCTTCATGCGGTCAGTAGCCGATTCGAGGTGTTTTCGCACTGTCCGATGTATCTGGTTCAACCGTTGTCTTAGATCACTTGCGTACTCCGAGACCGTTTGGGGTTTCTCAGGGGTTGTTCCGAACTTTATATCGGCTGGCAGACGAATAGTCTTTCCAAAAATGACTTTGGCTGGGGCTTGGCCCGTCGATGCATGTTCGGCAGCTCTGTACGCCATTAAAAATAGTGGGATATGTCGGTCCCAGTCCCTTTGGTTCTCGTCAACCATTTTGGCCAAGTGTTTATTGAGCGTGCCGTTGAAACGTTCGACCATTCCATCGGATTGGGGATGCAGCGGTGTTGTCCTCGTTTTCCGTATTCCGAGCAGCTCGCACATTTCGCCAAAAACTAGTGACTCAAAGTTTCGGCCTTGATCCGAATGTAGTTCGCAAGGCACGCCGTACCTACTGACCCAATTTAACACTAGCTGTTCGGCTACAGTAGTTGCTTCCTGGTTGGGAATGGGGTAGGCCTCAGGCCACTTGCTGAAATAATCGGCTACAACCAGCATATATCGATTTCCCCATTCGGATTCAGGAAAGGGACCTGCGATGTCAACAGCAATCCTTTCAAACGGTACCCCCACGTTGTAGGTTTGCATTTGTCCTCTCAGTCGTCGCTTTGGGCCTTTGACGGAAGCGCAAATTGTGCATCTGCGGCACCAGTCCTCTATGTCTTCTCGAGCGTGGAGCCAGTAGAACCTTTCCCGCAATTTCGCTAAGGTCTTGTTAACACCAAGGTGGCCTCCCGAGGATCCTTCATGCATTTCCTTAACCACATCGTGGATTCGGCTTTTGGGTAGTATAATTTGCATCCTATAGGAGCTGCCATCCGCCGTTTCCCATTTCCGCTTGAGTACGCCACCCTCCACCTGAAGGGAGTTCCATTGTGCCCAGTAGCTTTTCAGGGTTGCGCCATGCATTGAAACGTCCTTCCACTCAGGTCGCCCAGTCGTCTCCTTCCATACGAGCAATGGTCCGATGTCTTCATCGGCTAGCTGAGCATTTCGAATCTCCTCCGATGACCAACCTTCATCGAATTCGGCCGTTATCACTCGCAGATCAACGGTCGGCTCCTTTTCCTCAATCCGCCGGCAGTGCTTGCAGTTAGCTGCACATGGATGATGAGATAGTGCGTCAGCAATTCCATGAACTCTGCCCTTGTGAAGCAGTTGGGGCCTCACTAGGTCTGCTCGGATCGTCGATCGGGTTGCACTAGTGTCGTTTGTTAGGGTGCAATGTTCCTCATCAACTTGACCAGGAAGGCATCTGTCTGCTTCTCCACGATGTTGCCTTGGCACGGTGCTGGGGATGTCGATACTCCTAGCCAACGTTCGCCCCACGAAGTTGGCCCTTGAAGTTTGATTGGCCTCCATTCTAGGCTCCTGACACGGTCTGGATCTCCACCACCCTGGACAATAGCTCGGTCTTCTTCCCTTCTTGCAGTCTCTTTGCAGGTGCCCTTTTTCCCCGCAATTCCAGCATCTAGGCGCACCATTCACCTGCAGCTCTCGCTCAATTCCCACGCGCTCACACCTGCAATTATCTGCCACTACCTCGCGAACCCGGGCAGTGGTACGGGTCACATTTTTGGCTGCCTCAAAATTTAAACTATAAGCCAATGCATCCTTGACTGTTTGCTTTTGAGCTAACCGCACGGCTTGTTGCAATTCCTTGTCCTTTAAGGCGCTGATGAATGCTTCTGCTGCTACGTCATCTCGATGTTCTGGGTCGTACGCTGGGTAAGCCAAAAGTGCCAATCGCTCAATGTCTTGTGCTAGCTGCTGCAAGGTTTCGCCAGACTTCTGCATCCGATGCCGTAGCTGCGCCCGGTAAATCTGCTTTAGATGATCATCTCCATAACGCATGTCCAGCGCATTCATTATAGCAGCCGGGTTTGAATGCAGCTCAACGGGGATAGTCTGCAAAAGCTCGGCAGCTGGGCCTCTTAGAGCAAGAATTAACGCAGTTGCTCGTTCCTGCTCATTCCAGTGATTTATCCTAGCGGCTGCTTCAAACTGGATTTTGTAAATAGTCCAGACCGTTTGCCCATCGAATATTGGTGCTTGCACATTTCTAGATGAGTTTTGCGCTGCTGTTATAATTGGGGCTGGTGAGGCGGTTACTATTGCCTTCGCTGCTTCCAAGTCCTTTTTCACTTTTTCCATCTCATGGTTGACCTGGCTAATCTCATAGTTGATTCTCTCCTCGACCTGGTATACCTTCTCCTCGACGCATTTAACTTGGCTGTTGAGACTACTGAGCTCCGCTTTTATTCCGGTTGACTGTTTTGCCAGCTTCTGTGCGATGTCTGCCTTGATTTCGAACGCTTGTTGGTCTAGCTTCGCTGACTGTTCATTTAGCTTCACAGCTAAACTGGATGTCTGTTCATTTAGCTTCGTCGTTAAATTGGACGACTGTTCATTGAGCTTCGCAGTTAAATTGGATGACTGTTGTCGCTGCTCTTGCTGCATCAGCGTCAACATTTGCATCAGCGCATTTTCTGGTTTCTTTGGCTTTGCTGTTTCAGCTTCACCACCTTCTGCGCCTTTTTCTGAATCTGTAGGCTCACCCGAATCTAGATACGCACCTTCCGACTCGATCGCATCACGCAAGCGTGCAATCAGTATGGCCTTTGTACCTTGTGTAGCCAGATTTCGTTGTTCCAACTCCTCTTCGAGCTCCGATATGCTCAATTGATTAATTTTTAGATTTAAATTTCCTGGCATTTTTATTGTTTCGGCTATTTTTCCACGTTAACTTCCACAATTGTGCACTTCAAAAATGTTTAATCGTTTTCACTTCCAAAATTTTCTATCCCACTTCTGACACCATTGTCGCGTGTTATTGGTTCGCGGCCTATAATTTTAACGTTCCGGGAAAGTGAAAACGCAATGTCTTTTAATTTAAGTTAAAAGAGTTTATTTAATTAACTAAAATGCACAATAATCCGTTAACACTTTCACTAATTTTAATTTTCACTATTAAAATTAAAATCTAACACTTGTCCATAAATTTTTTATCGCAATTGTCTTCTAAATTACTTCACTATTACGAAACACACTTTGCACTCAAACAATCAATTGTCTTTACTTCGCGTTCCACTATATCGCAGTTTTCTTATCGCGGTCGAATGAATGATCCTCCCCATTCATTCAGCTCGCCTTTATATAGGGTCTCTACCTATTCACCCATTTCTCGCACATTGGCGAAGGTTCTACCGAGAGGTACCTGGTAGGTTCGAGCAAGTTCATGAATGGAGTGACGTCACTTGCAGATGTTGATCATGCTTGTTGGATTCTCGTGGGTTCGAGTAAATTCATTCGTTGATGTTCTTAATGATGATGAAAACAATTGCGACAGTAGCTCGCAGAATTATTTGTACATGTAATTATTTGTACATGTAACAATATATAAGCATATGTATATATATATGTATAGATATATGTATAGATATATATATATATATATATATATATATATATATATATATATATATATATATATATATATATATATATATATATATATATATATATATATATATATATATTTAAATGCATATATATATATATATATATATATATATATATATATATATATATATATATATATATATATAAATGCATATATATATATATATATATATATATATATATATACACATATATATATATATATATATATATATATATATATATATATATATATAAATGCATATATATATATATATATATATATATATATACACACATATATATATATATATATATATATATATATATATATATATATATATATATATATAAATGCATATATATATATATATATATATATATATATATATAAATGCATATATATATTTATATATATATATATATATATATATATATATATATATATATAATGTGTATATATATATATATATATATATATATATATATATATATATATATATATATATAAATGCATATGTATATATATATATGTATATATATATATATATATATATATATATATATATATATATAAATGCATATATATATATATATATATATATATATATATACATATATATATATATATATATATATATATATATATATATATATATCTATATATATATATATATATATATAAAAATATATATATATATATATATATATATATATATATATATATATATATATATATATATATAAATGCATATATATATATATATATATATATATATATATATATATATATATATATAAATGCATATATATATATATATATATATATATATATATATATATATATGCATATGTATATAATAGGGGTACCGGTTAATTCGTGCGGTCTTTTTTTTCGAAAATTGAAGCTTTATTCTGAAAAGTTGCTTTTAGACGATCGGAAATGGTTTGTTGAGCGACGCCAAGTGGTTTTGCAAGTTTCGGGATGGATCTTGGTCGAGCAATGTCTCCCAATTCGTGATCTTCAAACTTTTTTGCCTGTCCGGGCCGTTCATCTCCTCCAAGTCAAAATTGCTACTTTTAAACCGTGCAAACCACTTCTGGCACGTACGCTCAGCTAGAGCGTGCACACCATACACTTCCACCAAAATACGATGACTTTACTTTTCACCTTTCTTCATTTGATGTTTTTCCTTCTCTTCTTGCTGTAAGAATACAATGTCTCTTTTTGTTTCCACCACATTCTTTTCAGGATAGTAAATACGATAACCTTTCACATCTTCCTCATATCTGACCATCTATCCCTTCTCTCCTTTTGGATCCCACTTCAGTCTCTTCTCTTTTGGAATGTGTGCATATACTTCTGTACCAAAGGCTCTTAACTCATAGATATTATATGTTTTCCCAGTCCATACCTCAAATGGAGATCGCCCATGCTCATGGCTCTTGCCAATCCTGTTCAACACGAACACTGCAGTATTTATGGCTTCAGCCCATAATTTCTTTGGTAAATTATTTTCATATATCATTGTCCTGGCCGCTTCCAGCAATGTCCTGTTTTCTCGCTCAGCCTTGCCATTCTGTTCTGGGGTGTATGGGACTGTGATTTGGTGTGTTATTCCACGCCGTGTAAACATTTCCTTCACAGTCCTGTTCACAAACTCCAGGCCGTTATCACTTCTGAATGTCTTCTCCTTGTTTCCAGTACTATTCTCGGCCTTATTTATAAAGTCCTCAATTATATACTTGATCTTATCTTTTGTCTTTACAAAATACACACTTCTGAAATTCGAATAATCATCTTTCAGCACAACGAAGTATCTTGACCCACCAACTGACGATTCTTCCATGGGACCGCATGTATCAGCATGAATTAATTCACATGTTCTGGTACTCTTGTATTCGCTTGTATTGAATGGCAATCTGTGTATTTTCCCAATCAAACAACTCTTACACACCGGGTTGGATGTTTATTTAACCTCAATGTTGTTTTTCCGCAAACTATCTTTGACGTAGGTGAAGTTTTGGTGCGCCAATCTTCTGTGCCACTCATTTAATTCGTTCGACGCTAGTTCTGCAGTACTTGCAATTTCACAATTATTACTCGTATTATAGCGTAAATCCAAATAAAACGAATTTCCAATTCTTTCCGCAACCGCGCAAATTTTATTTGCCTTGAAGAATTTGCATGAGCTGTCATCTGTCACTATGACATAACCTTTATCTGTGGCGCGATTGACCGAAAACAGATTCGTTTTTAACTCAGGAACATATAACACTGTCTATAACTGTGTCAATCCACTCCCCTCCGTTCGACACTTGAACTGCCATCTGTCCATAACCAATCGCATTTATCACTGCTCTATTACCGA
The DNA here is from genome assembly GCA_963969285.1 of Odontomyia ornata. Lineage (NCBI taxonomy): Eukaryota > Metazoa > Arthropoda > Insecta > Diptera > Stratiomyidae > Odontomyia > Odontomyia ornata. The sequence continues at coordinate 232,437,235 of OZ017738.1, read as the reverse complement.
TGATTACAGGTTTTGGCGAAGTACTTGAGAATGATGTAAACAATGCATGTTTTCTGTTCATATACACTGTGGAGTTTTCGCCACATCTCGGCAGAACTCGTACATGTAATAATATGTAACATTGCCTCTTCCGACATTCGTGTTACCAATAACGTCTGCGCTTTGGCATCTTTAGATTCCCATGCAGATATCTCACTGGCCACTTCGGGCTTCACTTGTTTTCCCTCCACAATGTTTAACCATCCATGGCCCCTCAACTGTACTGTTGTTTGGAATTTCCATATATTCCAATTTCTGGCCCCTTCTAACTTGATCACATTGACGTTATTGTTATTTCCCGTGAATTAACCT
>OZ017738.1:232401884-232431884 GCA_963969285.1 Odontomyia ornata | reverse complement strand
ATGAATTTACTCGAACCCACGAGTAAATTCAACAAGCATAATCAACATCTGCAAGCGACGTCACTCCATTCATTAATTTGCTCGAACCTACCAGGTACCTCTCGGTAGAACGTTCGCCAATATGCGAGAAATGGGTGAATACTTAGAGACCCTATATAAAGGCGAGCTGAATGAATGGGGGGATCATTCATTCGACCGCGATAAGAACTGCGATTGTGTGTGGGAAGTGTGTTTCGTAATAGTGAAGTGATTTAGAAGACAATTGCGATACGAAATTTATGGACAAGTGTTAGATAGTTTTCATAGTGAAAATTAAAATTAGTGAAAGTGTTAAATTGTTTATTGTGCATTTTCGTAATTTAATAAATTATTTTAACTTAAATTAAAAGACATTGCGTTTTCACTTTCCCGGAACATTAAAATTATTGGCCGCGAACCGGAAAACACGCGACAGTGGTGTCAAGAAGTGCGAAAGAAAAATTTTGAAAGTGAAAATTTGAACATTTTTATAGTGCACAATAGTAAAATTTAAAGAAACATTAAAAATGCCACGAAGCTTAAACTTAAAAATTAATGAATTGACCATATCGGAGCTCAAGGAGGAGTTGGAACAGCGGAATCTGGCCACACAAGGTACAAAGACCATACTGATTGCACGCTTGCGTGACGCGATCGAGTCGGAAGGCGTGAATCTGGATTCGGGTGAGCTCTCGGATGCGGAAAAAGGCGCAGAAGGTGGAGAAGTAGAAACACCCAAATCAAAGGAGCCAGAAAATACGCTGATGCAAATGTTAATGCTGATGTCATCCAGTCTGACTGCGAAGCTAGATGAACAGTCATCCAATTTAACTACGAAGCTTGATGAACAATCAGCGAAGTTAAATGAACAATCAGCGAAGCTAGACCAACAAGCGATCGAAATCAAGGCAGATTTTCAAAAACAGTCCACCGAAATAAAAGCGGAGCTCGGCAGCCTGAACAAACAAATTAAAGGCGTCGAGGAAAAGGTTTACCAGGTCGAGGAAAAGGTCAGCCAGGTCGAAGAGAGAATGAACCATGAGATGGAAAAAGTGAAAAAAGAATTGGAAGCAGCGAAGGCAGTAGTAACTATTTCACCAGCCCCGCTTATAACCGCAGCGCAAAGCACATCCAGAAATGTGCAAGCACCAATATTCGATGGGCAAACGGTCTGGAGTATTTACAAGACCCAGTTTAAAGCTGCCGCAACGGCAAATCACTGGAATGAGCAGGAACGAGCAACTGCATTAATTCTTGCTCTAAGAGGCCCAGCTGCCGAGCTTTTGCAGACGATCCCCGATGAATTGCACTCAAACCCGAATGCTATAATGAATGCGCTCGACATGCGTTATGGAGACGATCATCTAAAGCAGATTTATCGGTCACAGCTAAGGCATCGGATGCAGAAGTCTGGTGAAACCCTACAGCAGCTAGCCCAAGACATTGAGCGACTAGCACTTTTAGCTTACCCAGCCTACGACCCAGAACATCGAGATGATGCAGCAACAGAAGCATTCATCAGCGCACTAAAAGACCCAGAATTGCAACAAGCCGTGCGTTTAGCTCAAAAGCAAACGGTTAAGGACGCATTGGCTTACAGTCTGAACTTTGAGGCAGCGAAAAACGTGACTCGTACCACTGCCCGGGTTCGTGAGGTAGTGACAGACGAGTGCAGGTGTGAGCGCGTCGAAATTGAGCGAGACCCGCATGTAAATGGTGCGCCTAGATGCTGGAATTGCGGAGAGAAGGGGCACCTACAAAGAGACTGCAAGAAGCGAAGAAAACCGAGCTATTGTCCAGGGTGTGCAGCTAGAAGGAGATCCGGACCGAGTCAGGAGCCCAGAATGGAAGCCCTTCAAACAGAGGGGTCGGGAAACATGTAAGAGCCAACTTCGTGGGGCAGAGGTTGGCTAGGAGGATCGACGTCCCCAGCACCACCATCACCGTGTCAAGACTACATCGTGGAGAAGCGGACTTATGCCTTCCGGGTCAAATTGACGGAGAACACTGCACCATAACAATCGACACTGGTGCAACCCGATCGATTATCCGACCAGACCTAGTTAGACAGCAACAACTTCACAAGGGCAGAATTTTCTCACTACGGACAGCTACGGGAGAAACTGCACCTGTTCATGGAGAGGTCAACCTCCAGATACAGTTGGGAGACCTTGTGTTCCGACACAATTTTCTGGTCGCGAACATTATGGATGACTGCATTCTCGGAATGGATTTTCTGCGACCACATGGAATCACGTTGGACTTGGGAAAACGTGTCTTGAAATGGCAGAATGTCGAAGTACTGATGGAGGATCCCAGCGTCCAAATCCCCAAGATGAATGTAGTGGTATGTACTGACACTGATGTACCGAATTCTTCCGAAAGCATTGTATGGGCCAAGCTTGATGGTGATTCTGGAGACCACCGATCTTACCTGATAGAGCCAACGAAGACGTCCGCATTGCGCAGTTCGATTGTAGGACGAAGCCTTGTAAGATCTTTAAGGAACGGTTATGTGCCGGTTAGAGTCCTTAACACCGCAGATTCAACCACGAGCATCAAAGCGGGAGAAGTCATCGGCAGCTGCCAGCCTGTTTCCACCATCACCTCTTTGGAAGCTACTCACAACCATCATTGGAAAAGGAGGCAAGACACAGAAAAAGCCCGGGAATCCACGTCTGCAATATTGAAGCAAGTCAAATTGCCGGTGCAGCTATTCAAACGAGCCTCTGATCTGGTCACCAAGTACAGTGACATCTTCTCAACAAGCCCGGATGACCAAGGCCGAACGAGTATGGTAACTCACGTCATAGATACACAGGGAGCCAAGCCGATTCGACAAGCACCGAGACGTCTCCCTATAGCCAAACAAGGAGAAGTGAGCGCGCTGATCTCGGACATGGAAAAACAAGGCGTTATTGAACCTTCTGTCAGTCCATGGGCCGCGCCTGTAGTTCTAGTAAAGAAAAAGGATGGTAGCACTCGCTTTTGTGTCGACTATAGGCAGCTTAACGACGTCACTAAGAAAGATAGTTACCCACTCCCACGCATCGATGACATCATGGACACTTTAGCCGACGCAAAATGGTTTTCTACACTCGATCTCAAGAGTGGCTACTGGCAGGTAGAAATTGACAAGAAGGACCGAGAGAAGACCGCATTTTCAGTTGGGACCGGATTGTGGCAATTTGTTGTGATGCCGTTTGGGCTTTGCAATGCCCCAGCCACTTTCGAACGCTTGATGGAATATGTGCTACGTGGTCTAACCTGGAAAACCTGCTTGGTATACCTAGATGACATCATCGTCATCGGTAGAACGTTCGAAGAGCATGTGCGGAACTTAGAAGAGGTTTTCTCCCGATTACGACTGGCAAATTTGAAACTTAGTCCCGAGAAGTGTACTCCTTTCGCAGATGAAGTAAAATACCTGGGACATGTCGTATCAGCAGAAGGGGTCAAAACAGACCCTGAGAAAATTGAAGCCGTGAAAAGCTGGCCAACACCAAACAACAAGCGCCAACTACGAAGTTTTCTGGGTCTGGCGACCTACTATCGAAGATTCGTCAAAGGCTTTGCCAAAATAGCTAAGTGTCTTCATCAGCTAACCGAGAAAAATCGTCCGTATGTCTGGAATGAACAATGCCAGACAGCCTTTGAGACCCTGAAGGAAAAGCTGTGTGAATCACCCGTGCTGGCGTATCCGAAACCCGGAAAAATGTTTGTAGTTGACACCGATGCAAGCAACGGCGGTATTGGAGCTGTACTCTCCCAGCAGATCAATGGCGAAGAAAGAGTCCTCTCGTATTACAGTCGAGTTCTCTCAAAAAGTGAGAGGAATTACTGCGTGACCAGGAAGGAGCTATTGGCTATAATAGAGGCCACCAAGCAGTTCCACAAGTATCTATATGGCCAGAAATTTGTTCTTCGAACGGACCATGCATCACTGAGATGGTTGCTCAACTTCAAAAACCCCGAGGGACAAGTTGCGAGATGGATCGAAAGATTGCAGTCATACGACTACGAAATTGTTCATCGGAAGGGCGGAGTTCATGGAAATGCTGACGCCCTATCCCGCCGTCCATGTCCAGCTAACTGCAAGCATTGCCGACGGATTGAGGAAAAGGAACCGCTCGTTGATCTGCGATTGATAACGGCGGAATTCGATGAAGGTTGGTCATCGGAGGAGATTCGAAACGCCCAGTTAGCCGATGAAGACATCGGGCCATTGCTCGTATGGAAGGAGACGACTGGGCGACCTGAGTGGAAAGACGTTTCAACGCATGGCGCAACCCTGAAAAGCTATTGGGCACAATGGAACTCCCTTCAGGAGGAGGGTGGCGTACTCAAGCGGAAATGGGAAACGGCGGATGGTAGCTCCTATAGGATGCAAACTATACTTCCCAAAAGCCGAATCCACGATGTGGTTAAGGAAATGCATGAAGGATCCTCGGGAGGCCACCTTGGTATTAACAAGACCTTAGCGAAATTGCGGGAACGGTTCTACTGGCTCCACGCTCGAGAAGACGTAGAGGACTGGTGTCGCAGATGCACAATTTGCGCTTCCGTCAAAGGCCCAAAGCGACGACTGAGAGGACAAATGCAAACCTATAACGTAGGCGTGCCATTCGAAAGGATTGCTGTTGACATCGCAGGACCCTTTCCTGAATCCGATTGGGGAAATCGATATACGCTGGTTGTAGCCGATTATTTCAGCAAGTGGCCCGAGGTCTACCCCATTCCCAACCAGGAAGCAACTACCGTAGCTGAGCAGCTAGTGGTAAATTGGGTCAGTAGGTACGGCGTACCTTGCGAATTACATTCGGATCAAGGCCGAAACTTTGAGTCACTAGTTTTTGGCGAAATGTGCGAGCTGCTCGGAATACGGAAAACGAGGACAACACCGCTGCATCCCCAATCCGATGGAATGGTCGAACGTTTCAACGGCACGCTCAATAAACACCTTGCCAAGATGGTTGACGAGAACCAAAGGGACTGGGACCGACACATCCCACTATTTTTGATGGCGTACAGAGCTGCCGAACATGCATCGACGGGCCAAGCCCCAGCCAAAGTCATTTTTGGAAAGACTATTCGTCTGCCAGCCGATATAAAGTTCGGAACACCCCCTGAGGAACCTCAAACGGTCTCGGAGTACGCAAGTGATCTAAGACAACGGTTGAACCAGATACATCGGACAGTGCGGAAACACCTCGAATCGGCTACTGACCGCATGAAGACCAGGTATGATCTAAAGGCTAATTCTACTGGCTTCCAGCAAGATGACTTGGTGTGGCTTTATAACCCGCAACGGCGAAAGGGTAGGTCTCCAAAGTTGCAGCATAATTGGGAGGGACCATACCGAGTTACAAAGCGAATCAACGACGTCGTATACCGAATACAGGAACATCGTAAGCCGAGAGCTAAAATGAAAATCGTGCATCTGGACCGTCTTGCCCCATATTACACCCAGGGAGAATTGACTACAAATAGCGACACATCTTTTCGGGGCGAAAAGAACTGAGATGGGGGCAGTGTTACATGTACAAATAATTACATGTACAAATAATTCTGCGAGCTACTGTCGCAATTGTTTTCATCATCATTAAGAACGTCAACAAATGAATTTACTCGAACCCACGAGTAAATTCAACAAGCATAATCAACATCTGCAAGCGACGTCACTCCATTCATTAATTTGCTCGAACCTACCAGGTACCTCTCGGTAGAACGTTCGCCAATATGCGAGAAATGGGTGAATACTTAGAGACCCTATATAAAGGCGAGCTGAATGAATGGGGTGATCATTCATTCGACCGCGATAAGAACTGCGATTGTGTGTGGGAAGTGTGTTTCGTAATAGTGAAGTGATTTAGAAGACAATTGCGATAAGAAATTTATGGACAAGTGTTAGATAGTTTTCATAGTGAAAATTAAAATTAGTGAAAGTGTTAAATTGTTTATTGTGCATTTTCGTAATTTAATAAATTCTTTTAACTTAAATTAAAAGACATTGCGTTTTCACTTTCCCGGAACATTAAAATTATTGGCCGTGAACCGGAAAACACGCGACAATATATATATATATATATATATATATATATATATATATATATATATATATATTTATATATATATATTTATATATATATATATATATATATATATATATATATATATATATATATATATTTATATATATATATTTATATATATATATATATATATATATATATATATATATATATATATATATATATATATATAAATATATATAGTAGTCCGCGTGGCTTAGTGGTTTGAGCACTAAGCCCGTAAGCCGAAGGTCTCTGGTTCAAGTCTCGTTGGCGTCAACGAGATTTAGTTCGAGTGGTTCTTCGGACGGACTATAAGCCTGTTCAGTTATGATACGTGCTGGTTTAAAAAAATCAGAACGTATCGCAGCTGGGTGGACGGACACGGCAAAAGCGTGGTAATGATCACATCACCTTGTGGAGTGCCGATACATTCGATCATGACAATGAGATACTCTAACTAGCTCTAAGCGAAGGCCCCTAAGGGGCTGTAGGGCTACAAAGAAGAAGAAGAAAAGAGAGATATATATATATATATATATATATATATATATATATAGATATATATATATATACATGTATATATATACATGTATATATATATATATATATATATATATATATATATATATATAGATATATATATATATACATGTATATATATACATGTATATATATATATATATATATATATATATATATATATATATATATATATATATATATCTATATATATATATATATATATCTATATATATATATATATATATATATATATATATATATATATATATATAAACACAGCTAGGGTCTTTCATTGATATGACAATAACTAAATAAATTTCATTAAATCTGTTGTGAGGCGTGCTGTGTGGCTAATGGCACTGTCATGTTGAAACCAGGTACTGTTGATGTCAAGTTCATCCAATTCTGGCCATAAATAATCGTCCAACATAACACGATTGGCCGTAATATGACGGTCGTTTTCATTCACGAATAAAAAAATACGGCATGAAAACCGCACCAAACAACGGTGTCTCAAGAAGCACATGTGGGTCTTTTGCTGATCAATAACGCATATTTTGCTTAATAACAAAGCCATTGAGCCAGAAATGAGCTTCATCACTAAAGATAATCTTTCGACAATAGTTGTTCGTGAACTTTACCATGATGAAAATGCTGACTTTAACTAAAGTAGGACATTGACAGCTCATCAAAAAAAAGTTTAAGGGTGCGTTCATATAAAGACACGAAATTGTTATGCCCCTCATGCAAAACCCTAAAACCCTATATACTTATATCTATATATATATATATATATATATATATATATATATATATATATATATATATATATATATATATATATATATATATATATATATATATATATATATATATATATATATATATATATATATATATATATATATATATATATATATATATATATATATATATATATATATATATATATGTGTGTGTGTGTGTGTGCATTTATATAGATATATGAGCTTAATGTCTGTAGTGGTGTTTAGACATAGGATTATCTGCACTATAAAAGTGTCAATATGTAAAATATGCGATGAAAACATAGTATATATTCATATTTTTATTAGACTTGCAACGAATATTCGGTTCCTATTCGATATTCGGCCTATTCGGCTGCTTTTATTATATTCGGCTGCTTTTATTATATTCGGCCGAATAACGAATATCTACATATTATTCGGCCGAATACCGAATACTTAAATAATATATTTTGTCACAGAGAAATAATTGGTAAAATGAAAAATTAAAATCGATTCATTACGTATATATATTTATATTTTCATTTCTGTTATAATCATTTATTAAGTAGTCATTGGTACATAAAACAGGTGCATAATTTAATCATTTTCTGCACTAAACAAGTTAAGAATTTTTCTATGCATTTGAATTATTTTCAAAATCAAAATTTTCTGCATTTTTAGGAAGTAGTTTACTTCTTTTCTCGTGGACCATCCCAACTTCAGAGAAAAGGCGCTCTGAATAAACACTACTTCCTGGCGCCGACAAATATTTTGCTGCAATCTTAATCAAACACGGAAATTCAAATTTCCTTGCTTGCCACCATGTATACGGGTTGTCATGACGTGATATATTACTAATAATTAAGAAAAGATCCATTTCTGTTGAAACTGCATTTTTTTCTGTTGATGTGTTTCCGGAAGCTGTGCTTTTTTCTGCTATCAGATCTTCGAAGCAATCCATAAAAGTTCAGTGAATAGTCTGATTTAGACTTTGTTCTTCAGTTCTCATCCTCTTGGCCAAAGTAGGGGACGAACTCGCGCTATCGTCGCTTGTTTCTTCACAGCTCATTTTTATGCTATCGATTAATACATACTGCTTCACTTTTTAGGGTTTTGTAAAATAATTTTACAAAACCCTACTAGTTTCGCGACCTGTCTGTCCGTCTGTCCGTCCGTCCGTCCGTCCGTCCGTCCGTCCGTATGTCACAGCAGTTTTTCTCGCAAACTACTTGAGCTAGAAACATCAAATTTTGTATACAAGTGTAAAGTGTTGCTCTCTTCAAATTTCAACTACAAAAAATTTTATAAGGCATTTAAGGGGGGTCTCCCCATATAGGGGAGTGGCCCCCGAAAAAAAAATTTCATGAAAGGTAGCCGATATGGGTATCAAATGAAAGGTCTTGATAATAACTTTTCAAAACAGGTCTTAATTAAATACATTTTGCTTTGAGGGACGCGTAGGGAGGGGAAATACACGAAAAATTGGTGTCTCCCCTCGCGATTGGACACCTGTGATTCGAAAAATCTGAAAAAAATTATGGTGGTAGGTGTTTATGAGTACAAAAACAACAAATACCTTAGAAGTCGAAATTCGCTCAACTTTGTTAATAATAGTATGATTTCGAATTTCACATTTTCCCTAATAAAATCGTATCGGTACCGTGAAACTGAACGAAACTCGATATTTTCATAGTCCCACTAAGGTTTCTTTAACTTTGTAAGTTTGATGAAAATCGAATGATCTACACGGAAGTTATAGCCGTTTGAAATTTCTCCAATTACAATAACAATAACACATGATTTTGGTATTTTATGGACTTTCCATCGAATCAGTCACTGCAGTTTTGACTTGATCTTCTTGAAATTTTCCAATAAGGTTGATAACATTAATATTTTTGAGAATTCATGATTTGAGTGATTTTTGTTGGGTTGCAACAAAATGGCGACCGTTGAAAGTAGAATCACAATGGATTTTCCTTTGAACGTGCACATCTCTTTGACATATTTCTTGACGTTATTCATTGCTGATGACTGCATTTCTGGGAAGTTGGGTACAAAACCCTTCTGACATGAGCGTGTTGCATTGGTAAACTACTGCAATTAGTAATTAGTTGCGAGCGAACACATAAAACATGTTCGGATATATTCCCGCCTCATAACTGCAATAGTAGCGAGCAAACAAAACCTATGTACTCGCACTTCGCCAATGAAAATTAGCCATGGAAACACATGCGCAAGTAAATAAGCGAGCAGTTAAGTGAACGAGAAAGTTCAACCCGTAACAATATTTACATCATGAACAAACGGGGTGCTTCGAAGTGAGGTAAGCGGAGAGGAAAACCGAGAGTTCCGACATAAACACTCTTTCGCTCAGTATTCCCACTTTCGCTATTTCACCACGAGCGATCGTGGGAAAGCCGAAAGTTCTGGCTAAAACACTCTGTCGCTCAATGTCCCCAGTTTCGCTATTTCACCTCAGGAGATAGTGAGAAAGCCGAAAGCTTAACCCGAAAGTACTCTCTCGAAGTCGTAAGCTTAAGCGAGAAACACTCTTTCGCTCAATTTCCCCAGTTTCGCAAATTCACCAGTCGAGCAAGCGAGACGAAGCGGGGAGGAAAAACGTTCGTGGAACGAGAGCGCACGTGTTTGACTACTCAGCGCATTTTAAGAGAATTTAGGTCAAAGAATAGTACTTAAACTTCTTGAGCGAGGTGGAAAAGTCAGTTGGAAGCCGAATGCGCAACGACGCGCATCCACGGTAAACATCAGCAGAACTGAATCGAAGAGTCAAATGGTGAGGTGTTGGCATTGTTAGCCGCGTTCCTCAATGCCTTATAGCGTAGCCGCTGCTGGCTACCATTAACTGACTTTACTTTCTTCCAGGCAACTTCCGTCCGCGAAGACACAGTATGGATAGATATTAACATACTTAACGAAGTGTAAAAGTAATTAGTATGGATAGTTGTTAAAATAATAATTGAAATGTTAAAATAATTGTAAGTGTTAAAGTAATTAATTTAAAATATAAAATAAAACTAAATTCTTTAATTATGTAACTCTCGTCTTCTTGTTGATTTAGTGAAAATGGACAGAGTAGCAGGTAAGTGGTGTTAATAGGAGTTCTCTTTCCCCGGGAGCCTTGATGTTGTATATTGGATACACATCAAATGTGCTCCCAGTTCATACCAGTATACATAGGGTATACTGGTGTTGTAACAAATTGGCGCAGCCGGTAGGATATCGGTTTTGCAGCGACCACAGTGTAGCGCATTGTGTAGCAAATTTAAATGGGCTAAAAATCGATTTTCCCAGCCGGTATCCGAAACCCTTCAACTCCTGTATGACACCATTGCTACTCATACTGTCCATCAAACTGGATCGGCTTGCTTAAAGGAGGGTCAAATAATAATTGTAATCATTTAAAACCCAAAAATATAATATCGGTATCTAAATACAATATTGTTACTACTCATACAGTACATAAAACTAGATTAAACTTCTCAAAAAAGAAAATAAAAATAATATTGATTGTTCAAATAACAAAAATATAATATCAATATTCAAATACAAAATTAAGGTTACTCATACTTTCCAGCAAACTAGATTAATCTTCTTAAATAAATCATCAAATAAATATTTCAATTAAATAACAAAAAAAAAAGTATGAATATCCAAACATAATATTCTTGATCAAACTGAATCAGTCTGCCTTTAAAATAAACCCAAATACTTATATTGATCATCCTGATAGCCAAAATATAATAACAATATTCAAATATAATACTAATCCTACTCATACTATTCATTAAATAATACCAGTCCTAAAATCAAATAGTCATATTGAACATTTAATTCTTCATTCATTTACTCCGTCATTCATATATCTTAAATCTCATCTTTCTTATCTGAAGTTCATTCGAACTAACTCCCAACTCGTTCAAACCCAACGTAGAATTTATAGATATAAAGTTTCAAACAACTAACATGCAAAACACAAAACATTACAAGTAAATATTAAACACAAATAAGCAAACCGAAAACTTAATAGCGAGGAAACAAACGCGTGCTCATTGTTATCGAAATCACTCCTACCACTTAAACAATAATAACAACAATAACGCGTACCTAACATACATGCATATTAAAGTCTTATCTTTTGAATGAAGTGAGCATACGAATTCCCTAAGATGCAATTTAAAGAGCAAAGAAAAACAAACATTTAAGTACAAATTGAATAAATAGACACCTGGGCAATAATTTTTAAATGCAATAACACGGAAGAGCTAATGAATTAAATTAACGGCGCTAAATAAATATAAAAAAATAATTTACATGAGAACGGCAATTTCCAAACGCAAAAAAAAACATGAAATTAATTTAATTTCCAGTTACACTGAAACAATTTAAGAATGGGAACTTTGAACCAACAGAATTTTAGTTATTAGAACAATACAACAATGCAAACGGTTTCACCGCAAACCCAATTATCTCTTTCAAGTTCCACTGCAATTCACTCTCAAATCACCAAATTCATAATGTTAAGGAAACGGGAAAAGTGGCAGTCAAGTCGGTAAAACCTCGGCAAAACTATCAGCAGACACGCTATTTCGATGTCTAAATTGCACGATCACTGGAATGAAAACCAGTTGATTACACAACAGCCTCTGAGCCGTCAACGTAAGCTGTTGGCGGACATGCTATTTTTAGTTATAAGTCCTGAAAGAAACAAATAATAGCCTCTGAGCTGCCCGACTTAGACTTTCGGCAGACACGCTACATTTAGTATTAAGTTACCTATATGCAAAACAGACATCGCTTTACCATCCACTCAGAGCCTCTGAGCTGTTGATCCAAAATGGTTTGCAAATACGCTATTAACCAAGTACCCTTTAAACAAGCCACTACGTTTCCTTGCACAATAAATACCTTATATAACTGCTAACTGTTAGAAAAAAGCCGCAAATAAAACTCCTGTAGAAAGCGCAAGACAATTCAAAACCCACCCATTTCCCACCCTTTTACTTTATATATGGGGCAATATCAAATAGCGTCTTAGAATGCTATAATATATATATAATTTAAACAATCTTTTTCTCAAGATCGAGATCAAAAATTTAGTAACGGCTAATGAAGTGACCTCGCACGGCACTGTACTGCCTTCCAGTAAGGTCCAGGACAGTATTATGCGAAACTAAGTAGACACACACTAGGGAAAAATTAGGCGGAACACATATAGGGTCTTGAATGAAGACCGAAACTATATGTTCCCAAGCCCATATAGTGATTGTGTCGCTTCGATCATCTTTTACAATAATATCTCGCAAGAAATTTTCAATGCAGTATATCTATTTAACAATTCACTAAAATCAATAAAAGTATAAAACAGAGCTCAAAATCACTCTTTCTAGTTTCAGTTTGAGAAAAAGGTCGACTTAATTTATATTAACCCATTAAACATTTCTATACTTAAGTAAAAAACCTACATAATAATTCCGATTTATAACTATCTACACATACTGCTGGATACATTTCTAATAACCCCCCCTTTTTTACCACTACAAACGGATAAAAAGTATGTAATAGACAACTTGAGCCAATTAATCGACAATTCAATGCATATACCTTGAAAGCTCTTCCTCCTCACAATTGCATAGCATAGATGAATTAAAAGTCCAGCCCACTACGAAATGCATTAAGCCCACTAAATTAAAAACGAATGCGCTAATTTCAACTAATTTAATACTAACCAAACCACTACTAACGAGCAGCACCCATGATCTGTTTTTTTTTTTTTTCATCTCGCACACTATGAGCATAATCCAACCATTTACTAATAAGCTAAGTCCCTAGGAACGATACGATTGGATAACGATTTACTTAATACCCATATATTAGCAAGCTTCCTATAAATAACGTATGAATCCAACCATTTACTAATAAGCTAAGTCCCTAGGAACGATACGATTGGATAACGATTTACTTAATACCCATATATTAGCAAGCTTCCTATAAATAACGTATGAATGATATCTTGCACCGAACCACTCGTAACAAGTTGCAAGAATGCATCGAAGAGCGCGGAATGTTATCATCTGATAACAAGCTTAAACGAGCATGCACACAATCATTTCGTGTGATAGCAGATAGTAAAACATGTGGGATAGGTAAAGACAATGCATGCGACACAACTCCCCAGATCGATCCAGCTTATACGAAGCCTGTACGAAGTAATCTTCGTCGGTGCCGTAATATTAAGTTTTCTCAGTGGCGTTTCGAGTCACAGGTATGCATCGAAGAGCGCAGAACGTTATCACTAGATAACATGCTTAAACGAACATGCAAACGGTCGGCTCGATTGATAGCTGCTAATACACCATGGGGAATAGGTAAAGAGAATGTATGCAAGTATGCATCGTAGAGCGCAGAACGTTATCACATGATAAAACGAGCATGCAAACGGTCGGCTCGAATGATGCCTGCTAATACACCATGGGGAATAGGTAAAGAGAATGTATGCAAGTATGCATCGTAGAGCGCAGAACGTTATCACTTGATAAAACGAGCATGCAAACGGTCGGCTCGAATGATGCCTGCTATTAAACCATGGGGAATAGGTGAAGAGAAACTTGTACGAAGCCTGGACGAAGTGATCTTCGCCGGCGCCGTAATACAAAGTTCTCGTTCGGGTGAATCTAAAGAAGCGATTGGAGGGAACGATATTATCACCCGTACGAGTATGGGCAAATGGGATGCCGTACAAGCGACTTACTATACCCATGTACATATTCACACATCCCACCCCATTAAGATACTAACAGAAACTCCCGCCTACATACTTAAAGAAACTCCCACTAATCCAATGGCATATTAAAGATGGAAAACTAGGTAATGTAGTCAAAATATGAAAAGCGAAAGGTAAACGAAGGGAATAATAATAACATTAGTAATATGGGTACGTTAGTTGAATAGAAATTAAAAGGGAAAATAGATGTATAGGGGAAAATTGCACGGAAAAACAAAATGAAAAAAAAATGCCATCGCACTAACGCTAACTGTTATAATTTACTAAAACCTGTACTAAACAAATAGTAATACTCTAATGCGAATAATAACCAATAACCGAAAGCAACATCGAATTAATTAGTAATTAAAATATTTGAATATACGCAAGAGAACTTTAATACTATTTGAAAGAATTGAGGAAATCAAAAGCCAAAAAATATACGAGTAGAATAAAAATTCCAAGACGATAAGTAATGTTAAAAATAAGAGAAAACCATTAACTTCTAAATATAAAAAAGATCGGCATTGAATATGAATCTTAAAAGAAGTTGTAACCATATTATTAAAACCAATTAAAGGAAGAAATTGTAGTCCGCTATTTTTCAATTGTAAAATAATAGTTTATTGTCAAGAAAAAACAATTTAGGGTCGGAAAATATGTTCAGTATGGTTTACAATATTATAGTAAAACGAAATAATTTATAATCCTGTAATTTACGACAGAAGCCAATTTAGCACTATTCCATTATTGCATAGAACCAAATGAAATACTAACATCTTAGTGTTTGAAGCAAACAAATCATTAAACCAAACAGGATCTTAGCTCATTGTATCTAAAGTAATACTTAAGCATCATTACAGTAACCTATGATTAAATCAAACAGAACCATGTATAAAATCGAATTTCAACTTATTAATTAAAATTGAACTGGCTTATGAAAGCAACATGAATATGTAATGCATATCAATTAACATTAACTCACGGTACCAAACAAAATATAAAAGATGTATAAAATCAAATTTCAACTTATTAATTAAAATTGTACTGGCTTATGAAAGCAACATGAATATGTAATGCATATCAATTAACATTAACTCAAGGTACCAAACAAAATATAAAAGATGTATAAAATCAAATTTCAACTTATTAATTATAATTGTACTGGCTTATGAAAGCAACATGAATATGTAATGCATATCAATTAACATCAAGGTACCAAACAAAATATAAAGGATGTATAAAATCGAATTTCAACTTGTTAATTATAATTGTACTGGCTTATGAAAGCAACATGAATATGTAATTAACATTAACTCAAGGTACCAAACAAAATATAAAAGATGTATAAAATCAAATTTCAACTTATTAATTATAATTGTACTGGCTTATGAAAGCAACATGAATATGTAATACATATCAATTAACATTAACTCAAGGTAGCAAACAAAATATAAAAGATGTATAAAATCGAACCTCAACTTCGTAATTTTTAATTGTAATAAATTATAGTTAAACACTGACATGTAATAGATGTTGATTAACCTCAACTCACGGTACCAAACCCAGTATTAAAATATGAGTACATCAAATCAACGATCGAATCAAACGGAATGTAAAATTGTACAGAATCAAACTTAAGTTAACGACAATTAGAAGTTAAAACGCCTACCAATGAGGATACGAAATTAAACGATAGAACTACGATACTAGCTAGTGAAAGTTCAAACAAGCAGCAGAACAACGGTTAAAGGTACGTTGCGAGAAATACAGTGGATAACAGCGATGGCGGTAACAGCACGAAATATAAGTACGAATGATTTGCACAAAAGGGAAGGTAGCGAGAATCAACCAACTTCAAAAACTGCGAAAAAACCAAGAGTGAGCGTAATTCTTTGGGGTACATTAAGTAATCCAGATCACCGGAGTAGAGCGACGATTTATTGTACTCTCCAAGTACACTAATTCCTATCTTAAAATGCCGGAGGAATGTTGCATTGGTAAACTACTGCAATTAGTAATTAGTTGCGAGCGAACACATAAAACATGCTCGGATATATTCCCGCCTCATAACTGCAATAGTAGCGAGCAAATAAAACCTATGTACTCGCACTTCGCCAATGAAAATTAGCCATGGAAACACATGCGCAAGTAAATAAGCGAGCAGTTAAGTGAACGAGAAAGTTCAACCCGTAACAATATTTACATCATGAACAAACGGGGTGCTTCGAAGTGAGGTAAGCGGAGAGGAAAACCGAGAGTTCCGACATAAACACTCTTTCGCTCAGTATTCCCACTTTCGCTATTTCACCACGAGCGATCGTGGGAAAGCCGAAAGTTCTGGCTAAAACACTCTGTCGCTCAATGTCCCCAGTTTCGCTATTTCACCTCAGGAGATAGTGAGAAAGCCGAAAGCTTAACCCGAAAGTACTCTCTCGAAGTCGTAAGCTTAAGCGAGAAACACTCTTTCGCTCAATTTCCCCAGTTTCGCAAATTCACCAGTCGAGCAAGCGAGACGAAGCGGGGAGGAAAAACGTTCGTGGAACGAGAGCGCACGTGTTTGACTACTCAGCGCATTTTAAGAGAATTTAGGTCAAAGAATAGTACTTAAACTTCTTGAGCGAGGTGGAAAAGTCAGTTGGAAGCCGAATGCGCAACGACGCGCATCCACGGTAAACATCAGCAGAACTGAATCGAAGAGTCAAATGGTGAGGTGTTGGCATTGTTAGCCGCGTTCCTCAATGCCTTATAGCGTAGCCGCTGCTGGCTACCATTAACTGACTTTACTTTCTTCCAGGCAACTTCCGTCCGCGAAGACACAGTATGGATAGATATTAACATACTTAACGAAGTGTAAAAGTAATTAGTATGGATAGTTGTTAAAATAATAATTGAAATGTTAAAATAATTGTAAGTGTTAAAGTAATTAATTTAAAATATAAAATAAAACTAAATTCTTTAATTATGTAACTCTCGTCTTCTTGTTGATTTAGTGAAAATGGACAGAGTAGCAGGTAAGTGGTGTTAATAGGAGTTCTCTTTCCCCGGGAGCCTTGATGTTGTATATTGGATACACATCAAATGTGCTCCCAGTTCATACCAGTATACATAGGGTATTCTGGTGTTGTAACAAGCGTAGGTCTGTTTACCCAACTTGTTCTTTTTGCAGTTGATTGGTGAAAACATTCATTTTAAATCTTGGATCGAGAAAGGTAGCAACCAAATGATTTTTACTCGTTGTAATGTCTTCAAATCGTTCTTGTAACCCTTGTTGTATGACGAGTATTGCCTGGCTTAATTTGGGTGTTAGCTCTTTTGACGTGCTCATTTTATTGTAATATCGCATTAAGGTAGCAACATACAGAATAATTTCAGAAATGCAAGCGTAGCCGGAACTTATAAGTTTTGTTATCTCCTCAAATGGTTGCAATAATTTTAAAAGATGCTCCAAAAGCTCCCATTGTTAAGCAGTCAAATTGGCAATATGACAGTCCGTCAGATAGACAGAAATGGCTCGTTTTTGTTGCATTAGCCTTTCGAGCATATAATATGTAGAGTTCCAACGCGTGCTAACATCTTGGACTAATTCATGTTGAGGGAGACCCAAATCTTTTTGGACAGGATGCAGTTTTTCTTGTGCAGTACCAGAATGATTAAAATGAGTTACGATTTTTCTACCTGTAGCTATCATTTGAGTCACAATTAACTGAACCTTTAGACAATCATTGACAATCAATTGAATAGTATGAATGAAACAACGTGCTGAGGGCAACTCTGCATCACTAACAGCTTTTACTATGTTTCGTCCATTATCATGAATAACAATATGAATTTTTTCACGGATGTCCCACAAATTTGCAATTTCTTGTAAACTCATAGCTATATTCGTTGCTGTGTGTTGTCCCTCAAAATGCTTGATGCTCAATACTACATGTTTGAGGTTGAATTGGCGGTCAATAAAATGTGCAGTAAAACTTTAAAAACTGTTATGATTATGCAAGCACGTCCACATGTCGGTCGTTACGGGAATATAACCTGTCTCTGAAAGTAAACTTTTAATTTTCTCAACCACTTTACGATAAATTTCTGGAATCACATTGTCTGAAAATTAAGGACGACTTGGTATATTGTACCGCGGCAAAGCGCTATTAATCAGCCTTCTAAAACCAGCCCTTTCTACTATATTTACTGCCTCATTATCAAGTGCGATCATTTCAGCAATTAACACATGGTACTTTTTTGCCTTGGGGTCATTAATATCCCATAGTTTATTAATTTCTGCACATTTTTCAAGAGTTAATTGTTTTTTTGACGTTGAAGGTTTATTACTTAATTTGGAACCTGGTTTGTAGTTTCTTGCCCCTTAGGGAACGTGGGAACCAACTTATGATATTCTTCATTGTGTTTATTTTTTAAATGATTTAACATTTCCGATGTTGTCGCCTTTCTTCCAACGCCACCACGAGAAATTTTTATTTCGCACAGTTTACACACGGCACTTTTTGGGTCAGTTACATCATCCTCGAAGTATACCCATAGAGGCGATTTTTAGGTAAATTTCTCGAGAGAAATTTACCTATTGCGGAGAGCATCATATATATATATATATATATATATATATATATATATATATATATATATATATATATATATATATATATATATATATATATATATATATATGGGATATAACGAAATTTGTGACCACGATAGAGGTTGCAATTTTGCTTCGATTTTCACCAAATTTTCAGGAAAGGTGTATTGGGTAATTATCTCGGTTAAGTTCGTGAACCAGCTATATCGGCCGGGCAAAAACAAAATGGCGGCCATTTTAGACGAAAAATCGTGATTTCTATTCTGACCAAAGTATAGCTCCGATTTGGATGAAATTTGGTACAAAGGTTTATTGCTGTATGTGATGAATTTCACAATAAAACATCCAAAGTCGGTACGGCAGAAACAAAATGGCGGCCGCTCAAAGGTCGAAAACGTGCAAAATTTTGTTGTTGTAATAGTGGTCAAAGCTTTCAACAGATTTTCATGAAATTTGGTAACTTGATAGAAATTATAAGTATCTAAAGAATTACGTGAAAAAATTGTAGGTCAGGTTGCAAAAAACAAAATGGCGGCCAGTTAAAGGGCAAAATTTCAAAGGCTTTTTAAAGTCGCAATTTTAATCCGACATATACGAAATTCGGTTTCAAGATAGACATTATTTAGGCCTATAATCTTTGATATTTTGGTGATCATGCATGAGCAACTCTCAAAATGGCGGCCGTTTAAATATGCGTTTTTTTCAGGTTTTTGTGGCCCTCTAGCGGTCACATTTTCCAGCGGATTTTGATGAAGCTTGAGATTATGGATCTCTGTACTATGTTCTTGTATTATGCAGGAAATTATTAAAATTGTATGAAAAATAAAAAAGTCGAAAATTTAAAGCCTAATATTTTTAGCTGCCATTTTCTTTAAAAATTGAATTATTTTGCCCTGTCTAGAGTGAAACTTCTATTTGAACGAGATAGTACATTGATTGATGAGTTCCTAGCATACAAAGATTTAAAATAATCCAAAATAAAATGCATGCATTCAAAATGGCGGCCCCCAAAGGTCAGAAGGCAAGCGCAATTCGCTATTTTAGTGCCAACTGAAATAATGAATATTTTTCATGATAACGTTTTAAATAACTTTACTTGATAGAATTTATAAACCAGACCATTTTTAAGATATTGTAAAATCTTTTTAACAATCCCCTAAAAAAATTATAAAATCGCGACTTGTCTGTCTGTCCGTCCGTTTGTTCGTGCGTCAAAACAAGTTTTCTCGCAAACCACATGAGCTAGAACGAGGAAATTTTCTACGTAGGTCAAAAGTGGTGCCTCTTGAAATTTGCAGTGCAAGAAAATATTTTAAGGTATTTTAAGGGGGGTCTCCCCATACAGGGGGGTGGCATACAATTTTTTTTATTTCTGTAGCAGCCAAGATTCTCAACAGATTCCGTTGAAACTTGAAATTATAAGTTATTAACGCAAGTTAATTTAATTTAATTATGCAAATCGAATGACAAATGAAAAAGTCGAAAATTTACAGCTTAATATTTTTAGCAGCCGATTTCAATAAAAATTGAAATGACGGCCCTCATAGTTCAGGAAAAATTGAAAATGTATATATTAATGGCAACGCAAGTGCTGATTAAACTTTCATGGAAATCTTTTGAAATTAACTATTCGAGCTATTTAAGCCTTTGTGTGGTTACCACTGTGAACTGCGTAAACAGCAAATGCGAGAAGGGCGAAACCGGTATTTATATGTTTACAACAATTTATGATCCGCCGATTTTCAATATGTAATCCATACGTATGCAACTCAATTTAATTAGCAAAATATTTGCGCCCCGATAAAAGGTCTCTAAGAATGAACGTGGCCAGATTTTTTTTATGTTAATAAATACCCTTGTAGTACTACGAAAATTGCAGAAAGAAGTTGAGTAGTAGGCAAGCCAAATTTTTTTTCGAAGCTTTATGCTACATACGAGAAATTTACCTTTCCGGCTGGTGCTGCCAACGGGGATTTTTTTTAAAGGCCACAATCGATTTTTTTATTATTAAAGTACGTTCGTAATTATTTAATTGTTTATTTGTTAAATTTCACACTATCACACTTACAAACAGATAAAAACTAAGAAAGCAGAATAAACTGTACTTAACGTAATACGATATCCACGAAATGAACTTGTCGAAACACGCAGTGCGTTAGCAATATACCGCGCTAAAACTGAGCCGAATACTTTTGCCTAATATTCGGCTATTCGGTCAGGGGCCTCACCGAATATTCGGTGTTTGGTATACTGCCGAATATACTATTCGTTGCAAGTCTAATTTTTATATATATATATATATATATATATATATATATATATATATACATATAAATATATATATATATATATATATATATATATATATATATATATATATATATATACATATATATATAAATATATATATATATATATATATATATATATATATATATATATATATATATCTATCTATATATATATATATATATATATATATATATATATATATATCTATATATATACACATATACATATAAATATATATATTTATATGTAAATGTATATATATATATATATATATATATATATATATATACATATATATATATATATATATATATATATATATATATATATATATATATATATTGTAGTGAATTAGATGTTCAAAAATGTCCGTGAAGGACTGCAGCGATGGTCTGCTGCCTCGGCAGAAGAAGGTGTCGGTATCTGCCGAGAATGCCCTCGTCTGGAGACGCGTGAATGCGCTGGCAGGCTAGCATTGCGGTGTCGTGGGGCGGGTTCATTTCCCCAGCACGAGGACCCACTACAAAAAATTTCGCACTCACGAATTTGATTGCAGATCAAGAGGCGACCGAAGTCGCAAAAATTGTAGATAACTACACCGAGGGAGATATAACTTGTTACGAGAACAAGTGGAACCTGAAAAGAAAGGCGGACTTGGGGTAACCTCGTCATTACCCGACGAAGTTCATGGCCCACAAATGAAAGAAGGGCAACCGGGTGATGGTGGAGCCCCTTCGCACCCACCCAACCGGAATAAATCCATATATATTTTGTTGCAGTGGCCAGGTATTCCTCTTCTGAGTGGAAAACTCATACAACTTGAATTGCATGAACTTTCCCATCAGAAGGGGAGTACCCCGGTGACCAATTTATGCCATAGAATTATACAATTTGATTGCATAACTCTATGCCATAAAGAGGCACTCTGCTTGGGCCACTCAACCCGCGATATCACCTGAAACCAAGAAGAATTGGCTATGTACCCGGCGGCTGGCTCATGTCTTGAGGTGGAAGCCTGCCACCGTACCGGGTCCTATACCCGGTTAGAGTCGGGAGAAAGGAAAGACCGATTTTGTGGGAAAATTAGCACTTCATTAGATTATTCATTTTATTCTTTCGCAAAATATATTTAAACATAAACATCATAATTATGAAGCATACAGTTCTATTTATTCACAAGTTAAGCACTCTGTATGCAAGAACTAACGATGATCAGTATTGGAGATATACAGATCAGTATTGGAGATATACAGATCGAATCGAAGCCAGCGGTGAAGTACCTGGGGCTACTGATCGACTCGAAGATGAGTTTCTCTGAGCAAATCAGGGCAACGGCTGAGAAGGCTGCTTCGGGAATATCGGCCCTGAGTCGACTTATGGCCAACGTAGGGGGACCCAGCCCATCAAGAAGACGCCTCTTGATGAGTGCTGTAGGGTCAGTGCTACTGAACGGAGCAGAGGTATGGGGCGACGCTCTCAGCAAGGAGGTATACCGAAAACGATTGGCACAGGTACAGAGAAGAGGAGCACTGAGAATTGCATCTTCGTATCCAACAGTCTCCGACTCGGCGGTGAGAGTGTTTGCAGGCGTGATTGCTGTCGCCCTCCTTGCTAGAGAGCGCCGCGCTATTTACCTGCGCCGAAACGAGGATGCGAGGGAGATGGTTGTCCGCGAGGAGAGACAACGCTCGCTCAACGATTGGCAGCAGTCTTGGAGGAATTGCACGAAGGGAAGGTGGACTGCGCGCCTCATCCCGGATGTGAGACCGTGGCTAAATCTAAGGCATGGTGAGACTGACTTCTATCTGACCCAGCTGTTGAGCGGGCACGGGTGTTTTCAGTCTTACTTGCACAAGATTGGTAAGTCACGGTCTCCCGATTGTCGGTTTTGCCCAGGAGAGGAGGAAAATGCCTGTCACACATTTTTTGCGTGTACAAAATGGATCAGGTTGCGAAGGGAACTCTCCAGGGAGACGGGAGAGCTCACCCCGGATAATATAGTTGCGGTGATGCTCGAATCGGTTGACAAATGGAACCAGGTGGCACATTATGCTCGGGCAGTCCTAAAATATAAAAGGGACTCACAGCAGCCGGAGGCACTGGGGCTGGGGGATCGCTCTTCTGGCAATTCCTCTTCCCCTCTCCCCTCCCGCTAGGAAAGGGACTCCCCAGCTTGAAGGCGCCCCACGGCGTAAAAAAACGAGACCTGGCCCGAAGTAATGTGTCAAACGGTTCCAGGCTAGGTTCTCAGATTGACAGGGGAGGTGTTTAGTGGGTAGTCCAAAGGTATCCTCCATGGGAGTCCCACACTGCCAGACTCGGCGGGCATAAATGCCTTCACCTCCCTACCACAAAAAAAAAAAAAAACGATGTAAACGTGCAATAAATACATAACAATTTATTTAGTTTTTTTTTCGATATAATTTATCATCGCCTTTGCAATTTTCTTGATTGCATTAAATTTATTAGAATTATAAATAAATTTTGTTTTTTTCTTTGTTTTCCTATTTTAAAGCAAGAGCCTGATGTGTTTTTTTTTTTTTGGAAATAATACGAATAATGACAATGTTTCCACTTATTGCTTAATGAAATAACACAAGACGTACAGTAACTGGTGTTTAATCAAAAAACAAAAAAAACAAAAACCTCAAACCAAAAATTGCAAAATCAGCAAAAAGATCAATCATTCATAAAAGATAATTTGAAGCAGAAAATATGAGTTGTAATGGATTTTTTATTTAGTTCGTTTTGAAGCGGACTGATACTATCAGTATGTAAACAATTATTAGGGGATATCGTTTTCTAGTTTCGTGAGGACATAGCATATTGTTTGATTAGCGATTTAGCTAGTTAATTTTGGCGTGATAATAATATGAAAATTTCTTTCGCTTTAATAGTATATTTGTCCGTAACGTACACTTTTATCAAACTCTTCGTGTATAATAAAAATATCTAGAAAATCGGTTCTCTCTTATGCATATGTACACTCATCTCTATGTCTGTTAACCGCGACGTATTGTGCACTGTGTCCGAATTTCTTTAAATAGGAAAAAGGTGAATGAGCAGCATAAGTAAATGGATATGCTTGCATATAAACTAAAGCACATTAATATCTTTACGTAAAGTACATATAATCCAACGAGGTTTGTAATTTTCTAGCATATGCTAATCTATAAAAATATTTTATCTGTGGTCTTTTATAGTATTCAACATTACCCGACGAGCTTTGGCGGACTGACCGAACTAGCTACATTCACAACATATGGAATTCAAACTGAAAATGCTTTGAACAGTATCAAACAACATAATGACTAATGTATAAAAGCCGGCAAATTCAAATGCATAGTAATCTAGAAATGTTGGAAAATTTTAGTGGTATGAATCACTATTTGGACATGAGCTGGTCATTTTTCACAATTTCTATTTTTACATTCGCTATTTTCTTTATTTTTGGCTTGCATCCACAAAAAAAAGCCAAGATGACAAACAATAATGCACTCGTATTCAAAAAATATCCAATTTATCATTATTTTTATGCTTTATCTTATCATCGTGATCGTAGCAATTGAACATGCAAAAAATATATATATAAATAACACCATAAAAGGGTACTCACCCGCATGGTCCTCCGAGCGCTCGACGACGATGCAGATGGTCCTGTGATTCCGATTCTGTAACATCTATTTTAGAAGCTATTACTTCCATCAAATTGTAATTCTTATACTTGTAGTAGTCTGGTAAAACACTGAGGCAACAAATTCCTTTTATCACTTCTACTAGAATACACAAATCCGGATTTCTCAAATCTAACTTATAGGCAGAATTTTTAGCAGTAACTAACTCAGCTATTTTTCCTATTAACAAGTCTCGATCAACTTTATTGTTGAATCGCTTGTTGATAACAATTGAAAAGCTTCCAGCACTAGAAACAAAATATTCATCGATTAAAGAACTGCAAGCAAAAACTATGTCCACAACGTTAGCGCGGCAAACGATTGGTACTGTATAAACCTGAGTACGTATCTAGTGGCAGGAGAATTTTCTTGATAAATCCTTTTTAATAAGCTCAACTCCAATCTCAATCGGATCTTCAAATGCGGTTTTGATAACTATACAATTTTTCACTCCTGTATCCGCAGCCTGAAAGTTTGTAATGCTATGCTTTTTCAATAGCTCTAGGTCTATCTCTCGTCCCAAGCAGTCGGTAATGTCCATTTCAGATATCATAGGTTCTGTAGCTGGTTGACATGCTTCCGCCAATTGTCCATTTAGAATGTTGTAAGATTCACGGATGCACTCGTTTTCTTTGAAATTACATTCCACCAAAACCCTTTCTGTCCAAACGCTAACTGTTGCCGTTTCCACTAGGGAAAAATTAGGCGGAACACATATAGGGTCTTGAATGAAGACCGAAACTATATGTTCCCAAGCCCATATAGTGATTGTGTCGCTTCGATCATCTTTTACAATAATATCTCGCAAGAAATTTTCAATGCAGTATATCTATTTAACAATTCACTAAAATCAATAAAAGTATAAAACAGAGCTCAAAATCACTCTTTCTAGTTTCAGTTTGAGAAAAAGGTCGACTTAATTTATATTAACCCATTAAACATTTCTATACTTAAGTAAAAAACCTACATAATAATTCCGATTTATAACTATCTACACATACTGCTGGATACATTTCTAATAACCCCCCCTTTTTTACCACTACAAACGGATAAAAAGTATGTAATAGACAACTTGAGCCAATTAATCGACAATTCAATGCATATACCTTGAAAGCTCTTCCTCCTCACAATTGCATAGCATAGATGAATTAAAAGTCCAGCCCACTACGAAATGCATTAAGCCCACTAAATTAAAAACGAATGCTCTAATTTCAACTAATTTAATACTAACCAAACCACTACTAACGAGCAGTACCCATGATCTGTTTTTTTTTTCACCTCGCACACTATGAGCATAATCCAACCATTTACTAATAAGCTAAGTCCCTAGGAACGATACGATTGGATAACGATTTACTTAATACCCATATATTAGCAAGCTTCCTATAAATAACGTATGAATGATATCTTGCACCGAACCACTCGTAACAAGTTGCAAGAATGCATCGAAGAGCGCGGAATGTTATCATCTGATAACAAGCTTAAACGAGCATGCACACAATCATTTCGTGTGATAGCAGATAGTAAAACATGTGGGATAGGTAAAGACAATGCATGCGACACAACTCCCCAGATCGATCCAGCTTATACGAAGCCTGTACGAAGTAATCTTCGTCGGTGCCGTAATATTAAGTTTTCTCAGTGGCGTTTCGAGTCACAGGTATGCATCGAAGAGCGCAGAACGTTATCACTAGATAACATGCTTAAACGAACATGCAAACGGTCGGCTCGATTGATAGCTGCTAATACACCATGGGGAATAGGTAAAGAGAATGTATGCAAGTATGCATCGTAGAGCGCAGAACGTTATCACATGATAAAACGAGCATGCAAACGGTCGGCTCGAATGATGCCTGCTAATACACCATGGGGAATAGGTAAAGAGAATGTATGCAAGTATGCATCGTAGAGCGCAGAACGTTATCACTTGATAAAACGAGCATGCAAACGGTCGGCTCGAATGATGCCTGCTTTTAAACCATGGGGAATAGGTGAAGAGAAACTTGTACGAAGCCTGGACGAAGTGATCTTCGCCGGCGCCGTAATACAAAGTTCTCGTTCGGGTGAATCTAAAGAAGCGATTGGAGGGAACGATATTATCACCCGTACGAGTATGGGCAAATGGGATGCCGTACAAGCGACTTACTATACCCATGTACATATTCACACATCCCACCCCATTAAGATACTAACAGAAACTCCCGCCTACATACTTAAAGAAACTCCCACTAATCCAATGGCATATTAAAGATGGAAAACTAGGTAATGTAGTCAAAATATGAAAAGCGAAAGGTAAACGAAGGGAATAATAATAACATTAGTAATATGGGTACGTTAGTTGAATAGAAATTAAAAGGGAAAATAGATGTATAGGGGAAAATTGCACGGAAAAACAAAATGAAAAAAAAATGCCATCGCACTAACGCTAACTGTTATAATTTACTAAAACCTGTACTAAACAAATAGTAATACTCTAATACGAATAATAACCAATAACCGAAAGCAACATCGAATTAATTAGTAATTAAAATATATGAATATACGCAAGAGAACTTTAATACTATTTGAAAGAATTGAGGAAATCAAAAGCCAAAAAATATACGAGTAGAATAAAAATTCCAAGACGATAAGTAATGTTAAAAATAAGAGAAAACCATTAACTTCTAAATATAAAAAAGATCGGCATTGAATATGAATCTTAAAAGAAGTTGTAACCATATTATTAAAACCAATTAAAGGAAGAAATTGTAGTCCGCTATTTTTCAATTGTAAAATAATAGTTTATTGTCAAGAAAAAACAATTTAGGGTCGGAAAATATGTTCAGTATGGTTTACAATATTATAGTAAAACGAAATAATTTATAATCCTGTAATTTACGACAGAAGCCAATTTAGCACTATTCCATTATTGCATAGAACCAAATGAAATAGTAACATCTTAGTGTTTGAAGCAAACAAATCATTAAACCAAACAGGATCTTAGCTCATTGTATCTAAAGTAATACTTAAGCATCATTACAGTAACCTATGATTAAATCAAACAGAACCATGTATAAAATCGAATTTCAACTTATTAATTAAAATTGTACTGGCTTATGAAAGCAACATGAATATGTAATGCATATCAATTAACATTAACTCAAGGTACCAAACAAAATATAAAAGATGTATAAAATCAAATTTCAACTTATTAATTAAAATTGTACTGGCTTATGAAAGCAACATGAATATGTAATGCATATCAATTAACATTAACTCAAGGTACCAAACAAAATATAAAGGATGTATAAAATCGAATTTCAACTTGTTAATTATAATTGTACTGGCTTATGAAAGCAACATGAATATGTAATTAACATTAACTCAAGGTACCAAACAAAATATAAAAGATGTATAAAATCAAATTTCAACTTATTAATTATAATTGTACTGGCTTATGAAAGCAACATGAATATGTAATACATATCAATTAACATTAACTCAAGGTAGCAAACAAAATATAAAAGATGTATAAAATCGAACCTCAACTTCGTAATTTTTAATTGTAATAAATTATAGTTAAACACTGACATGTAATAGATGTTGATTAACCTCAACTCACGGTACCAAACCCAGTATTAAAATATGAGTACATCAAATCAACGATCGAATCAAACGGAATGTAAAATTGTACAGAATCAAACTTAAGTTAACGACAATTAGAAGTTAAAACGCCTACCAATGAGGATACGAAATTAAACGATAGAACTACGATACTAGCTAGTGAAAGTTCAAACAAGCAGCAGAACAACGGTTAAAGGTACGTTGCGAGAAATACAGTGGATAACAGCGATGGCGGTAACAGCACGAAATATAAGTACGAATGATTTGCACAAAAGGGAAGGTAGCGAGAATCAACCAACTTCAAAAACTGCGAAAAAACCAAGAGTGAGCGTAATTCTTTGGGGTACATTAAGTAATCCAGATCACCGGAGTAGAGCGACGATTTATTGTACTCTCCAAGTACACTAATTCCTATCTTAAAATGCCGGAGGAATGTTGCATTGGTAAACTACTGCAATTAGTAATTAGTTGCGAGCGAACACATAAAACATGCTCGGATATATTCCCGCCTCATAACTGCAATAGTAGCGAGCAAATAAAACCTATGTACTCGCACTTCGCCAATGAAAATTAGCCATGGAAACACATGCGCAAGTAAATAAGCGAGCAGTTAAGTGAACGAGAAAGTTCAACCCGTAACAATATTTACATCATGAACAAACGGGGTGCTTCGAAGTGAGGTAAGCGGAGAGGAAAACCGAGAGTTCCGACATAAACACTCTTTCGCTCAGTATTCCCACTTTCGCTATTTCACCACGAGCGATCGTGGGAAAGCCGAAAGTTCTGGCTAAAACACTCTGTCGCTCAATGTCCCCAGTTTCGCTATTTCACCTCAGGAGATAGTGAGAAAGCCGAAAGCTTAACCCGAAAGTACTCTCTCGAAGTCGTAAGCTTAAGCGAGAAACACTCTTTCGCTCAATTTCCCCAGTTTCGCAAATTCACCAGTCGAGCAAGCGAGACGAAGCGGGGAGGAAAAACGTTCGTGGAACGAGAGCGCACGTGTTTGACTACTCAGCGCATTTTAAGAGAATTTAGGTCAAAGAATAGTACTTAAACTTCTTGAGCGAGGTGGAAAAGTCAGTTGGAAGCCGAATGCGCAACGACGCGCATCCACGGTAAACATCAGCAGAACTGAATCGAAGAGTCAAATGGTGAGGTGTTGGCATTGATAGCCGCGTTCCTCAATGCCTTATAGCGTAACCGCTGCTGGCTACCATTAACTGACTTTACTTTCTTCCAGGCAACTTCCGTCCGCGAAGACACAGTATGGATAGATATTAACATACTTAACGAAGTGTAAAAGTAATTAGTATGGATAGTTGTTAAAATAATAATTGAAATGTTAAAATAATTGTAAGTGTTAAAGTAATTAATTTAAAATATAAAATAAAACTAAATTCTTTAATTATGTAACTCTCGTCTTCTTGTTGATTTAGTGAAAATGGACAGAGTAGCAGGTAAGTGGTGTTAATAGGAGTTCTCTTTCCCCGGGAGCCTTGATGTTGTATATTGGATACACATCAAATGTGCTCCCAGTTCATACCAGTATACATAGGGTATTCTGGTGTTGTAACAAGCGTAGGTCTGTTTACC
Organism: Odontomyia ornata; assembly: GCA_963969285.1. Classification (NCBI taxonomy): domain Eukaryota; kingdom Metazoa; phylum Arthropoda; class Insecta; order Diptera; family Stratiomyidae; genus Odontomyia; species Odontomyia ornata. The sequence continues at coordinate 232,401,966 of OZ017738.1, read as the reverse complement.
CAACTTGTTCTTTTTGCAGTTGATTGGTGAAAACATTCATTTTAAATCTTGGATCGAGAAAGGTAGCAACCAAATGATTTTT
>OZ017738.1:232261884-232396884 GCA_963969285.1 Odontomyia ornata | reverse complement strand
AAAAGGTGAATGAGCAGCATAAGTAAATGGATATGCTTGCATATAAACTAAAGCACATTAATATCTTTACGTAAAGTACATATAATCCAACGAGGTTTGTAATTTTCTAGCATATGCTAATCTATAAAAATATTTTATCTGTGGTCTTTTATAGTATTCAACATTACCCGACGAGCTTTGGCGGACTGACCGAACTAGCTACATTCACAACATATGGAATTCAAACTGAAAATGCTTTGAACAGTATCAAACAACATAATGACTAATGTATAAAAGCCGGCAAATTCAAATGCACAGTAATCTAGAAATGTTGGAAAATTTAAGTGGTATGAATCACTATTTGGACATGAGCTGGTCATTTTTCACAATTTCTATTTTTACATTCGCTATTTTCTTTATTTTTGGCTTGCATCCACAAAAAAAGCCAAGATGACAAACAATAATGCACTCGTATTCAAAAAATATCCAATTTATCATTATTTTTATGCTTTATCTTATCATCGTAATCGTAGCAATTGAACATGCAAAAAATATATATATAAATAACACCATAAAAGGGTACTCACCCGCATGGTCCTCCGAGCGCTCGACGACGATGCAGATGGTCCTGTGATTCCGATTCTGTAACATCTATTTTAGAAGCTATTACTTCCATCAAATTGTAATTCTTATACTTGTAGTAGTCTGGTAAAACACTGAGGCAACAAATTCCTTTTATCACTTCTACTAGAATACACAAATCCGGATTTCTCAAATCTAACTTATAGGCAGAATTTTTAGCAGTAACTAACTCAGCTATTTTTCCTATTAACAAGTCTCGATCAACTTTATTGTTGAATCGCTTGTTGATAACAATTGAAAAGCTTCCAGCACTAGAAACAAAATATTCATCGATTAAAGAACTGCAAGCAAAAACTATGTCCACAACGTTAGCGCGGCAAACGATTGGTACTGTATAAACCTGAGTACGTATCTAGTGGCAGGAGAATTTTCTTGATAAATCCTTTTTAATAAGCTCAACTCCAATCTCAATCGGATCTTCAAATGCGGTTTTGATAACTATACAATTTTTCACTCCTGTATCCGCAGCCTGAAAGTTTGTAATGCTATGCTTTTTCAATAGCTCTAGGTCTATCTCTCGTCCCAAGCAGTCGGTAATGTCCATTTCAGATATCATAGGTTCTGTAGCTGGTTGACATGCTTCCGCCAATTGTCCATTTAGAATGTTGTAAGATTCACGGATGCACTCGTTTTCTTTGAAATTACATGGCACCAAAACCCTTTCTGTCCAAACGCTAACTGTTGCCGTTTCCTATTATTATATGAGACGCAACACGACGACGAGGCGGATTGTTTTGACGACGAGAAATTTTGGTGATGCAGTGTGGTTGTGGGACTATTGCTGTTGGGGCGTTGCCGCGGAGACGCAGTCGAGCCAATCGGGGCACTCAATTGGCGATTAAACTCCGTTTTACGGCGATGAATGTTGGTCTAACTGATTTTAATCCCGTTCAAAGAACCGCTTCCACTCGTGTCGTCCGATTGATTCGCCTGACTCTGCCGTGAGTCTATCGGAAAATCCCATGGATTTGGGTCCGAACTGCTCCGATTATGGGCAACTATCTTCCTGTACTGGGTGTTGCAGTAGATGTGAGCGTTAGTGTAATTTAAATTATGGAAATCATTACCTGAAATATCACCAGCACCGGCACTAATTCCCACACGTGGGTTTCCTCTCAAGTCTCCTTCACTCAATGACAATTGCCCTGTCAAAAGTATTTCATCGTACCAGATCAATCTCAAATCGTACCGGTTCGATCGCAAATTGTTCTAGTTAAATCGGAAATTGTTCCAATTCAATCTGCAATCGTACCGGTTCGATCGTTTCAATTGATCTGGGACATTTTATGTTTGAATTTTTCTTTAACCCTTTAACTGCTCGATTACTACAGGGCAGCTAATTTTCTCGCAATCCCAAGGCGTTGCGGATTGCGAAGAAGGAGCTGAAGGATCTTTCAGGGTACCATGGGTTGTCTTCGCCGTTGGGACACGAAGTGGCGAACAATTAAAGAAAAACACAATTGACAGACGGACGGACTGACTTATGTTTATGTTTGGCCGGAAGTATACAACCCTTGCGCTTTTTTGGAAATATATGCGGACGGACAAAGAGACGTGACTAATTATCTATCGGCGCAAGTCTTTTGCGTGGTATATCCCCACTTCTTTTCCCGATGGGTCCGTTATCAGGTAACGGTTAGGTCCCATTACCTTCTTTATGCGGCTTTTCAAGAATCGCCTGTCCAGCTTGGCGTTGTAATTCCCCGCGGCGTCACTTTGCCGGAAATTTCGCCGGAAAACTTCATCTCCTTCTTTGAAATTAGCAGATCGTGACCTGAGATTGTACTGCGCCTCATTTGCACTTCCTGCTGTTATATCCTTCGTCTCCAACCTGGGGTTCTGCCGGCCACTTCCGGGGAACCCTAGGGTGTTACCTTTTAGAAACACTCACCTCGCACCTGAATTACTCTTGAAGCTGAAGACCCCTCTGAAAAATTGTAACAAAAACACCAAATGTTGCGTTTCTTTTTTCTACTTTATTTCTTCAACAAGTCCTACTACAGGTTTTACTAAAGCAAGTTGAGTCGCTTCCACGTGCCTTGGTCCGATGACGTGCCTGGATCTCCTTCTGTATTCCCCGGCGCAGTTCCTTCGCTTTCCGTCGGAAGTACGCCCGCTCAGTGGGTGTAACTGACAAGCGAGCTAGCCGCCTCAGCTCGTCCAACTCCCGCCTCTTGCGTTCCCGCTGCCCTCCGCGCTGATGTTGTTGCTTGCGGGGATGGTCGGTGGTGCTCAAGGGAGCCTTCAACCTCCTGAGGTACTCCTCTTTCGATATGGGTCGGGGACCAGCTCGGGGCTCTGCCTGAAGCGCCTGATCTAGGGTCCTAACGGGTGCCTGACGGGGGTGGTTCGCTGGCCCGAGGTCCTTAATTATCCTGGAGGCTAGCGGGTAGAGCGGCACGCAGGTACTGGCGAGCTTGGGTCGCGATGACGGTCCACCAGGTGTTGAAGGGCACTTTTCACGCCGTCCTGAAGGGGCCACTGCGGCTGCTGGTTGTCCACCTCTTCGGGTTGCCTGCAAGAAGGAAAAATTATATTACTTATGGTGGCCACACAGCGCTTACACGCTAAAAGCCTTGGAGGAACACGGCGCTAAGAGCCAACACCTCACCATAAGTAATTCGTTGATTGACGTAAGTGGAAATCGTGTTAAAAACCGGAACTTGTACCGTGTTTTACTGTCGCAGCGCGTATCACGACTGACTCACTAATGTTTGCCCAAGAACTTTAAATACCGTTCTCTCGTAAGCTTTTAGCCTCGATTCTCGCAAAAAGTGCTGAATAGCCGAACACGTGCGTTCTCGTTCCACGAAGCACTTTTCCTCCCCGCTCCGTTTCGCTTACGAATATGTGAAACTGGGGAAATTGAGCGAGAGAACGCTTTCGCTTAAGCTTTCGGCTTCTTGAGGCGAATTGATGGAGCTGGGGAAATTGAGCGAGAGAACGGTTTCGCCTGAACTTTCAATTTTCCCTTCAGCTGGGAGTACACCCGAAGCATGTCGTCTACGTGGTGATCATTCGTGTGAAGCGAATTGTGTATTGATATTTGCTCGCTCATTAAACGACAAGTATATGCTTCGGTGATAGTGGTCTATGTGCATGCTTTTAAAAGTTGATTGGTGAAGCGCGAGTATATAGGCAGTGCTCGCTCGCTTCGTAAATACGTAGTCGGTATTTACTCGCTCACAACATTTCTTCCGGCGGTTGAAAATTGGATTTATTTTACTTGGAGAGTACAATAAATCGTTGCTCTACTACGATTATCCGGATTAACCAAACATATCTCTAATTGATTCTTTTAGCCTTTGTTTTATCGTACATTTGGGTTGTTAGCTGATTTTCTTTATATTTCCTTTTATGCAGGTCGGTTATACTTATATTTTGCGCTCTTACTGTGTGCTGTTATCCGCTGTACTTCTTGCTGATTACTGTTGATCGTTGTTCCGCTGCCGGTTTGCGCGTAATTTATTTGCTATTTGCTAACGTAATTCTATCAGTAATTTCGTTACTACAAGTAATTCGTTGAAATTTCCAAATTAATTAGTTCATATTCGATTTGATTCTATAATATTGTGGAAATGATTTCGATATAGTTAATATTCCTTGTTTCAATTTATACAAACATGTATTTATAAGTTAATTTTACATTTGATACTATACAATAATAGAATAATGTTGCGTTTGATGTAATCATTACAGTTACGGGAATATAAATTAATGTTTTGTTTTGCTATAATGCTGAAGAGTGTACTGAATATCCTCATACCAATATGTATATGTACATTTTTACTTTAACGCCACACTCTGTTTCTTCATTTTATCTTTGTATGTTTATATTATATATATATATATATATATATATATATATATATATATATATATATATATATATATATATATATATATATATATATATATATATATTGTCGCGTGTTATGGTTCGCGGCCAATAATTTTAATGTTCCGGGAAAGTGAAAACGCAATGTCTTTTAATTTAAGTTAAAAGAGTTTATTTAATTACAAAAATGCACAATAATCAGTTTAACACTTTGTAATGATTTTCTACCTTCAACTCGAACGCGGAACCGACCTCTCATCGGTTCTAGACGTTAAGTCTGAGTAGTGCCAACGGATGGTACCAACAGGTCAACCAATCCGTGCACCGTAACCCATTCATGCGGTGACTGCTTGTCGGCCAGCTAGTTCGGAGAGGATTTCGGTCGCGGGTCTCCGAATGGATTACGCTCAATTACAATATTTCAGTCACCTGAACTTGCCCGTTTTCCAAACGCGTCAACAATTACTCATCCAGAACGAGAAACCTACATTACGTTAGTTCTGGATGCGATCTATCCACAGATCTCAAATCAAAAAAAACGCTACAAAATCCCATAGGCGCGTTACCGATTCACCGACGCGGTACCGAAAAATATACTACTCGAACTTAAACCGAAGAAAACTACTCTAAGGAAATGGCGAAACAAGCAAAGGTACCGCGTACCGCGCGCGACGCGAAACCGACTTCAGCGGATTTGCAGAAACCCTACCCTCGCGACGGCATACTTACCCTACACTCTCTGTTCCAAGTATTCGTGTTTGAGACACATCAAGGCAGAAGGGCGAGATCGAGGCTCAAATGCTAACATTTTGCTCAATAAGTCGTTAGAATATTCGCCCAATTGTCGACATAAATCGACTGGTTGCTTTGGCATCCGGTGAGGAAAGTTTTCGCGAGCTAGATATTCATCAATTTTACCGAAGACTGCAATCTGTACTGCGGATTGCAAGCGATATGCCAATTGATCAATCTGAACAAGGTAGCAAGCGTTACCTCGAATTTCCGCATTAAGAAGTGTCAAATCATTTTTTTTGGAATTTAATTAGAAATAGAATAATCGATTTCTAATAAAATATTGCAGACTAAATTTTCAGATTTAGTGTCGATTTTATAAATGTGCATTACAATCGCCTTAGAGCAGGGTAAAATGTGTTGCTTTTCCATATAGGCGAATTGAATACCGAGCACTTAGTCTGTCATCACTTTTATTTGCTCGTTTTCCAGCACAAATGACTTTCCCCCTAAGAATTGCTGCTTGACTTCTCAGGATCCGTACCTTTTTTTTTTTTTTTACGTCCACAATATTTGTTTCTGGATGGCCTCCGCTTACTTAGAATTTTCTTACTAGATAATCTATGTTGCAAACTGCATTCGCTCCGCCGGACATAATCCGAGGGCTAATTCGGTGGTAAATTTAGTCGGCTGCCAATGTCTTCTCGGAAGCGGCTATCTGAAATTGATTAGTCTCTGAAGCACTCGCTCACTAAAATTTGTTTCCAAGCGCAATTGCACTCTAGCTACTGACTTATGTAATAACCTTTTCTATTTAGTTATTAACTAAACTAACCTCTTTCCTAATTTTTCTGCTCCGGTGAATGTCACTGCCTCACGAATAACGTTTTCCAAAAACTCTTTAAGCACACCACGCGTTTCTTCATAGATTAAACCGGGAATACGTTTCACTCCACCACGTCGCGCCAAACGACGTATAGCTGGTTTTGTAATACCTTGGATATTATCACGAAGAACTTTACGGTGACGTTTAGCGCCTCCATGTGGCTGTCAAAATTTCCGGTTGTCACCTCGGAAAAAACATATGTGCGTGGAATGGCACTTCATATGGCGGAAATGTGCTTCTTCAGATGTCGCCAGTGGCATAGTTTTCTCGATGGCCACGGTGGAGGGGCATTTCCAGATGGCTATGTCTCGAAATGTGCCGGGGTTGGATTAATTCTATATTTCGAATATTTATATCCACGGATCTAAATATTTGGACAGAAAAAAAAATATTTTCTGCACAACGATATCCGCACAACAGATGAAGTCCGCTGGCACTTCGAGGACATATCCATCTGGCAGGTTACAAGGGTTCGGGATCGAAATCACTTCGATTCCTGGGCGCAGGCGTCACATTACACATTCCCCCCCCCAAAATCGAAGTAATTACGATCCCGTCTCCTTGGTAAAAGGTCTTGGTTAGGGACGTGGCGGGTCGAAGATCCGTTTCGAAGGATAGGCTACAATCCTGTTCGTGAAGACTCGGCAGTGACTATATAGTAGGAAGTCAGGTGTTATTCGGAGGCCTTCGTCTAGGCAGAGATTTGGGATAAGCCAAGGTTTCTCGTGGGAATTAGTTGCACTTCATCGTCTAAGGTCTTTTGCGTGGTAAATTCCCAGGGTCTTACCAGTCATGTCCGCGATGAGGTACCGGGTGGGGCTTATGACTTGTATGACTCGACACTTCACGAATTTCTTGTCTAGTTTGGCACTGTAATGGCGGGTGGCATCGCTCTGTCGGAAGTTTCGACGATATATTTCGTCGCCGGCCTTAAAGCCAGAAGGATGAGATCGCAAGTTGTACCGCTCCTCTCCCATCCGTCTACTTTCTTCAATCTTCTCCCGCAGTTGATCTCGCAGAAGTTGGAGCTTTTCGTGCGGTTCTAGAACCACGATTGGGTCCTCTAGCGATTTCAGCTGCCGCAATAGCCGGTAAGCGCTCCCATGACAGATCATATACTGGCCGAACACTGCAAAATACGGCGAAATGCCGGTCGTGGCGTGGTACGACGAGCGCAGTGCACTAGTGATGGCGGACAATTTGCGATCCCAGTCCCTCTGATTCGGGTGGACATAGGCGCGAATGGCCGCTATGAGCGTACGATTCAGTCGTTCGGATGCGTTGGCTTGTGGTGAATAGACGGCAGTTCGTTGGTGGATGATGCCGTATTTGGACATTAGGTCTCGGAACTTGCTGGAGGTGAACTGGACCCCATTGTCGGAGACAAGTTTCTCCGGAACTCCAAACATGTGAAAGACTCGGTTCTCCAAAAAGCTGATTATTGGTCCAGTGTGCATGTTACGTAGTGGTTCTATGATAGGGAATTTGGAGAGCTGGTCCAGGACCACGACAGCTCCCGTGTGACCAGAAGCAGATCGAGGGTAAGGACCGATAAGATCAATGTACAAGCGCTGGAACACGCGTTCGGGGACCTCAACCTTACCCATGGGTGGCCGAAGGATGGTGTTGGGCGCTTTAGTGCACTTGCATAGCTCACAAGAGGCTACGTACGCTTTTATCTGTTGTGCCATCTTAGGCCAAAAGAAACAGGTTTTCAACCGCCTAAGTGTACGACCGTATCCGCCGTGCGCACTTGATGGGTGGTCATGAGCCCGCCTGATAAGATCAGTGGTTAATTCTTCGGGCACCCACAACTTCCACTGTTCTTCTTCTTGTATGGGATCTCCGGAGGCGTGTCCCATCCGTTTGTAAATAAATCCATCCGTCAACCGCAGTTCAGGAAGCTGGGGCTGTTGATTCTGGATAGTGTGAATCAGTTGTGTGTAGGTTACTGACTTGAAGGCAGGATGGTCCAGATCGATCAATTGGGGGCTGTCGTCCTCTTGGACCAACTCGGCTCCTTCAGGGGCGAACATTCTGGATAGAGTGTCGGGGACTACATGCTGGCTTCCTTTTCGGTGGCGAATTGTGAAGTCAAATGCCTGTAGTTTCAGTGCCCACCTGGCCAATCTGCCGTTGAGATCAGTCTGGCTCATTAGCCATTTCAGAGAAGCGTGATCCGTAACGATTTCAAAGGTGTGTCCCTCCACATAGGCTCGGAAGCGTTTCACTGCCAACACCGCGGCTAGACATTCTTGCTCGGAGACCGTGTAATTTCGCTGGGCTGGGTTCAACTTGTGAGACATGAAGGCTATAGGTCTCTCCTCGCCGTCTTGTGCAACCTGGACTAAGACTGCTCCCACCCCATGTTGACTCGCGTCACAATGGATTGAGAACGGTTTGTCAAAGTCCGGGCTGTGCAGTACGGGGGCCGTAGTCAGACTCTTCTTTAGCTCTTCAAAGGCTCGCAAGCTGGGCTCTTCCCAGACGAATTTACGTCCCTTACGCAGCATGTCGGTCAAAGGAGTGGTAATGGTGGCATAGTCACGTACAAAACGCTGGTACCATCCGCATAAGCCTAAGAATCGGCGTAACTGTTTGGTGGTCTTGGGTAGTGGAAAAACGTCAATCGCTTGAGTCTTTTCCGGATCGGTCTTGATATGCCCATGCCCAATGATGTGACCTAAATACTTCACCTCCGTCATCACGAACTGGCTCTTCCTTATGTTGATGGTTAATCTTGCCCTCCGGATGTGTAGAGCCACCTCCTGAAGCAGGTCGATGTGTTCGTCAAAGGTCTCGGTTATAAGCAACAGATCGTCCAAGTAAACGAAAACTTGGTGCCGCAAATGAGGTGGTATCACCTTGTCCATAAGGCGCGTCATTGTTTGGGGGGCATTACACAATCCGAATGGCATGGTCACGAATTGATATAAGGGCCGGCCTGGGACTGTGAAGGCTGTTTTCTCCTTTGAACCGGGGTCTAAAGGAATTTGCCAGAAGGCGTCCTTGAGGTCTAAGCTCGTGATGAAATGGGCTTTAGGCAATCGACTCAAAATGCCTTCGATCAACGGTAGAGGATATGCGTCCTTGACTGTGACGGCGTTCAAGCGTCTGGCATCTAAGCATAACCGGACCTTGTTCGGCTTGACCACTAAGGTGACTGGGGAAGCCCACGCGCTCTGTGATTCTTCGATTACGCCTAATGCTAGCATTCGATCCACTTCGGCATATAACGATTTTTCCTTCGCCGGAGATATGGCGAAATGTCTCTGTTTTATGGGTTTAGCATCCCCCACATCTATAGTGTGGAACACCAGGGCAGTCCGCCCGAGACCTTCTTTCTCGTGCGATGGAAAAGCCGATATAGCCGAGTCAAGACGCAGTTGCTGAGTTACATCCAGTGTATGCCGTAATAAGTTAGTGGGTTGAGATTGGTCAGGAACGGTGGTGACGGACTCCAGGGTCGAACCGGAAAATAGTGCCGGGGCCAAGTTAAATTTTCGAACGAAATCCACTCCTAAATAAAGATTCTGGGTTAACTGAGGTATGATGAAAAATTCCATAGGTTTAGTTACCCCTTTAAAGGTGACATCCGTCATAATTTTTCCCACTACAGAGTGACGAGTTCCGTCCGCCGTGCTTAACCAGGAGGTGAAATGACGGATTTGGTCCGCGTGCTTGGCCAGTACCTCCCCTGCAAACTCGGCAGAGATGCAATTCACACTGGCTCCCGTATCGACTAAGCCTGATACTCGTTTTTGCAGGAGGTGTACTGACGCATATGGCCGGACATCCTCCCTCAATAATTCGTCTAAGTATATGTCCTTCAACCTTTTTCTCGACTGCCTGACTTTTCTCCAGAAGCTCCGCATCCGACGCGTGGCTCGCTTGCTTCGCGGTGGGACAGTTGTGGCCAATTCCTCATGGAAGATGCGCTGTCGAGTAGCCAAATAATTCCGCAACCTGACATGAAAAGGTTTTACATGCCAAGGAGCCTTCGTCTCGCTATCATTTCCCTGCGCATTGGCCTCGGCGAAGGACGGCGTCGGTTGTGGAACTTCGGGAGAACTGGGTTTAGCGGTGCGAGTCAGCAGAGTTGGAGTCATGATGGGAGCTGGGTCATAGCTGGTGATGGGGTCTGGATTTGTTCGTCCGGGGTCTAGGAGTGCCGACGGGTGGTCGCGGCACTCGGTGGCAAGTTTTTTCGCCCTTTGCAATTTGCACAGTCAGGTGCGTATGTGTCGGCCTTCCCGCAGCGGTAGCAGAAAAGCGTCGGCTCCGCTGGACATGCGTAGAACCGATGTCCCGGTTGTCGGCAGTTCCAACAGACCGTCGGGCTTGTAAGTGCTTCAAGGGAGGGTCGATCAATCAATGCTGGGTCCTCAAGCTCCGGTGGTGCTCCGCTCCTCGGTACTGGTACTGGATCAGCAAGCAGGTGGTCCGCTGCCATCAACTCCGCGGTGTGATGATTTCGGGGATTTGGTCCCGTTATGCGAGGTTGTGGGCGGAAGGTACCTCGTCGCTCATCCAAGTGTTCTTGTCTACGCGCATGGAGGCGCAATCCCTGTATGGTGTTGATGGGAAAATGTAGCAGGCTGTTCTGGAGATCCCAGCGCATGTTCTCTCTGATAATTTCTACTAATTCGTCCTCGGGCATGGTATTTCGCAGGCGAGTGCTCAATCTCACTATACTGGTGTAGTACTGGTCGAACGGTTCGTGAGCGCCTTGTTTCCGTTTCTTTATTTGCTCTCTTAGCTCTCTCTCAGTGAAGCCATCCTCAAATCGATTGCGGAAGGCTGCACTGAAAGAGTGCCAAGTGGGACGTGGCGTGGACTCTTTAAAGCTCCAGTACCAGTCGGCAGCGTCGCCGCTGAACAAAAGATGTGCATGCCGGAGGAAGGCCGAGGAATCCCCTCCCAGGGTGCTGGATACCAACGCCTGAATCCGGAAAAGGAACCGGTCCGCCGATATCATATCGTTGAACCCTGTAAAGTTCAGGCGCCAACTCTCCATGATACGAGGCGTCGGGTCTCGAAAAGGTGCCAATGCGTTCCCGGGGGGAATCACATCCTCGATTGACCTGTGGTACTGAACTGCCTCGGGGGCTGGAGGTACCAACGGAGGTCCGGTACTGTGTCGCGGTCTGTATTCGGGAGCTCTGGGATCCATTCCCGAGTTCCTTGGGGGTGGGACCCATTGCTCGGATTGTCGGGAGTGGGGTATCGCCACACTGGGATTTGGCTCCCAGCCAAGCGGAGTTCTCACGCGGCTGGGTGGTTGGCTCAACGGGAGATTCTGGATCTTTCCCTCCAGGTTGCCAATCCTCTCCGACATATCCCTCATCAACGCCACGAGGGTGTCAATGGAGTGGGCGGAAGGCATGGTTGTCACCTCGGACACGACACTCGCAGCCGGAACTTCACCGCCTACTGCTCCTTGCAGGTCTAAGAGTGGTTGTGACGGTTCGGCTTCTGGAGCTCCTTTCGCCACTGCTCCACGCGTCGGTAGGGGCGTTCCGATGGGGACGTCTAGGGCGGTCCGCTCGATGGGTCGCCGACATAATGGGCAACTCTCTGACGTGAGGAGGAGCTGTTGTACACAGGCACGATGGAATAGATGTCCACAATCCAATCGCACACTGTGTACCCCCTCCACTACGTCCTCGAAGCAGATCCCGCAGTTAGCTGGTTGGACCGTTTTGGATCTGGTCCAACGCTTGTCTGGGGTCCGCTTCGTTGCCATCTTTGATTTTTGCTGATTTTGGGGTGGTTGCTATGTCTTAGTGACGAAAAAAAAAGAAAAATGTAATTATATACTACGACTAAGGACTTAAGTATAATATGACTAAAGGCTTAAAAATACTTTAGTGGCCGATAGTGGCGAGCTATTTATGTAAAATTGAAAAAAAAAATTTAATTAGTATATACTTTCCTTTTCAGTGGTCGAACTCTTCAGCGGGAAATGAGAGTGCGTGGTAATCTGCCGAAGAAAGGGTGCTTCGGTCGATTTACGAAATTTATCCCCATACCCACATACATTACAAACCGTTTCTAATCTACGTTAAATGACTCGACGAGACAAGTGGTAGAGCTACCGTAACGACTTTGTACGCGGTCAAAATTCCCGACGCGTGGAAGCATTCCGGGCTTCGCAACTCCAGCATACGCCATCGAACGTTGAACCGATACCACTCGTCTAACACGCATAAGAAATAGTTAGAATCCTTCCGCGACATAAAGGCAAGGTAGCCTTCTATTTTCTTGAGAGTCCATGCTGATAGGTAAACCCATCAGACTGGCAGTTCCATCAAGAAAATAGAAGGTCCTTACAGGGGTTAACCTGGGACAACACATCGGAAGGATTCTGTCGCGAAAGCAAAATCAAACAAAGGAGAGCGGAAGCTACAACTCACGTGAAGCGACCTCTAATGTGTATCACACAATTCCACTGCTCCTGATAGTGGGACTCGAGTACCAAAGTACCTTACATCCTCCGTAAAGGACCAACTCGTCAGAAGACGCGAAGTTCTTTCCCCCTTAGGATGTTGTTTGGCCCCACGTTGGGCGCCATTTGTAATGATTTTCTACCTTCAACTCGAACGCGGAACCGACCTCTCATCGGTTCTAGACGTTAAGTCTGAGTAGTGCCAACGGATGGTACCAACAGGTCAACCAATCCGTGCACCGTAACCCATTCATGCGGTGACTGCTTGTCGGCCAGCTAGTTCGGAGAGGATTTCGGTCGCGGGTCTCCGAATGGATTACGCTCAATTACAATATTTCAGTCACCTGAACTTGCCCGTTTTCCAAACGCGTCAACAATTACTCATCCAGAACGAGAAACCTACATTACGTTAGTTCTGGATGCGATCTATCCACAGATCTCAAATCAAAAAAAACGCTACAAAATCCCATAGGCGCGTTACCGATTCACCGACGCGGTACCGAAAAATATACTACTCGAACTTAAACCGAAGAAAACTACTCTAAGGAAATGGCGAAACAAGCAAAGGTACCGCGTACCGCGCGCGACGCGAAACCGACTTCAGCGGATTTGCAGAAACCCTACCCTCGCGACGGCATACTTACCCTACACTCTCTGTTCCAAGTATTCGTGTTTGAGACACATCAAGGCAGAAGGGCGAGATCGAGGCTCAAATGCTAACATTTTGCTCAATAAGTCGTTAGAATATTCGCCCAATTGTCGACATAAATCGACTGGTTGCTTTGGCATCCGGTGAGGAAAGTTTTCGCGAGCTAGATATTCATCAATTTTACCGAAGACTGCAATCTGTACTGCGGATTGCAAGCGATATGCCAATTGATCAATCTGAACAAGGTAGCAAGCGTTACCTCGAATTTCCGCATTAAGAAGTGTCAAATCATTTTTTTTGGAATTTAATTAGAAATAGAATAATCGATTTCTAATAAAATATTGCAGACTAAATTTTCAGATTTAGTGTCGATTTTATAAATGTGCATTACAATCGCCTTAGAGCAGGGTAAAATGTGTTGCTTTTCCATATAGGCGAATTGAATACCGAGCACTTAGTCTGTCATCACTTTTATTTGCTCGTTTTCCAGCACAAATGACTTTCCCCCTAAGAATTGCTGCTTGACTTCTCAGGATCCGTACCTTTTTTTTTTTTTTTACGTCCACAATATTTGTTTCTGGATGGCCTCCGCTTACTTAGAATTTTCTTACTAGATAATCTATGTTGCAAACTGCATTCGCTCCGCCGGACATAATCCGAGGGCTAATTCGGTGGTAAATTTAGTCGGCTGCCAATGTCTTCTCGGAAGCGGCTATCTGAAATTGATTAGTCTCTGAAGCACTCGCTCACTAAAATTTGTTTCCAAGCGCAATTGCACTCTAGCTACTGACTTATGTAATAACCTTTTCTATTTAGTTATTAACTAAACTAACCTCTTTCCTAATTTTTCTGCTCCGGTGAATGTCACTGCCTCACGAATAACGTTTTCCAAAAACTCTTTAAGCACACCACGCGTTTCTTCATAGATTAAACCGGGAATACGTTTCACTCCACCACGTCGCGCCAAACGACGTATAGCTGGTTTTGTAATACCTTGGATATTATCACGAAGAACTTTACGGTGACGTTTAGCGCCTCCATGTGGCTGTCAAAATTTCCGGTTGTCACCTCGGAAAAAACATATGTGCGTGGAATGGCACTTCATATGGCGGAAATGTGCTTCTTCAGATGTCGCCAGTGGCATAGTTTTCTCGATGGCCACGGTGGAGGGGCATTTCCAGATGGCTATGTCTCGAAATGTGCCGGGGTTGGATTAATTCTATATTTCGAATATTTATATCCACGGATCTAAATATTTGGACAGAAAAAAAAATATTTTCTGCACAACGATATCCGCACAACAGATGAAGTCCGCTGGCACTTCGAGGACATATCCATCTGGCAGGTTACAAGGGTTCGGGATCGAAATCACTTCGATTCCTGGGCGCAGGCGTCACATTACAACTTTCACTAATTTTAATTTTCACTATTAACAATCTAACACTTGTCCATAAATTTCTTATCGCAATTGTCTTCTAAATCACTTCACTATTACGAAAATCACTTTTCTATTACTCGAACAATATCGCTTCCCACACACTATCGCAGTTCCTATCGCGGTCGAATGAATGATTCCCCCATTCATTCAGCTCGCCTTTATATAGGGTCTCTAATCATTCAACTCAGTTCTTTGTATGTTTATATTTTCTTTTGTTCATGTATTTCTTACTATTACATTACGGAGATTTTTCTATAACACCTTTAAAATGAATAATCTATTTAACATGCTTAAACATCCATTACATCTATATCTAATTTTCTTAATATCTCCACCATTTTAACTAATGTGCCAATATATATTTGTGGATATTCGTTAGTAGGTGGGAGGTTACAAATTAGTTTTAATTGGAAAGGTATGTGTGTGTATTTAACATATGAAAGGTAGGTAGGTCGGGCTTAGAGGTATTTCGTTTACCCACATTCGTACGCCTGCGCCGACGTCAACGCTGGTCGCTTGGTTATCTTTCAGATTGTTTCAGCCAAGAGAGAAGCTTTTATCGAGATGGGGAATTGTGTCGGGTATGTTCGCTCTTCTAGCAACTAAACTTCGGTCTGAAAGTTTGCGTGCTCACTTAAGCTTGATAACAGTGAATAATGTGGTTTGTTTTTTCAGCGCATACGTGCAAATTGAATCTGACGAGTTGCCGCAAGAAACCGTAGCCCGGTTGATTAATACGGAGCTTAAAGATATGGGTACGATCGATACCAATTGCTGGTCGGTCGTATCTTCTGTATGGGACTAGCTTCGCTGCTAATGAATTATGGCTTCATGCATTTAGTGTGCGAGGTGCGAGGGAAATGAATGCATGTTGTTATTTGGTTAGTAGTTTTTAGCCGGTTATAGCATGCGTTGAATAAAATGGATTGTTCATTTTTCTTTGCTTTATGTTGTTTTTGCTTCTTGTTTTATTTTTTTTCTTTTTTTTTTTATTAGTCTCTTATTCGTTATTTTTTTTTATTTTTTATTTTTTTTTTTGGTATAACTAGACTAGTTGAAAGGAACGGGCGGGATAATGCGTGGGGATTTGGGATTGGTTAACACTTGGGGTTTTGGGTGCCTGTGCTTTTGGAATACGCGTGGTTACAAGTTGCTCCTTGTGGACGACGGAGTGTGAGTTATCAGTTGCTAGCGATACTGGTGAAACCCGCCGACTCGTCTCCCCAGTATGGATTTCCAAAGCAATACCAGGGTTCGACACCTCCGTAGAACTTCGATTGTTTGCTTCCGTCCGACAACGCCCCTTAATGAGCCTGATCACAAAATATGTCCCGACAATGAACACTGAGATCACCGCCAGGCTGGCCGAGGCCGTGGATAGATGCGCATGCCTTCTGGCAGTCTCCTCAAATTTGATCCGCTCGAGGTGCGAATAGATTTCATTGAGGGCGTGCGTGCTGGCTGCGAAATGAATGCCTCCGTTTTTGGCTGCTACAATCTTCATTTGTGGCATGCTGTGGTTACGCCTAAGATCAGCAACGTCTCGTTCTAAAATCCTCGGGTCTACTTCGGGGAAATACTGCGGTTGAACTATATCGAACGGGTGAGTACTTTTGGCTTCATAATGTATGGTCATTTCGTTGATCTGAATTGTGCAGGGGAGATGAAGAGTTAAAATTCCTTGACCAATTAGTTTGTGTGTCGTGATGCTAGCATCGCAGCGGATATGGATGGGTGTTTCATGCGGTAGAAAATATATCCAACTGTTAGGTTTGCTTAGCTTAATGAGGGAATCAGTTATTGATGTGCTCACTCGTAGAGGTAGCTCTATCTTCAGATTGAGTGGGTTATGTAAAAGTGATATTATTTCATTTACTGAAGGTGGGGATTGAATAATTGGCGTAGATAATGGGGCCACATATAGGTCACCAGGTTGTGGATGTTTAATTTTCTTATGACCTGAATTATCAGTCAGAAGTAAAAACTGTTGAGTTGTGACGTCCCCCGCTATAAACGAGAATTTCACGGAGGGTAACAAGAATAGGGTCCTGTTAGTTTTGATGGGGAATAGGTGTATTTGATATAGCTTCATCAAGGGTAGCTGGAAAAGAGGAAGCGTTATTATCACCACTAGTTTGGTCTTCCGCCTGAAATACTGTAGTTCCGCCGTCTGTGCAAGGATTTCTTCACAGAATTCAGGACATCTATTGCCCGGTTTAACATAAATTCCGTGCAATCTTTTACTAGAAATTAGTAAGGGATGAATTCTGTTGCTTTGAACTGCTACAGCAATGTCGATTATGGTGCGTTGACGCGTTTCGATTTCCATAAGCTGCGCTAACAAAGATGTTAGAACTACATTCCTCCGTTCTGCTGCTTGCAATTTATCCGACATTAGAGAGATATCTTTCATCTGTAAACCGAGTTCTGTTTGCCTGTTAATCACATCTGATAGCGGTTTATGGATTTCCTCCAAGGATATATTTACAATACTAATCCTTTGCTTTTCCAATTTAACTAATTCCCTTTCCTTGTCCTCCAGATTGTCTAACCTACTGTACAGCTCTTTTTCATTCTCGTCATCCATGGTGCCAAATAACGAATGTAATGCTCTCCCGACTCCATCAATAAATGATCTTTTAACCCTTTTAGGCATCAGTGACTCAAACAAAGCTTGAGAGCGAATCTTAAGATTTTCCACTAGGCTATGGACGTGCCTTAACTGATCCGCACATCCCAAGCCCTTCCCTGCACAGAGCATCTTAATCAGGTGTTCGGCTCGTTCGGCTACGTCTATTTGATCCTGTATTTCCCCTAGATTTAACTCCATCACGATATTCCAGGTGCTGTGATAGCTCAACAGACCACCTACATTCTCAAATAGTATTCCCGTGTTTGCTATGCTTTCCAGTGTATATGGTTTCAGATCCTCGTTCGGGATTGCCAAAACGCCAACGCTGAGCAAGACTAGGATAACGATGCCGATATCCATTACTAGAAATACAAAAAAAAAAAAAACAAAAGAAAAAGGGAGGAGTTAGGACAATTTATTCATAGTACGGCTTAAGCCGGTTGTTATGAACATTGACCAGTTTTTTCTTTATCGCAATCGTAGTATTTACGGGGGAAGTAATGGCTTTGACCTCATATGGACCAACCCATACCTGCGCAAGCTTGTGCTTACGATTCTCATTTTTTAACAACACCTTATCCCCTATATGGAAAGTAACTGGTCTGACGTTGTTATCATAATGAGCCTTGCATTTTAACTTACTCTCTAGTATATTCTTACGTGCCAAGGTGTACATTTTTTGTAATTTGTGCTTTAATAATAGATAATAGTTCTCATGGTCATAGAGAGGGGTTGGCTCCCTCTTTAGGTTCGACGGAACGTCCGCCGTGAATCCATAGAGACAATCCATAGGAGTGAGTTTCGTGCTATCATGCTCACTGGTATTGTACACGAACGCGGCCGTACGTAAAAACTGATCCCAAACCTGCGGATTGTCATCCACCATAGATCTCAAATATTCCACCAGGGGTCTATGGGCTCGCTCCAAGGCTCAATTGGATTGTGGGTGGTAGGCGGTAGTTTGAATTTTCTTTATATTTAATAACTTACATATTTGCTTGAATAGTTTCCCAACAAAATTAGCCCCCTGATCAGTAACTAGCTGCTTAGGTATTCTATACCTAGCAATGATCTCATTAAAGAACACTTTGGCTATTGTCTCGGCCTCAGCGTTCGGTAAAGCGTACCAATCTACGAATTTCGTCAAATTGTCCCCATTGGAGTCGATAACATGCTGATACCGGAATTTTAAGTCCCCGAACGCTCCCTGGAAGTCGGCAACCTCGATGCTGTCTAGAGCCCTCGTCGTAGCACGTTGAATGTGTTCCAGAGTCCCGAACCGTGTCCCCTTAAGGTGTCTCTTGATCTTGGGGAACAGAAAGAAGTCCGCTGGTGCCATATCCGGGCTATAAGGAGGCTGTGGCAACGTTGCCCTCGACTGTTTGGCCAACTGCTCGGTGACGAGCAGGCAGGTGTGCGACGGAGCATTGTCGTGATGGAGGATCCACGAATCGGCAATCTCCGGACGGACTCGGCGAACCCGGGCGGTTAGTCGACGGAGCACCTCTCTGTAGTACTGTTCGTTTACAGTTTGGCCGGGTGGCACAAACTCTTTGTGAACAATACCTTTCACGTCAAAGAAAGCAATGGGCATCGACTTCACCTTCGATTTGCTCATGCGCGCTTTTTTCGGTCGTGGTGACGCCAGTGTGTGCGACTTGGAACTCTGCCGCTTCGTCTCAGGATTGTATTCGAAAACTTACGTCTCGTCTCCTGTAACAACGTGGTTAAAAAACTCTCGATCGGTTGCTCGATCGTACGGTCCATTTTCACTCCGACGACGTAACTGAACAAGCACTCCGCTCTCGCTCGATGCTATCTCTCCAAGCACTTGGAGGCAACTACTGCAGCCCGGTTCGCTTTACCTAGACCCCCACCACCACTACAGCACCAGATACCGGTCAGCAGACGCTTTGATGGCGCGGGGCAGGCTCAGTCCGGTTATTTATTATACTGACCCTGTATATATATATATATATATATATATATATATATATATATATATATATATATATATATATATATATATATATATATGTATATATATATATATATATATATATATATATATATATATATATATATATGTATGTATATATATATATATATATATATATATATATATATATATATATATATATATATATATATATATATATATATATATATATTGTCGCGTGTTATGGTTCGCGGCCAATAATTTTAATGTTCCGGGAAAGTGAAAACGCAATGTCTTTTAATTTAAGTTAAAAGAGTTTATTTAATTACAAAAATGCACAATAATCAGTTTAACACTTTCACTAATTTTAATTTTCACTATTAACAATCTAACACTTGTCCATAAATTTCTTATCGCAATTGTCTTCTAAATCACTTCACTATTACGAAAATCACTTTTCTATTACTCGAACAATATCGCTTCCCACACACTATCGCAGTTCCTATCGCGGTCGAATGAATGATTCCCCCATTCATTCAGCTCGCCTTTATATAGGGTCTCTAATCATTCAACTCAGTTCTCGTACATTGGTGAATTAGCGGGAACATTCCAGCAGTGAATGAATGGAGCAGTGACTCACTTTCAGATGTTGTTCATGCTTGGTAGGTTCTCGTGGTTTCGAGTAAATTCGTTTTGTTGATGTTCTTAATGGTTGTGAAAACAATGGCGACAGTAGCTCGCAGAATTATTTGTACATGTAACAATATATATATATATATATATATATATATATATATATATATATATATATATATATATATATATACACATATATATATATATATATATATATATATATATATATATATATATATATATATATACATATATATATATATATATATATATATATATATCTATATATATATATATATATGTATATATATATATATATATATATATATATATACATATATATATATATATATATATATATATATATATATATATATGTATGTTTACATTCAATACATGCATACGAGGAACATTCCACAATAAACGAGACTTTTGTTATAAAATTTTTTTACTGGCGTCATCTCTGAATGCGTTGGAAAGTTACATCCCTCCCTGACTTCCAGTGAAAGTTTGATGACATTCGGTTCAGTGGAAGCGAAGTTATTGCGTCTAAGGTGACAGTATGTTTGTGTCATCGGTACAAGCCTTTTGGATGCCCTTTACGGACGCAAAGCGTTTTCCTTTCATGGCCAAATGCAACTTTCCGAATAGGTAGGAGTCACGGGCAGCCATATCAGGCAAATACGGTGATTGATTGATGATCAAAACATCAGTCACAAGAGTGGATTTTTATGACAAAAGTCTCGTTTATTTGGGAACCCACCTTGAATTGTGCGGAACAAAACGTGCATAGACCTTTCGTAAGCCCAAATGGTCGGTTAAAAGTTCGATAAATCGATGTTTTGGAAATATTTAATTCCGATTCCATGAATTTCAAACGATGATTTCGGCTCATTTTTGATAAATTCACTCACGATTTCGATGGAGTTTTCCGTGATCACTGATTTTGCGCGGTACGTATGTTTATCGTCATTTATGTCCTCACGACCATCTCTGAAACCTGTAAACGACTCACGAACTCTGGCTCGAGGTAGACAATTATCGCCATAAACTTTTTTCATCAATTCAGGTTCGGTAAACGTACCGATTTTAAAGCAAAATTTGATATTAACTCTTTGTTTCAAACTCATTTTTGTACCGATGACACAACCACTTAAGAGGATGAGTGAAATTTCTGAAAAAATTCGTTATATTTTACAATATCACTACGATCAAGGTGAAAATACATCGCAATCTCGTGAAATAATTTGTGGTGTCTACGGTCAAGATACTTTATCAAAAGCCACAGCCAAGAGATGGTTCGCTCGCTATCGTTCTGGAAATTTCGATGTCACCTCGCTCAATCACTGAAAATGTCGATGAAATTTTACAAAAAATTTAAGAAGAACGACAGATAAGCAGCCATGACTGAATATACATCACCAAACAGTTTTGAACCATTTGCGTTAGGCTGGATACACAAAGAAGCTCGACGTTTGGGTGCCGCATGAATGAACACAAAAAATTTTGATCGACCGAATTTCCATTTGCGAAATGCTAATAAAACGCAATGAAATCGAGCCATTTTTGAAGGAAATCATTACGGGCGATGGAAAATGGGTAAGGTACGAGAATGTCGTTCGAAAAAGATCCTGGTCAAAAAAAGGTGAATCATCACAAACGACTTCAAAGATTGACACCAATGAGGTTATGCTGTGTGTATGGTGGGATTGGAAGGGAATTGTTTATCATGAGGTGCTAGAACCTGGCCAAACATTCAATTCGGCTCTGTACTGTCAGCAATTAATCAGATTGCAATAAGCAATTCAAAAAACCGGTCAGAATTGATCAATAGAAAGGCCGTTGTCTTCCATCATGACAATGCTAGACCACACACATCTTTGATGACCTGGTAAAAATTGACAGAGCTTGGCTGGGAAGTTTTGATGCATCCACCGTATAGTCCAGACCTTGTACCATCAGACTACTATTTGTTTCGGTCTCTGCAAAACTTCCTTAATGAAAAGAAATTCACTTCAAAAAGGGACTGTGGAAATTACTTGGCCAAGTTTTTCGCCGATAAACCACAGAAGTTCTACACATATGGAATAATGGATCTACCCAAAAAATGGCAAAAGGTAATGGATAATAATATATATATATCTATATATATATATATATATATATATATATATATATATATATATTGTAATGAATTTCTACTTTCAGATCGAACGCGGAACCGACCTCTCATCGGTTCTAGACGTTAAGTCTGAGTAGTGCCAACGGATGGTACCAACAGGTCAACCAATCCGTGCACCGTAACCCATTCATGCGGCGACTGCTTGTCGGCCAGCTAGTTCGGAGAGGATTTCGGTCGCGGGTCTCCGAATGGATTACGCTCAATTACAATAATTCAGTCACCTGAACTTGCCCGTTTTTCAAACGCGTCAACAATTACTCATCCAGAACGAGAAACCTACATTACGTTAGTTCTGGATGTGATCTATCCACAGATCTCAAATCAAAAACGCTACAAAATCCCATAGGCGCGTTACCGATTCACCGACGCGGTACCGAAAAATATGCTACTCGAATTTAACCCGAAGAAAACTACTCTAAAGAAATGACGAAACAAGCAAAGGTACCGCGTACCGCGCGCGACGCGAAACCGACTTCAGCGGATTTGTCGAAACCCTAACCTCGCGACGGCATACCTACCCTGCACTTCCCTTTCACGCTGAAAAAAAACGAGCCACTGAAAAGGAAAGTCGATAGTTAACTAGCAATTCATGTTAATTTTTATTTAGTTCCTAAAAATATGTATAATTTTTCTATTAATATTTCTATTTTTTTTCTGCTTTTATTCTTTATACAACACTATTGAGTAGTTAATAATAATAATATAATTGTGGTTTTAAATTTTAATTTAATAATTACTACTATCACTAACATCAGACGAATAGATGTAGAAACCTTTCCATTTAATTATTTTTTCTTTTAGATCATTTGTAGTAATGAGTTACTTGACTACGAACGTTATTTACTTTTCAAGTTTAATTAATGAATAGATATGATTAAAAATTTTCCGTGTGTGTGTGTGTGGGTGTTTGCGTTTATCAATTTTTATTTCAGTTATCTGTTCGTAATAATAATTTTATTTACTTTTATTTGTTGAAATTTTCAGGAAATTATTTAAACTTTGATGTTGCCTGTATTTAAAGGTAGATAAATATTTTACCCAGATTATAAAAATTAAAACTTTGTTTTCTATTTTCAACCTAGAATTCAACTTGGTATAACTTTTACTTCATTTCCATTTTGACGCATACCAGAGATTCACTTAAACCGATGCTTTGGATTATTTGGGTGTGCATACGAGTATTCATCTTATTTTTTTTTTTTATATCAAAATTTAGATCGACTGTGATTTCAAGTATGAGGAAAGAATAAAGAAGCAATAGTATTTTTACAATGGGATTGAGTAAAATTAAAATGAAGTAAAAAGTCATAAATGATTAACGTAAAACTCATTAATTTCTGGAAAATTTTCGATTAAGCATATTTATATAGCGAGCGATTCAAGACATTTCTGTGCTCCTTCTGTTAAATAATTTCAAAATTTTACTGCTATACTTCAAAGAATAATCATATTTCATTTTAAAATAAAATATTACACAGGCAGTATATATAGATTGGTAGGGATTATGTCGTTTTTTTTTTTTCAAATAATTGCTTGGGTTGAGATCTATGATATAATTCAAAGACAATGGATCCCAATTCTGTAGGCGAAAGCTCTCCGTACTGAACTTTAGAATAACAAAATCGTTTTATTATGACGAAAACATCGCTTTTGATTAATGTTGAAATTCTGAGAATGCCAAATCGTAGGTTATAATTTTACTTATTCCGGTTAGTTGAGGTTCCCACTTGTTTTATGTGATTAACGTAGGCCTTTAAAGTTTCGCTTTGATTTAACGAAGCCACTCCGTGTTCCTTTATTTACCTTTATATTCTTTCGATCGCGACATGTCCTTTAATCTACGCCGGATTATTATAATCGCGATATGACTACGGCGAAATATTATAATCGCGATATACTAGTTGTGTTTTTTTTTTTTACTATTAACGGTTAGAACATTATCCATCCCGATTAGTGCACTTCAGGGATCTTGTTATTAAAACCACGAAATCGTTTCAACTTCCTCTAAGCTATTAGTTGGTGCGGCAAAAACTCGTTAGTAAGAACCTGTTATCAACCCCCTACTAACCGCAATTAACTTACTTCAATTGTCAACTATTTCGATTATTGGTGTATCAGCGCTATTTCCAATGAAGGTAATAGTATAACGATTCATTATTAGCCAATTACAAATATAAAACGTTATCTAAATTTGTTTTTTTTTTTGTTTATGTAAAAATTGCCTAGAGTTTCTCCAAGCTCTTGTTGACTAAGTCCTAATAGTTCTAGTGATAATTGAATCTAACTGATACATTTGGCAATAAACATTATAATTTAAATGAGTTTCAGCTTTCAGGACTTGAGCTTAATATTGTTTAGAAGAAAATTATTAAATGAATGGACGTCACGCTAACTAGTATCTTTTATACAACCAATAAAATTTAAACTACTACTGACTATTTTCTTTTTCTTCAAATATATCAATTTCGTTTTCCTGTGGCAATTGTGGTGTTACTTCAACTTCGATTCCCGCATCAACAATTGTAAACTCGTCGACTTCATTTGTTACTATTTCTATAATTTTGTTTTCAGCTGGCTGCATGAAAGTCCTCACATCTGCCAACAATTCCTCTTCTGGAACTTCTTCTTTGATACCGACTGAATGTTTTATCGAAGGTATATTTCCACTTAGTCCGCAGTTCACGCAACGTTAAATTTGATGAGGTGATCAGCCGCTGCATAGCTTCGCAATAATAGCAGCAAAGCTCTAGTGGATCACAATACCGAGTCAGTTCATTGTCACAATTGTCACCACTTTTCAAAAAGACATCAGACCATTCAAGAAAATTGTTTGCAGATGCGAAAACCTTCATGCAACCAGCCGAAAACAAAATTATCATACGAACGCAACAATTTTCGCTCAGGATTCCTTCTCATTCTTCGGCATTTTCTTGCGATTTTCTATCAAGAATGAGGTTAGAGACGGAACTCGGGAGATATCCGTTAGCAGACTTACCTTTCTATAGATATTTTCGGCACAAACGAGAGCGAATACCGGAATCTGCCGCAACCAACAATTAGCAGCTGCTATCTTTGATTGCTTTCGATATTTCGCATCTAAGCCATAATACGATCACTAACAAGTACGGTCAGTTCATACAAATTTCCGAATTTTGCGATTCACGACACTGGACACGATTAGCAGACGACAGCCACGAAAAACCAAGCCGACATGTGGCTGTCAAAAATTCCGGTTGTCACCTCGGACAAAACATCTGTGTGTGGAATGGCACGCCATATGCCGGCAATGTGCCTCTCCAGATGTCGCCAGTGGCATAGTTTTCTCGATGGCCACGGTGGAGGGGCATTTCCAGATGGCTATGTCTCGAACTGTGCCGGGGTTGGATTAATTCTATATTTCGAATATTTATATCCACGGATCTAAATATTTGGACAGAAAAAAAAATATTTTCTGCACAACGATATCCGCACAACAGATGAAGTCCGCTGGCACTTCGAGGACATATCCATCTGGCCGGTTACAAGGGTTCGGGATCGGAATCACTTCGATTCCTGGGCGTAGGCGTCACATTACAATATATATATATATATATATATATATATATATATATATATATATATATATATATATATATATATATATATATATATATGTATATATATATATATATATATATATATATATATATATATATATATATATATATATATATATAACTCGTTTGTTCCACTTTGAATACTGAATAATTTATTTTAATACAAGTGAATTTATACATAATTTATGCTTACATAGCTAATTTAGACAAATCGTGGGAACGTACAAGAATGTATGAAATGTGGTGAGAACCGACATTGTTTTGGTTACGACTATCGTGTGACATTAATCTTACGTTAGGAATTTATGAGAACATGAAGATGTACGTTTTATATTACAGTTATGAGTTCTATGCGGTAAATTGGAAGTAGAATAATAAAGTATAGGATTTCAATTACAGGTATGGAATGTGGGAAAGTTGAAATGCAATTAGAATAATAAACACTCCCGTGCCTTGAAATTTATCAAGTTTCAGCATTTGTAGATCGCTTAAGTCTAAAATTTGCTCTTCTAGGAGCGGGTTCTGGCGCACATCTTTCCTTATTGATTAGTTTTCGTATTGCATATATTAAAACAAAAATTATCACTAATGCTAGGGCTAAGTAACTGTTGAAGTGGCCAGGTATTCCTCTTCTGAGTGGAAAACTCATACAACTTGAATTGTATGAACCTTCCCATCAGAAGGGGAGTACCCCGGTGACCAATTTATGTCATAGAATTATACAATTGGATTGCATAAATCTATGCCATAAAAAGGCACTCTGCTTGGGCCACTCAACCCATAATGTCACCTGAAACAAAAGAAGGAATTAGATTGTACCCGGCGACTGGCTCATGTTTTGGGGTGGAAGCCTGCCACCGTACCGGGTCTTATACCCGATTAGAAATAAAGGAAAGGAAAGACCCTCGGGTACGTTATTACTTCATTTTTTATTTAATCTATCATCCCATAAATTTTTCAATTTTTAAGTAATTTGTATATTTCCAAAAAAAAAACTAAAATTTAATAATTATTTTATGAAATTTGAACGGTAAACACAAAAAAAAAGATCTAACGCAAAAAAAAATTTAAATGGATATCTGAAGTGATTGATATAAATGGATATCTGAAGTATTAATTTAGAAAAAAGAATTTAGACTCAAATATAGAAACGTATACAAAAAAAAAATGTAAAAAAAGTAGCTATAAATAACAAAATTGTATTAAGCAAAAATATATATAGATAAAGAACAAAATGCAAGGGCACTCACCCGCATGGTCCTCGGAGCGCTCGACGACGATGCAGATGGCCCTGAAATGTAATAAAACTTTTTTTTTGTCGGTAAATGCTAAAACGCGCACGTGGTAATGAAGTTCATACAAATTAAAACGTTTTTCTTTGGATCTCAATTCTTCCATATACTTTCGGATGTTTCCACGACAGTAGTCACACAGTTGGCTCAGAACAATTTTCCATTCGTCACTGCTCTTGGTCCACTCCAAATCGGATTTTTTTGTCCGCAAAGCGGCAGATAATCAACAATGACTCATAGGAAAAAAAAAATCGAAGATGAACGCAAAGACTTCTCGCTCTTGCAGCACGGCCACCACTGTCTCGCTAGCCACTATCAATGCCTAATTTCACTCTACTATCTTCAAGATTTATTGTAAAAGCGTGGAGTTGTATTCAATGCCATTCCAAGAAACCAAATTACTCTCCTTTTCACATTCGCATTTGTATTTTGTTAGTTCGATAGTCACGGTGAAACCCCGCAACAATTTCACTCGTTCTCAATCACTTTCAGCTTGTTTTCATGTTCCCGCTTTTGTCACTGCCCTCACGGCTCAATTAATTTGAATTATAGAAACACCAGCAAAACTACCGCCGAGGTGCCCAAGAAACACAATATACTATTTTATTCCCGATCAAGGCGTTTCTTTGGCGAATTTTCACATGCAAAAGTTTGCAACCTATCACAATTCACTCGCATGGCCAGCATCGAAATTAATGATAACAAATCTATAAATTCTTCCCTCGTTACCATTCAACAGAATCTCCCCGGGGAGTCTCTCGTCTATCGCTCACTGTTATGCGCGTATAGAAGGTTCCAATTACGTTTATCTATTTCTTTCTTCTCGTCTGGCGAGCAACTCAATTAAACTTATTCGCGAAACTTCACCGCCGTCGCTTGGACGCGAATGAATGCACTTGGAATAAATTTTCTCTGCAGCTCGAAGGAATCAAATGGTTGGGAACACGATTTTCAGATGTAGCCCGGCAACTATCCAATTAGGTTTGATGGCAAGATCGACAAGTATGTACGCGGAATAAGCGGTAAACTGGTAATTTTTGTTTCACAAGTGGAACCTTCCCCTGTCGGTTTCCGACACACGAAAAGAAAATTAAACTCCCTCCACGAAAATCTCCTATCTCCTTCAGCTATATTTAACACCTTATCCTGTCGTCAAAAGTTTTGTAATCCTTTTGGCTATCAGTCTCTCACGCTCCCGTTGAGGACCATTGATCGAATGCCTTTTGTTCTATCGCAGAAAATACAGTTGAATTTAACTCTTGACAGACAACTCGTGATAACAGTATATAGGTATGTTCCATTGCCTTTAACAGTCTTTACTGCCGCCGCTTTTTAATTGAACGATGCAGGGGTAGTTAAGAGGCTCAAACTATAGTACTTAAATACCGTACAAGGGTTTGCACATTTAATAGATTCTCTTTTATAGTAGCAATCTTTCACCGTATCGAGTTAATTTCAATTGATATCGCGTAATGGAAAAAACATCAAGCAAGACCAATGCACATAAGTATAGGAACCATGAACCAGGCGCTTTTCAAGACAGATCTGTAGTCTAACTAGGCAACCACTTCGAATTTTAGCATGAAAACTAACTGAAAGCCGGTTGTGTGGTTTTATCAACAATTAAACTGTTTCCTTAATGATACACAGAAATAAAGTTGCACGTTAATCAAGCTCCACTCGTAAAAATGCGCAATCGTATCCACGTTCCGCGTGCGTTTTCGTGATTCCCCCCCGGCTAGACTTTCGAAATGCAATTTCTATAGCGGGATCGCTACTCAAACCGCTTTAACAGGATTATTCCAAAACAACACCCAGATGTAACGACGGAGCATGCGATGGAGCGATGGCACGCCGGAGTAACTGTCACTGAGGTGACGTTATGTCTATGTGCATATTTTGTTTTTCGTCACACACGACTCTAACACAAATGCAAGATCCCGAACGATATTCGCGATGGCTTGGATCAAGAACTCCACTTCCTGACGACAACGCGGAAAAAGCCAAGCGAACCCGTGTAACTCGCGCTTGCGCGTTCTTACTTTTTCTTCACTCAATAATGTCCATTTGTGTTTAACACACCACGCAAGTCTGATTGCCCCGGCACACTCCCCTTAACTCCCTTCAATCTCTTTTCAGTCGCGACGGAAGAGTCAATCGCTTCCTCACGCCATGGAAAATTCGAATGCACTCCTCGTAGCTCCGTCTCTGATCGATCCCAACTCGACGATGCACTTCTACGATTTCTCGATCGATGAAGCGTACTCTGGTGGATCCCCGATGGTGATAATGCACACTCGATTCGGTTGTTTTTAAAATTTACGTCGTCCCTCGTAGATTCGATTACGACAAGAATTTCTCTTTTGTTGTTTTATAGATTGCATCGTAATCAGCAGTGCTTAATTTCTTTCTTGTTGAGCTAGTTCTGTTGCTTTTCTAGATTACTTTGCCCTGAAATCAGCCGTGCTGAGCTCCCGTTGATTGATGCTCTCATTACACTGGCGTGTGTAGTGATCCCACAGCAAATTGGTTTCGGTACCATTCCCGACATATGAATTTCAATTGTTGGTTAGTAAATTGAGGAAAAGACAAGCCGTTAACTGCGAGTTTTAGCGATATTCTCTGTAAAACATCTCTTATTCGTAAGTAAAGATATTAGCGAAAGTTTGAAAGCTTCATAATTTGTAAATATTTTATTCGAATAGCACACACCGCGCCAGTCACTCTGCAAGCACTGTCGAAAATCGGCGACGACGAGCTCCGCTTGAGAAGTCATCTGAATGGTTTGGTCTGCATTTCGGTTGCGCTCAGTCCCAGCGCGGAAATGAATGTCTCAGTGCTTTCAATCACAGAGTAATGTGAGAACCATATGCTAGTTCACTTTTACTTTTAATTTCGATTTTGAAGAAGACAATTCTCGGCTTCCTACAGTTTTATGTAAAGTATCAAAGAACGTAATAGAACCGTTTCGAAAATTGATTTTTCTTCGCAATAAAACATTGGAAGAAGCAATTTTTATTCAACCATCTCAGGGGCAAATCAACTTGTTCTCGCTCAAAGTCGTATTAATTGTGAACCTTATTCGCCAAACATTCGTTACAAATCACTGAAATTGAACATATAAATATACTATATAATGTCACCAACATAAAAGTTTGAAATGTGATCTTTAGCAGTAAAGCGCCGCTGCATTTTTAGTCGACTAACTTAGACCTGTTGCTTGTAAAGATTGTCTTGTTATGGTCGACAAACTGTGTCCAATGCACTTAAAAATAGCGAGTCATTCTCAAAAACATCAGCTATCAACTTTTGATATTTTTGATGCACCTTCAACATATTCTCGACAAATTGAATGTGAATATTTTCACCTTTCAGCGTAGATATTGTTTCAATGCCCTCATTTTTGACATGATCGAGGAACGTTTGTTTGAGCATATCCTGCAATCGATCTGGTATGGGTTTCAGGATGACATACATATTCCGTAGATCTTTTCGTTTCTCTTGTGATACCATTTCTTTGCATTCAGAATAGAGGAAATCAAGATGATCATTTATAAATCGCTCTTCACACTCCTGACCTCTTCAATTACTACAGGGCAGCTAATTTTCTCGCGATCCCAAGGCGATGCGGATTGCGAAAAAGGAGCTGAAGGATCTTTCTGTGTACCATGGGTTGGCTTCGGCGTCGGGACTAGAGATGACGGACACTAAAAGAAAACCACAATTGACAGACGGACAGACTGACTTATGTTTTGTTTGGCCTGAAGTATACAACCTTGCGCGTTTTTTGAAAATATATACGGACGGACAAACAGACGTGCCTAATTATCTATCGGCGCAGGTCTTTTGCGTGGTATATCCCCACTTCTTTTCCCGATGGATCCGTTATCAGGTAACGGTTAGGTCCCATTACCTTCTTTATGCGGCTTTTCAAGAATCGCCTGTCCAGCTTGGCGTTGTAATGCCCCGCGGCGTCACTTTGAAGGAAATTTCGCCGGAAAACTTCATCTCCTTCCTTGAAATTAGCAGATCGTGACCGGAGATTGTACTGCGCTTCATTTGCACTTCCTGCGGCCTTAATCTTCCGTCCGATTTGTTGGCGGAGGTCTCCTAAACGTTCGTGGGGCTCCAGCGCAACGACGGGGTCTCCCAAACACTTTAATTGCCGTAACAGCCGGTATGATTTACCGTGGCAAATCATGTGCTGTCCAAAGGCGGCAAAGTAAGGGGCGACACCGGTGACGGAATGATACGAGGATCGCAGGGCGCATGTGATGGCAGACAATCGCCGATTCCAATCCTTTTGAGATGGGTGGACGTAAGAACGGATCGCGGCCAATAGGGTGCGGTTCAACCGTTCTGATGCGTTGGACTGAGGAGAGTATATGGGCGTCAGTTGGTGTTCAACGCCATACTGCTCAAGTAGGCTCTTAAACTGCCGAGACCGGAACTGTACTCCGTTGTCTGAGTACACACTCTCTGGAACACCGAACACATGGAATACCCGGTTCTCTAAGAATTTCACGATAGATGGAGTTGTGAATTTACGGATAGGTTCTGGGACGTTGAGTTGACCCATAGTAGGTCGAAGAGGCTGGTTGGGCGCTTTGGTGCCTTTACAGGTCTCACAGGCGCTCACGTAGTCTTTGACCTGGGATGCCATTTTAGGCCAAAAGAAGTATTTCTTGAGTCGCCGTAATGTTCGACCGTAACATCCGTGGGCACTTAAAGGATGGTCATGTGCGCGGAGGATCAGATGTTGTGTCATTTCCTCCGGTACCCAGAGTTTCCAAGACTCTTCTTCCTGCCATGGATCACCAGTGGCGTATTCATTTCGTCTATACACGAAGCCGTCTATTACCTTCAAATCAGGCAGCTGTGTTTGTTGGGTCGCTATCTTTGGGCCGAATTCAGCTTGTTGGACATGAAGGCGATGGGAGCTTCCTCTCCTTCGTCGGTCAATTGCACCAGCACGGCTCCTACTCCATGTTGACTTGCGTCACAATGAATGGAGAAGGGCTTCGTAAAGTCGGGGCTGTGCAAGACAGGAGCTGATGTGAGGGCTTGTTTTAGCTCTTCAAATGCCTTTCGGCTGAGTTCGGTCCAAATAAACTTCCCCTTCCGCAACATGTCTGACAGGGGCGCTGAAACTGTGGCATAATTCCGAACAAACCTTCGGTACCAACCGCACACACCAAGGAAACGTCGTAGCTGCTTCACAGTTTTTGGTAAGGGGAACTCATCAATCGCACGAGTTTTGTCTGGATCCGTTTTGATAGTGCCATGTCCTATGACATGTCCTAGGTATCGGACTTCTTTCATGACAAACTTACTTTTCTGTACGTTGATGGTGAGTCCCGCCTTACTGATGTGCAGGGCTACTTCTTGTAAAAGTAGGAGATGTTGATCGAACGTTTCCGTGATGAGTAACAGATCATCAAGGTACACGAACACTTGGTGTTTCAGGTGAGGTGGGATGACCTTGTCCATCAACCGAGTCATCGTTTGCGGCGCGTTACACAGGCCAAAGGGCATTGTGACGAACTGATATAATGGTCGTCCAGGCACTGTGAAGGCGGTCTTGTCCCTCGACCCCTCATCGAGTGGAATTTGCCAGAAGGCGTCTTTTAGGTCGAGACTGGTGATATAATTGGCTTTCGGCAGTCTCCCTAGTATTCCATCGATGAGTGGAAGAGGGTACGCGTCCTTGATGGTAGCCGCGTTTACGTTACGGGCATCAAGACAGAGGCGGACTTTACCTGGCTTCACCACCAAGGTTACCAGGCACTTTGGGACTCTTCTATGACCCCCAACTCGAGCATCCTATCTAGCTCCGCATACACCAATTTCTCCATGGCCGGTGAGATGGCGTAGTGTCTCTGTTTAATCGGTTTACTATCGCCGACGTCGATGGCGTGTGAGACTAGGGTGGTGCGGCCAAGACCTTGGGTAGCGTAAGATGGGAAAGCAGCGATGGATGCTTCCAGGCGTTGCCGTTGGTTAGGCGTCAGGTCATGTCTATCGGGAGTAGAAGTGATTTCGTTGACATTTCTGGTTTTTAAAGACAAATCTGTGAATAAATCGGAGGCCAGTCCAAAGCGAAGGACGAAATCGACGCCAAGGTACACATTCTGAGTCAAAGACGGAATAATGTAGAAAGTAATATCCTTCGTCTGACCCCTGAACGTCACGGGTGTGGTTAGTTTACCTCGTATAGGGTGTTTGGTGCCATCAGCTGTACTGATTTCAGTGCGCCAGGATTTAATCAAGGTCGGATATTCTTGGAGCACCTTCGAGCCAAAGCTCGAGGCAAGACAACTGATACTGGCACCCGTGTCGATCAATGCAAACACGGTTTCGCCCAACACTTTAATTGGATGATAAGGTCGATCTCATTCTCAGCAACCTCCGAGATGTTACAAGAGTTTAAGGTTTGACGGCAGATGTACACTCTCTTGCGGAAATTCCGCCAACGACGGGTTGACCATTTTGTCGTGCGCGGGCGGGAAGTGACTACTTCGGAAGCAAATATTCGCTCTCGAGCCACCCGATATTCCTGCAGTCGAACATGATAAGGTTTTAGAGTGCGTAATTGAGGCTGCCGGGGTTCTTCTGGCAGTGACTGCGATGGTCGCTTCAAGATTGTTGTTGGCGAGGTCTCCGGAAGAGAGTGAACATCCGCAGTCATAGTGGTCATGGCTGGTGGGTTAACGTCAGGTTTGGTGGGGTGAGCAGCTGGCTGAGGAGCTACTGCTGGGGCTTCGAGTACCGCTGAGGTGGTCGGGTACTCTTTTGGCCGTTTTTTCGCGCGGCACATTCAGAACAGTGAGATGAACCGATGTCCGGTTTGATGGCAATTCCAGCATGTCGTAAGACTTCCCACTGCGGCTACAGCAAGCTGGTCTGGGTCCAAATCTTCCTCCAGATCCATGGTGGTATAATCTGGGGCCAATTCCGCGATTCCTCGTCGAGGACCCGTCCTGGCTAGTAAGTATGGCCGGTCCCGTAGATCTTCCTCAAACCCTTCTATACGACGCACAGTTCTCAGCAGGGCCTCCATACTCTGTGGATCGGAGTTCACGATATGGCGACGTATCTCCGGCCTTAGATTGCGCTTTAGCAGGCGCAGTATTTGGGTAGAAGACAACGGCTCTGACAACTGGTCATTCAGCCGAAGGATATCGGCTCGATATTGATGGAAGGACTCGTCCGGACGCTGCCATCTAGCATTCATCTTGTTCAGTACTAATTCGTCCATGTCGACCGTAGGATACTCCATGCGGAGTACCTCCTTCAACCGTGACCAGCGTATGGATGGTGGGGCTGAATGTATTCGCCAATATGTCTCAAGTGCTGGTCCCCTAAGCAGCATTGGCAAGTATCCTGCGAGCGCCGTACGGTCTCCTGCTAGCATCTGCTCAATCAGCGACTCCACCCGACTTATGAAGACTTCCACCGTTATAGTATTGGGTTCCCCACTGAAATGCAGATTCCATCCCTGGATGATGCTGGGGATCTGTGTCGGCTTCAGCCGATACATATCGTGTGGATGGAAGCGTTGGTCCGGCGGAATCACTGGAGCCTGATTTGGTGGCGGTGCTTGGCTCAATCGGGGCCTGTACACTGGAGCCAACGGATTCATTGCTGCACCTGGCCGGATTCGTTCGGGATCGCGCCGCGAGTCTACCGGAAAATCCCACGGATTTGGGTCCGAA
The DNA here is from genome assembly GCA_963969285.1 of Odontomyia ornata. NCBI lineage: Eukaryota > Metazoa > Arthropoda > Insecta > Diptera > Stratiomyidae > Odontomyia > Odontomyia ornata. Next base: position 232,362,280 of record OZ017738.1, on the reverse strand, counting down.
TCCCACATAGGAGGCGTTCTTGGCCGAGGTGGTGCTGGATTCTCTTTCTGGCTTTCCAGCGAGGCTACCCGGGTGGACAGGTCCTGCATGAGCGCCATTAGGTCTTGTAAAACTGTCGCTTCCACAGCCACAGTGGGTCTCGCCTCTTCCGCAGGCGGAACTGCCTCGGCTCGGTAGTCTTCCTCTCGTGCACTCAATGTCGTGGATGGAAGGGCTCCGCTTTTGGGCACAGTTCCACTTGCACTGGAGGACTGAGGTCGTTCTGTTGCTGGCTGGGCGGTTTCTAGAGGCTGACGACAGAGCGGGCACGTGGATGAGGTTTCCCGCAGTTGGACCAAACACAGCTGGTGTAGCCTGTGTCCGCACTGCAAACTCTGACTGGTGAGCTCATCCATGTCCTCATGACATATGGAGCACAAGAGCGCTGGTCCGGCATCCGACCGCAACTTTCTCCTCTCGGGAGTTCTTTTGGTGGGCATGCTAAAAGAAATTTAAATTGCTAACTTAAAACCTAAATGAATATATATATATATATATATATATATATATATATATATATATATATATATATATATATATATATATATATATATATATATATATATATATATATATATATATATATAAATAATGAAAGAAATAATTAAGTATTAACAAGACAAAACACCAGAAAGTGGCTGTCAGTGGCGAGCTATTCAAAATCCTCTCAAAAAAAAAAAACCAAAGATATGAAAAAAAGTTTAGTAATTTACGTTATCAAACAAAAATATAACTGGTCTTTCCTTTCCGTCCTTCCTCCCAAGTATGGACACCAATGGCACAATCCTTTTAAAGCGTTTCAGGGACACTCTCTTGTGGCACCATGAAAATCAGGGTTCAGAAGTGATCCCTCATTAGCAAATTTCTCAAGTTACAACTTGTTAGCCCAGGGTTGGATTCTAATCCACAAGCAGCGCGTGTCTTGTCATGGATAGTCATGGATTAGCTAATCAGCCAATCCCATGAAATCAAAATCCATGTAATTTAAGACACCTAGGCACCGCTGGTTTGGGGAGCGAATCAGAATCCTCCGCAAAAAGTTGTTGGGATAATAACCTCCGAACACAAAAAGGGACTCTAATATCATTTGGTCTTACTAGTTATACAATGGTGGTAAACCACCAAAGTATAAATCAAAAGCAGGACCAAACGATATTGATGTCCAAAGACAACACACGTTCGAAAGTTATTAAGTTGCTGGGGCACGATTAGTGCAAAAACCCTCTGGAGTTATCTACCTGCCAATAATCTAACACCTTGTGGGGACACCTAGAGACGATGGACTGTCTCGTGCTCACGACTGATGATACAGCCGGGCTTTTCGGGCCCCACGTTGGGCGCCATTTGTAGTGAATAAATGAGTTTCATAAGTCCGTGAAGGACTGCAGCGATGGTCTGCTGCCCCGGCAGAAGAAGATGGAGGTATCTGCCGAGAATGCCCTCGTCTGGAGACGCGTGAATGCGCTGGCAGGCTAGCATTGCGGTGTCGTGGGGCGGGTTCGTTTCCCCAGCACGAGGACCCACTACAAAAAAATTTCGCATTCACGAATTGCTTTCAGATCAAAAAGGCGACTGAAGTCGCAAAAACTGTAGATAACCTCACCGAAGGGGATGTACTTGTTACAAGAACAAGTGAAATCTGAGAAGAAAGGCGAACTTGGGGTGACCTCGTCGTTACCCAACGAAGTTCATGGCCCACAAATGAAAGAGGGGCAACCGGGTGGTGGTGGAGCCCCTTCATACCCACCCAACCGGAATAAATCCACAGATAGCTTGTTGAAGTGGCCAGGTATTCCTCTTCTGAGTAGAAAACTCATACAACTTGAATTGTATGAACCTTCCCATCAGAAGGGGAGCACCCCGGTGACCAATTTATGTCATAGAATTATACAATTGGATTGCATAAATCTATGCCATAAAAAGGCACTCTGCTTGGGCCACTCAACCCATAATGTCACCTGAAACAAAAGAAGGAATTAGATTGTACCCGGCGGCTGGCTCATGTTTTGGGATGGAAGCCTGCCACCGTACCGGGTCCTATACCCGATTAGAAATAAAGGAAAGGAAAGACCCTCGGGTACGTTATTACTTCATTTTTTATTTAATCTATCATCCCATAAATTTTTCAATTTTTAAGTAATTTGTATATTTCCAAAAAAAAAACTAAAATTTAATAATTATTTTATGAAATTTGAACGGTAAACACAAAAAAAGATCTAAGGCAAAAAAAAATTTAAATGGATATCTGAAGTGATTAATATAAATGGATATCTGAAGTGATTAATTTAGAAAAAAGAATTTAGACTCAAATATAGAAACGTATACAAAAAAAAAATGTAAAAAAAGTAGCTATAAATAACAAAATTGTATTAAGCAAAAATATATATAGATAGAGAACAAAATGCAAGGGTACTCACCCGCATGGTCCTCCGAGCGCTCGACGACGATGTAGATGGCCCTGAAATGTAATAAAACTTTTTTTTTGTCGGTAAATGCTAAAACGCGCACGTGGTAATGAAGTTCATACAAATTAAAACGTTTTTCTTTGGATCTCAATTCTTCCATATACTTTCGGATGTTTCCACGACAGTAGTCACACAGTTGGCTCAGAACAATTTTCCATTCGTCGCTGCTCTTGGTCCACTCCAAATCGGATTTTTTTGTCCGCAAAGCGGCAGATAATCAACAATGACTCATAGGAAAAAAAAAATCGAAGATGAACGCAAAGACTTCTCGCTCTTGCAGCACGGCCACCACTGTCTCGCTAGCCACTATCAATGCCTCATTTCACTCTACTATCTTCAAGATTTATTGTAAAAGCGTGGAGTTGTATTCAATGCCATTCCAAGAAACCAAATTACTCTCCTTTTCACATTCGCATTTGGATTTTGTTAGTTCGATAGTCACGGTGAAACCCCGCAACAATTTCACTCGTTCTCAATCACTTTCAGCTTGTTTTCATGTTCCCGCTTTTGTCACTGCCCTCACGGCTCAATTAATTTGAATTATAGAAACACCAGCAGAACTACCGCCGAGGTGCCCAAGAAACACAATATACTATTTTATTCCCGATCAAGGCGTTTTTTTGGCGAATTTTCACATGCAAAAGTTTGCAACCTATCACAATTCACTCGCATGGCCGGCATCGAAATTAATGATAACAAATCTATAAATTCTTCCCTCGTTACCATTCAACAGAATCTCCCCGGGGAGTCTCTCGTCTATCGCTCACTGTTATGCGCGTATAGAAGGTTCCAATTACGTTTATCTATTTCTTTCTTCTCGTCTGGCGAGAAACTCAATTAAACTTATTCGCGAAACTTCACCGCCGTCGCTTGGACGCGAATGAATGCACTTGGAATAAATTTTCTCTGCAGCTCGAAGGAATCAAATGGTTGGGAACACGATTTTCAGATGTAGCCCGGCAACTATCCAATTAGGTTTGATGGCAAGATCGACAAGTATGTACGCGGAATAAGCGGTAAACTGGTAATTTTTGTTTCACAAGTGGAACCTTCCCCTGTCGGTTTCCGACACACGAAAAGAAAATTAAACTCCCTCCACGAAAATCTCCTATCTCCTTCAGCTATATTTAACACCTTATCCCGTCGTCAAAAGTTTTGTAATCCTTTTGGCTAACAGTCTCTCACGCTCCCGTTGAGGACCATTGATCGAATGCCTTTTGTTCTATCGCAGAAAATACATAGCCCAGTCATATTAGGGCTTTCACCTCGGAATGAAAGATAATAAGCTGCAAATTGGTATGAACCTTTGTTTTGTCATTCTAAATGTTGTCTCAAAAGTCACAATCGTTATCGTGTTCGCGTCTCAAGATATTCAAGGTCAAAGGTCACAAAAATCGGTTTTTCGCGAATATCTGGCTTCCTATCGGTTAAATGAGATTTGCATTTATTATAAAAGTTGTAGGCTATAAAATTCCCTACAACTTTTGTTTAAACTTTTTTTTCATACGACCAACCGTTTTGAAGGTAGAGCGCGAAGAGTGCACATCGTACAGTCATATACGGCCTAATGCAAGGTCAAGCGTGAGTTATGGTTATCAGTACGTTATAAAGTCAATTATTTACTTGGAAATTATAATTATTAAACAATGCCTATTATTTATGTACTAACTATTAATTATTTATATTTAATTAAAGTAAGTAACTTGATTATTTATATATAATTATTCATATTTAACTATTTAAGTATAAAATATTATTAATTCTGGATTATATATTACTTTCTCTATTATTTTAAATAAGTACATTAAATATTTACAAACACATTATGGCTCAGCAATTGTTGTTGTATTTGACGGATATTCGGACTATAGTAAAAATATTAAAGCACTGGAACAACAAAGAAGAACTGCTGCACTTTCAAAATCATATGAAGTTTGTTTTGACGAAACAATGGTTGTGCCAATCAGTCAAGAAAAATTTTTATCAAATCGGTCTAATAAAAAAAAATTTATCGACATGCTTGTTGAAAAATTTAAAACTGTTAATATCACAACAAAACAAGCCAGAGATGATGCTGATGTTCTCATCATTGACACAGCTATTGCCTTATCAGAACATCAAAAGACTGCTGTCATCATAGGAGAAGATATCGATTTGCTCGTTATTTTAATTGGACGTACTCAGTCACATCATCAGGAAATTTTTTTGAAAAAAGTTGGCAAAGGCAATGTCAAAACACAAATATATTCTACTAAAAGTTTTGACCAATATCCTCGTACTAAAAAGCACATTTTATTTTTACACGCATTCAGTGGCTGTGACACGACTTCTGCGCTATTTAAAAAAGGAAAAAAAACTGTTACTAGAGCATTGGAAAAAATTCCTGATTTAGATAAACTGGTGGAAGTATTTCAACAAGAAAACTGCCCAAAACAAACATTATTAGAAAATGGAGTGCGCATCTTGTTGGCATTATATAATGCTCCAAAATCTGAGGACAACATTGATCATTTCCGCTACACGCAATTCATCAAATTTACAAAACTAAATAAACCTGTACAACTGTCAACACTTCCACCAACAAGTGTAGCAGCTCATCAACACATAAAACGTGTCTACTACCAGATTCAAACGTGGTTAGGGAAGGACTTAGAACCTAAAGAATGGGGCTGGATGCTTGAAAATGAAATCCTGGAGCCCATACGAACGTTATTACCTCCAGCACCAGCCGAACTACTAAACGTAATATTTTGCAATTGCAAAAATGGTTGTGGTTCCCGCTGTGGATGCAGAAAATCAGGGCTACAATGTTCTTTAGCTTGCGGCCAGTGCAACGGACAAGCTTGCCTCAACGCTTCACTGTATCCAAGTAATCCCGATGAAGAAAATACATATGATCCCGATATTCTGGAAGGTTTGGAGATGAACATGACAGATAATGAGGATGATGACAATGAATCGAACATTTTTGAGCGACAAGAAGAAGAAGACGACGAACAAGAAGAAGATAATTAGCTTCCATTTCCAATTTCATTACAATTAAAATCAACAAAGATACTTTTGATATATGAACTCACATTTTGATAAATGTATATTATGCCGTATTTAATAATAAATAAAAATATGTGTAAAATATATACTCTTACTATCATTTTAACTTAAAATAAAACTAAAATATATAATCCAGAATTAATAATATTTTATACTTAAATAGTTAAATATGAATAATTATATATAAATAATCAAGTTACTTACTTTAATTAAATATAAATAATTAATAGTTAGTACATAAATAATAGGCATTGTTTAATAATTATAATTTCCAAGTAAATAATTGACTTTATAACGTACTGATAACCATAACTCACGCTTGACCTTGCATTAGGCCGTATATGACTGTACGATGTGCACTCTTCGCGCTCTACCTTCAAAACGGTTGGTCGTATGAAAAAAAAGTTTAAACAAAAGTTGTAGGGAATTTTATAGCCTACAACTTTTATAATAAATGCAAATCTCATTTAACCGATAGGAAGCCAGATATTCGCGAAAAACCGATTTTTGTGACCTTTGACCTTGAATATCTTGAGACGCGAACACGATAACGATTGTGACTTTTGAGACAACATTTAGAATGACAAAACAAAGGTTCATACCACTTTGCAGCTTATTATCTTTCATTCCGAGGTTGACCCCTTTTTTTACCTAATATGACTGGGCTAACAGTTGAATTTAACTCTTGACAGACAACTCGTGATAACAGTATATAGGTATGTTCCATTGCCTTTAACAGTCTTTACTGCCGCCGCTTTTTAATTGAACGATGCAGGGGTAGTTAAGAGGCTCAAACTATAGTACTTAAATACCGTACAAGGGTTTGCACATTTAATAGATTCTCTTTTATAGTAGCAATCTTTCACCGTATCGAGTTAATTTCAATTGATATCGCGTAATGGAAAAAACATCAAGCAAGACCAATGCACATAAGTATAGGAACCATGAACCAGGCGCTTTTCAAGACAGATCTGTAGTCTAACTAGGCAACCACTTCGAATTTTAGCATGAAAACTAACTGAAAGCCGGTTGTGTGGTTTTATCAACAATTAAACTGTTTCCTTAATGATACACAGAAATAAAGTTGCACGTTAATCAAGCTCCACTCGTAAAAATGCGCAATCGTATCCACGTTCCGCGTGCGTTTTCGTGATTCCCCCCCGGCTAGACTTTCGAAATGCAATTTCTATAGCGGGATCGCTACTCAAACCGCTTTAACAGGATTATTCCAAAACAACACCCAGATGTAACGACGGAGCATGCGATGGAGCGATGGCACGCCGGAGTAACTGTCACTGAGGTGACGTTATGTCTATGTGCATATTTTGTTTTTCGTCACACACGACTCTAACACAAATGCAAGATCCCGAACGATATTCGCGATGGCTTGGATCAAGAACTCCACTTCCTGACGACAACGCGGAAAAAGCCAAGCGAACCCGTGTAACTCGCGCTTGCGCGTTCTTACTTTTTCTTCACTCAATAATGTCCATTTGTGTTTAACACACCACGCAAGTCTGATTGCCCCGGCACACTCCCCTTAACTCCCTTCAATCTCTTTTCAGTCGCGACGGAAGAGTCAATCGCTTCCTCACGCCATGGAAAATTCGAATGCACTCCTCGTAGCTCCGTCTCTGATCGATCCCAACTCGACGATGCACTTCTACGATTTCTCGATCGATGAAGCGTACTCTGGTGGATCCCCGATGGTGATAATGCACACTCGATTCGGTTGTTTTTAAAATTTACGTCGTCCCTCGTAGATTCGATTACGACAAGAATTTCTCTTTTGTTGTTTTATAGATTGCATCGTAATCAGCAGTGCTTAATTTCTTTCTTGTTGAGCTAGTTCTGTTGCTTTTCTAGATTACTTTGCCCTGAAATCAGCCGTGCTGAGCTCCCGTTGATTGATGCTCTCATTACACTGGCGTGTGTAGTGATCCCACAGCAAATTGGTTTCGGTACCATTCCCGACATATGAATTTCAATTGTTGGTTAGTAAATTGAGGAAAAGACAAGCCGTTAACTGCGAGTTTTAGCGATATTCTCTGTAAAACATCTCTTATTCGTAAGTAAAGATATTAGCGAAAGTTTGAAAGCTTCATAATTTGTAAATATTTTATTCGAATAGCACACACCGCGCCAGTCACTCTGCAAGCACTGTCGAAAATCGGCGACGACGAGCTCCGCTTGAGAAGTCATCTGAATGGTTTGGTCTGCATTTCGGTTGCGCTCAGTCCCAGCGCGGAAATGAATGTCTCAGTGCTTTCAATCACAGAGTAATGTGAGAACCATATGCTAGTTCACTTTTACTTTTAATTTCGATTTTGAAGAAGACAATTCTCGGCTTCCTACAGTTTTATGTAAAGTATCAATGAACGTAATAGAACCGTTTCGAAAATTGATTTTTCTTCGCAATAAAACATTGGAAGAAGCAATTTTTATTCAACCATCTCAGGGGCAAATCAACTTGTTCTCGCTCAAAGTCGTATTAATTGTGAACCTTATTCGCCAAACATTCGTTACAAATCACTGAAATTGAACATATAAATATACTATATAATGTCACCAACATAAAAGTTTGAAATGTGATCTTTAGCAGTAAAGCGCCGCTGCATTTTTAGTCGACTAACTTAGACCTGTTGCTTGTAAAGATTGTCTTGTTATGGTCGACAAACTGTGTCCAATGCACTTAAAAATAGCGAGTCATTCTCAAAAACATCAGCTATCAACTTTTGATATTTTTGATGCACCCTCAACATATTCTCGACAAATTGAATGTGAACATTTTCAAATGAATGTCTCAGTGCTTTCAATCACAGAGTAATGTGAGAACCATATGCTAGTTCACTTTTACTTTTAATTTCGATTTTGAAGAAGACAATTCTCGGCTTCCTACAGTTTTATGTAAAGTATCAAAGAACGTAATAGAACCGTTTCGAAAATTGATTTTTCTTCGCAATAAAACATTGGAAGAAGTAATTTTTATTCAACCATCTCAGGGGCAAATCAACTTGTTCTCGCTCAAAGTCGTATTAATTGTGAACCTTATTCGCCAAACATTCGTTACAAATCACTGAAATTGAACATATAAATATACTATATAATGTCACCAACATAAAAGTTTGAAATGTGATCTTTAGCAGTAAAGCGCCGCTGCATTTTTAGTCGACTAACTTAGTCCTGTTGCTTGTAAAGATTGTCTTGTTATGGTCGACAAACTGTGTCCAATGCACTTAAAAATAGCGAGTCATTCTCAAAAACATCAGCTATCAACTTTTGATATTTTTGATGCACCTTCAACATATTCTCGACAAATTGAATGTGAATATTTTCACCTTTCAGCGTAGATATTGTTTCAATGCCCTCATTTTTGATATGATCGAGGAACGTTTGTTTGAGCATATCCTGCAATCGATCTGGTATGGGTTTCAGGATGACATACATATTCCGTAGATCTTTTCGTTTCTCTTGTGATACCATTTCTTTGCATTCAGAATAGAGGAAATCAAGATGATCATTTATAAATCGCTCTTCACACTCCTGACCTCTTCAATTACTACATAACAAACTGTATAGTGGTGGATGCTTTCGTTTAAATTAAATGGAACAATTTCATCATTCTTAAGCCTTTGTAGTGATACATTTAGATTCTTAATGTCGTCTAAGTTTTGCTTAATTATAATGTTTTGCGTTGCTCTAATTTGTTGGATTTTGAGTAGGTGGCCCTCAATGTCGGTTATGTTCATTGTTGTGGAAGCCGTAACAAGAAGCATTGCGATTATTAAAAATGTGAGCATGCACAGAGATGATCGTTGCGTCTTGTCTAATCACGCATTTTGATTTAAATCGTATTAAACCGACCCCTTTTAGTACGTGCTGTATAGATTAGAAACCACAAACGATGTTTATTGTTACGCCAGCCTTGAAATTGTAGAGCCATATATTGGGATCATGAAGTTGAGTCCAATTATTTGGTTGTGGAATTGGCTCTAAGTGACAGTTAGATGGAAGTTTCCCGGGTTGGTTCATAATATTTAGCTCAGACATTGCGGGTCCAACTGTTTTGTGGTATAACTTGTGCCTCTTATCGCAAATATGATCTGTACCATCCACTGTCATACAAAGCAGTAGCTCGTCATTAACAAATGGATGGTAATAATCTCTATGAAAACTTACTGCAATGAGGTCATAAGATGTGGCTATGCTTATGTCTTTGTGTCGAACTCGAATAGGAACTTGTAATATATTGAAGATTTGAAATAAGTCTTTACTTACTAGGGGTAAATGAATACAGAACAGGAGATAGCTAGTAGTTAGCCTAGCCTTGATGGTCATCATATTGTATAACTGTAAGAGATCTGTATGGCTTTTTCCGCCAGGAATTGAAAGCGACGAATCGCGATGTTCTCTGATAATGGAAAGCTCAGACCGCAATTGTGTTGGGGAAAGTAAGAGTATTATGGCACTCTGTGAGAACGTGGATTTTATTTGATTGAGTTTGTTCGTAATTGGTTAGCATTAAAGAGAAATGTAGTGAGAGAGTTGTGAATACTTGAATTATTTTTTCTTCGTCAATTATTATGTTAGTTGCTGCAAGAGATTCAAGAATCAGTTTTAAATTGTTGTTAATGCTGAAAGACTGTTTCTCAAAGGTTTCCCTGTCATGCTTGATAACATTTAAAGTTGCATCTATTATTGATGTTTGGTTTTTAATGACTTGTAGCAAATGGTTCTCGCTGCCTTTCATATGTTCTATTGTCTCTGCCATTCCATTTGCATATTCCTGGTCCAGTATACCGAATAGTTTGTTGGAAATAGTACCAATAATCTCAAAAAGCGATCGGCGCACTCGAGCAGGACTGCCATTTCTGCTGCGCAATATTTCATTATTGGCATATATTGATGCCATACGCCTTTCAAATTGTTTTAGGATAGGAGTACAATGTTCGGTTTTATTAATTGTAGTAGCCTTCTTGCACCATTCTTTTAATTGAGCTGTATATGCTGTCATAATATTTATTTCCTCCCAGTAACTGTGGAGGTTAAAATATGTTATAATTGTCCATTTATCTACTGCCATTGTCATGCGACCCACTTTTTCGAAGTACAGTAATGGCTGAGAATCCCATGGAGTAATTTCCACCTTAGCTTGTAAGGTGAATGAGTGGGAGGAAGGTTAAAGGAAGCCAATCTGTCTTATGATAGCAAGCATCCGATGAAAAAATGAATATGTATACATTCTAATGAAAGAACTACATAGTACCAACCTACACGTGGGACTACAAGCCCTTTTGGCAGCAGCTAGGCAAAGATTTTGGCCTCTGAATGGGATAAAACTCGCACAATCTATTGTACACAAGTGTGTTCGATGTGCAAGATTTCACCCAAAGACAATAATCCAAATCATGGCAACTTTGCCACCCGCACGAGTGCAACTCTCTCGGTCATTTACAAATGTTGGAATAGATTTCTGCGGCCCATTTCATATTCATTATAAAGTTCGAGGCAAGAAACCTACTAAGGCGTATATAGCCGTATTTATATGTTTCACAACTGGCATGGTTTTCAGGAGATGGACTACTTAATTCTAATAATTTGATTGCTTTATCATTATATTTTCCCTGCAGATCTGAATATTGGTTATGGGAGTCCCACACTCTGTGCATAAATAGCATTGGCCTCCCTACCACAAAAAAAAGGGAGATTGTTGAGTCCTAATTTTCTTCTGCACATAATCATTGTGTGTTGATCCCATTTCGTCAGCAGAAGTGGAGTTTTTAATTTGATGCTCAAGTTCAGCCTTGAGTTCTGAGTATGCATCCCGTACAACCCTGAAGAAATCTTCTTCAAAATAAGGGTGGCTGGGATTCATTTCTTCAAACTTTGATAATTCTGAGTGGTGTCCACTGAAATCGGCCCACTCAGATTCCAATAAATCAAGTTGCGTTTGTAAATATCCCAAAGTTCTTCTCGTAGTGGAAGTTTTGCTATAGTTTTCTTGCCTTTTCTCTATGGCTTTTCCCAATTTTGACTGAGCTTTAAATAACTTATCCATGATTATGTAGTTTTATAATTCTACCAACACAGATGACGTCGTTATGACCAAAAAAAGGGGGAGGGTTGGGGGTAGAGATGAGCAACGCAAAACGTGTTCTTATATATATAAATATATATATATATATATATATATATATATATATATATATATATATATATATATATATATATATATATGAAGCGAGACAAAAATATCGTTGGCTTTTTTCCTCGTGCTCACCTCAGCGTCGTCGGAAGGTGCAATCCCTTGTGGTGTTGAAGCGAGATGAAGATATCGTTGGCTTTTTTCCTGGTGCTCACCTGAGCGTCGTCGGAAGGTGCTAAACCTCTTTGTGTTCAAGCGAGATGAAGATATCGTTGGCTTCCTTCCTGGTGCTCACCTGTGCGTCGTCGGAAAGTGCAATCCCTCGTGGCGTTGAAGCGAGTTGAAGATATCGTTGGCTTCCTTCCTGGTGCTCACCTGAGCGTCGTCGGAAGATGCTAATCCTCTTGGTGTTGAAGCGAGATGAAGATATCGTTGGCTTCCTTCCTGGTGCTCACCTGAGCGTCATTGGAAGATGCAATCCCTCGTGGCGTTGAAGCCAGATGAAGATGCTAATCCTCTTGGTGTTGAAGCGAGATGAAATCACACACACATCGACAAAATCCATTGTGTGTCTATTTTAAAAAGGCGCCATTTTGTCGAAAAATAATAATCTCTCAAATAATGAATTCCTAAGACTCCGCCGCGCCCTAGACGGTCACAAGCACGGTTGAGAAAGGAGGAGGGAGTCCCCCGACCCCAGCTTCCATGATTTCTCATCCTAAATCCCACGACCAAATGGTAGTAAATAGTCTCGGGATCGCACATTGGGTTTACTGGTTCCCCAAAGACGAAAGATCAGATGCCGAGAAATGCCAATAATTGCAAATACATTTACAGCTCTGCTACTGAATCCTACTTATACGTCCTTTGTGGTGACGTGAGAGGGTGAAGGCGAGTCTTCCGTGTCTGATAACGGAATCTAAAGTAATAACCATGCCGTCGTAATGGAGGTTGCGCGATGAGCTAACTCCCCGTCCCTGTAAGACCCTACATTGTTTCGAAACCTGCAGCAGCGCTCGAAATGGATTGAATCTACGGGAACGACCTCGGAACCGAGCAAAGGACTATGGCATTGGATCCTGGAATGTCAGATCACTGAACTACCTGGCGCTGTTAAGGACCTTTTACAACGGGCCAGTCAATGTAAGTTGAACATACTGGCAATCCAGTAAACGAATTTGACTGGCAGTGATAAAGCCGAGAAGCCGGTTGGAAAAGAAAAAAAAAAGTGAGAAGCCGGTTGGAAAACAAGAATTCGGAGTGGCCTTCTAAGAGGATAGGGTGTTCAAGTCGCACGTTATTGATTTTGAGGCAATCAATGAACGGTTGTGTGCGGTCCGTATCAAAGTGAAATTCTTTAAAATTTAGCTGATAAATGTACCCGCCTCGACTGAAGAAAAGGACGAAGAACGAAGAAAACGTTCGTCGTACATTTCACTTGCTTCCCACATCGACGTATATATAAAATGAACTGGGTATCACCGGATGGCAACATTCAAAACCAGAACGACCCTGTTCTTATCCAACAAAGGTGGGCCTCGAGCATACTCAAGCCCGGTGCAACAAAAAATTATTGTTTCGATGATGAGTGCTAGAATGTGTTAGAATAAAAGAATCAGGCATACGAAGAATATGTTAGTCACGAGGGCCTTTCCTCATGCGTAAGCAATTAAATTTATGATTAAATAAGATATAAAATAATTTGTGATTTACGATCGCAGTGTAAGATAGAATAGCGCTTATAATTAATTTGACGGGTCTTGCTTTGCTATGTGAGCAGACGCGTTTTGACTCCGTTGAGTCATCTTCAGTGTCTAAAGAATATCATTGACGAGTATAGACGTGTAAAGGCTGGTGATATCTAATGATAAAAGTCGACAAGTGTCAATCTATGTTAGCGAGATGGTAGAGTTCGCTAGATCGTGGCTGTTCTTTAATGTGTATCAGTCTCAGCCTCAGTAGTAGACCACACACTTCAACGAAAACGGAAGCGAAACGAAGCACAACAAATTGACATCTAACAACCTAAAAAACTAAAACCTAATATCCCTCTATTTGGCTTAACCTAGAACCTACCTGCTTAACCTATCCTACATCTATATAAAATCATTTCCTTCCACACATCCTTTAGACACTGAAGATGATTCAAAGGAATCGAAACGCGGAGCCGATTTGACAGAATATTGCATCCAACAAATAACGGAATATTGCATGCAACAAATAACGAAATGTTGCATGCAACAAATAAACGGAATATTGCATACAAAAAATAATCCTTGTCGAATTCCTTTTTCTTCATATCGGAAATGTTAGTAAATAGTTGTTGGCGACTCCTTTCAGGTTTCTTTTTACCTACGTGTTGGTTGATCTAATAATTTACCGATGATGATTTTCGCTTGTCACAAACTTTACAGAAAGTTATTGTTCCACTAGTCGTAAATTGGCCTGGGTAGTTTTTTTATTAATGACTCCATCAAGTTCTGAGTATTTTTCTTCTTCTTCATAAATACACAAACTGATGAGCTATCGAATTGCAAACAAATAAATTCCCGAAACAACGTATGCCGATGTTCCTTTCCCCATGGATCCCGCTAACGTACAGCGCAAGCCTGCATGTCCGCATTCAGTGCACTTTCCGAGTGCATATGAAGGCATACCACACGTTGCGTTGTTTCAGACGTGCTGTATTTTGCAGGAACGACATCGAGCCATGGCTTAGTCCACATACCAGGCAAAGATATGTCCCGCTGTCGTTTCCGGGAAATACAACACATTTAATACTATCGCTGCCTCCATGGATATTAGCCTTATGGTAGAAAAATCCAACGCAATAAATCTACCTCTCGGTGATGGCAACAAATGGGAGTAAATGAATTGCGTTTTTTGCTGCACTGGTCAGCTGCCGAATGCCGTTCTATACATCCAGACGGTTAATATACAATATTTAACTACTTTGAATTCTGAAATGAGATGAGGCAAAACATTTCTATTCAACGCCAAACTAAATATGAGGCCATCACAAAAAAAAACTTGACAAATTCATGACAAAGCAACACAAAATATCCGCACTAACGTACAGAACATTCTATCTACGGACTGTAAATCTATCAGAGACAACTTTTACAACACAGTAAATGGAGCTGTTACCTAAGGGAACACAACTTATAATTCAAACCGCAACAATGACCTAAAACAACCAGTAATCGACACTGAACTAGCCATCAAACTTCCGCAGGAACAACAGATACATGCAAGACACACTGCAGTCAATATACTACAACAAGTTGTGTAGACAGACCTACGCTCATGTCAGAAGGGTTTTGTATTCAACTTCTCAGAAATACAGTCACCAGCAACGAATAAAGTCAAGAAATATATCAAAGAGATGTGCACGTTTAAAGGAAAATCCATTGTTTTTCTATTTTCAACGGTCCCATTTTGTTGCAAACCAACAGAAATTACTTAAAACATGAATTCCCAAAAATATTTATATTATTGACCTTATTTGAAAATTTCAAGAAGATCAAATGAAAACTGCAGTGACTGTTTCGATGGAAAGTCCATAAAACACGAAAATCACGTGTTATTGTTGTTGTAATTGGAGAAATTTCAAATGGCTTTAACTCCCGCCATGTATATCATTCGATTTTTATCAAACTTACAAAGTTTAAGGACTTTTTGTAGGTCTACCTAAATATCGAATTTCGTTCCTATACGATTTTATTGAGGAAAATGTAAAATTCGAATATCAAGCTATTAACAAAGTTGAGCGTATTTTGACTTCTAAGGTATTTTTTGTTATTGTACTCATAAACACACACAAACACACAATTTTCTCAGATTTGTCGGATCATAGGTGTCCAATCGCGAGGAGGGGACACAAATTTTTCGTGTGTTTTCCCTCCCTGTGCGCCCCTCGAAGCCAAAAGTGTCAAATTAATACCTGTTTTGAAAAGTTCTCATCAAGACCTTTCATTTGATACCCATACCGGCTACCTTTGATGAATTTTTTTTCGGGGGTCACTCCCCTATATGGGGAGACCCCCTTAAATACCTTAGAAAATTTTTTTATAGTTGCAATTTGAAGAGAGCACCACTTTACACCTGCATACAAAATTTAATATTTCTAGCTTAAGTAGTTTGCGAGAAAAAGTGCTGTGACACACGGACGGACAGACAGGACGCGATTTTAGTAGGGTTTTGTAAAATTATTTTACAAAACTTTAAAAAATACGCACTAGCATAAACAAAACGAATTTCTCTGAAGACCATGAAATATTAGGGCACATTTCGAAAAAATCTTACGGACAACCTAGTAACAGTTGCCTACGCCCGGGAATCGAAGTGATTCCGATCCCGAACCCTGGCAACCGGCCAGATATGTATGACTTCGAAGTGCAAGCGGACTTCATCTTTCGTGCGGATATCATTGCGCAGAAAATATTTTTTTTTTTCAAATATTTATATCTGTGGAGAAGTATTTTCTGTCAATGGGATCCGTTGAAATTAAACACCGATACATTTCGAAGCATATCTATCTGGCAATGCCTCCCACAGTTGCCATCAAAACATCGAATAGATAGAAAAGTGGAAACTGGTTTGAAGTGTCATTCTGGATATAACCTTCAGAGTGTCGGCATTCTTTGGTAGTGAGATGTTGTTTTGTGTTACAGTTAAGCTTAATGGGATTCCGTTTTTTCCAGTGTATATGACCTTATGATCACTACGAGCTAGATTCGCACTTTCAATCGAATAATATATTCCTGATTGATCATCTGCCCAATATATCCTATGCGAGTACTGATCAACAACAATTCCATGTGGTAAGTACCCCGTATCTATTAATACTTGACGATGTTCACCCGTTAATGAAGCTTGCTCTATTGTTGGATTTTTATGATTGGAATTTGTCCAATATATTTTCCGACGACAAAAATCAACCGCTATACCATCAGGCCGTTCAGCACTATCGGACAGATCTAGAACTACTTCCGGTTGAGGGTTTATATTTTCAGTTTTCAATATACATAATGATCGACCGGATCGAAAGCCATACCGGCAATTGTTTCATTTTGAGTTTTAGTTAAAATTCGCTCAGTTTGGTGATTGCCGTCATTTTCACGAGACCGTTTTACTGAAAAGATACTTCCGTTTCAGTCCCGGTGATCATTAAAATATATTTCTTCTAGACTTTCAGCGAACGCAATTGCAGTTATTTCGTCGAATTGATGTGCAGCCGATGTAAGCTCCGACCATTTTTCGTCAGAGAATAAGATATTATTTTTCGTTGTTACGGCAAATTCACATGACATAACAGGACTCGCAGTAAGACCACATAATGAACAAGCTAAGGAAGAAAATACTAAATGATAATACAACGGAGAAATTTAAATCCATTTATTAGATGTTAAGTGATGAAATGAAAGAAAGCGAGGGATCGCAAATACTTTTTATACATACCATTTCCATATTAAACATTCAAGAAAAGATTGTGACTGTATAGAATGAAGAAAGTGTTTATCTCTCTGCACTGCGACTGCAATGACCTCGTGTACGCGAGATAGCCTGCGATGTTTCTAAACCCATGTCTGCGGAGAGAGGAACGCTTTGCTGAGGCGCACTTTAATCAGTTCTATGATCCGACCAATATCGACCCATTCGCATAAAAAGCTAAAATCCAACGTGCTGCAACTGAATATCTCAAATATGTCCAATTAAATACATTTCTCTTCCGAAAGGCTGGTATCTTGTTTAGCATGTGTCTTATATTTTTAACGTAAGAAATCTACAAGCGAATGTCTTTAAATTCGCCCTAGTATGCTAAGAAAGCTTTTGGCCCGTAAAATTGTGCAAAAAAGCTGCAATCTGGCCTCACTACAAAAAAAAAAGAATGTAAGTGGAAGGAATGATTGTTGGCTTACTGAAGACGGCAGGAAGTTGGTTTCTCTATAAGACCTAGTTGTCAACGAATAGGCGAAAAGGAAAACGTTTAACCTCAGCAGGCCTATCGAAGGAAACAATAACTGAGTCTTCAGAATGACTTTCACCACACAGCGCAATATCGAATCGTAGTTGATAATATGTACCCCTGAGGTTGTCAACATTCAGCGAATAACCGATTAAAGAGCAAGAGCGATGTGCGGCAATTTTCCGGGAAAACTTCATCGTGAGAATGATGATCTTGTGCAATTTCTCAGGTGTGCTGCTCTACGATTATACATCGCACATCTTTCTGTAACACATTGAGACAGGCTTACTGCTTGGAAGTACTAAAGTTCTATTTACCAAAGTTTACTAAACGGCATTTTAAACATTTTAAATTTATAAGTATTCTGAACAATATTAAATAACAAATTTGATGTGCTATCCCTCTGGAAACAATCGAATTATGAATTCCTTAAAATCAATATAAATATTTATTTTTAACGTGCTGAAAGGAAATTTCAGATGCTAAAACACATCCAACAACTTACTAAGTTTAACAAGAAATAGTTTCACCTTTTAAACTGGCTCTAGAAAGGTATAAAAAGAATATAGATAATAATTATTAGTACATTATTCTTTCAGTATTCACTAGACCCATATTTATACGGCTCATTTGTTTGTAATTATATTTCTAAATAAGGTAAAATATGCTTCATACGTGCTTTTTGGTAGCTTATACATTCATATACTAGCGCAACCCAGTAACATTTAACGATAGTATGCATATAATGTTATAGAATTGGTTTCACATAAAAACCATATTAAATAAACATATCAAATCCCCAAATTTGATCACATCAAATATTTTCAATGAGGAAAGTAGTTCTCGAGTGCCTCAAAACAGTTGATTTGTGTTCTTGAAATAAAACAACTTTTAAACAATTTAGGAAATAATCCTAAATCCAGTTGAAATAAAGTTTACAATAATATCAAAATTATATTTCCGAAATGATAGATATTGCTCTTCTAAATAAGTGGTAAAAAAAAAAAGGATGAGGTCCAATTATAATAGATTGAATTTTAAACAATTATTAAAAAAAAATTCTTCAATAAATAAAAAAGAACCAAACAACTTTCACTTGCTGTCTAAACTACAGAAAAATATTTTTCTCTTGATTGTCACTGAAGATTGTAGTAAAGATGAAAATCCAAAAATAAGTATAAAATTTTCAACATTGTATTGCAGAAAACAGATATTAATACTTTAAAAATTCACATAATGCATGATTTTTGTGAATGAAAATTTTCAAATTATTTTTTTTCTTTAATTTTCAATCGTACATGTTTAAATTCGATCACACCTAGAAATCATTTTTGGGTAAATACTCGTATTTGGACCAGAAGCCGTAAAATAAGAAAATTATAGATGTCATAATCAGCATATCCTAATCGAATGTATTCTATTTTAACCCATTAATACTTTTTATGAACTGAAGAAATGTTAGAGTATGAAGTGGTGCAAACCCATTTATGGAAAGAATCTTATGAACAATAAATATTAAGTGTAGATGTTAATGCAACAAAAACTATACAGCAGAATGTAATTAACTGAACTTGTAATGTCGACAATAATAAGCATTAGAAATTTACATAGAAAGTATAATACTTATTTTTAATTGTAGAAAAACAAACATGTTGAAACTATAATCAATATTCTAATTTTTTTCTTTCCAACAATAAATATAACAATCAAATAAAAAGAGGAAATAAAATGACGTTAATTAGGTATTTAAACGTTTGATTATAGTCTCCTAATGTTAGATGAAATTATATGATAACTTTTGAGATTAATATTTATTTTTTAGTATCCAATAGTAATCATTTGTAAGTCAAAGAATATTGCCGCTATTCAAATATATGAATCTAAATAATTGAAAAATTTTTAAACCTTTTGAACTATTTCATTATGTTTTTTACAATATATCAATTATCTTGTTAATTTATATTATTATTTTTTTTTTTTGTGGTAGGGAGGTGAAGGCATTTATGCCCGCCGAGTCTGGCAGTGTGGGACTCCCATGGAGGATACCTTTGGACTACCCACTAAACACCTCCCCTGTCAATCTGAGAACCTAGCCTGGAACCGTTTGACACATTACTTCGGGCCAAGTCTCGTTTTGTTACGCCGTGGGGCGCCTTCAAGCGGGGGAGTCCCTTTCCTAGCGGGAGGGGAGGGGGGAAGAGGAATTGCCAGAAGAGCGATCCCCCAGCCCCAGCGCCTCCGGCTGCTGTGAGTCCCTTTTATATTTTAGGACTGCCCGAGCATAATGTGCCACCTGGTTCCATTTGTCAACCGATTCGAGCATCACCGCAACTATATTATCCGGGGTGAGCTCTCCCGTCTCCCTGTAGAGTTCCCTTCGCAGCCTGGCCCATTTGGTACACGCAAAAAATGTGTGACAGGCATTGTCCTCCTCTCCTGGGCAAAACCGACAATCGGGAGACCGTGACTTACCGATCTTGTGCAGGTAAGACTGAAAACACCCGTGCCCGCTCAAGAGCTGGGTCAGATAGAAGTCAGTCTCACCATGCCTTCGATTTAGCCACGGTCTCACATCCGGGATGAGGCGCGCAGTCCACCTTCCCTTCGTGCAATTCCTCCAAGACTGCTGCCAATCGTTGAGCGAGCGTTGTCTCTCCTCGCGGACAACGATCTCCCTCGCATCCTCGTTTCGGCGCAGGTAAATAGCGCGGCGCTCTCTAGCAAGGAGGGCGACAGGTATCACGCCTGCAATCACTCTCACCGCCGAGTCGGAGACTGTTGGATACGAAGATGCAATTCTCAGTGCTCCTCTTCTCTGTACCTGTGCCAATCGTTTTCGGTATACCTCCTTACTGAGAGCGTCGCCCCATACCTCTGCCCCGTACAGTAGCACTGACCCTACAGCACTCATCAAGAGGCGTCTTCTTGATGGGCTGGGTCCCCCTACGTTGGCCATAAGTCGACTCAGGGCCGATATTCCCGAAGCAGCCTTCTCAGCCGTTGCCCTGATTTGCTCAGAGAAACTCATCTTCGAGTCGATCAGTAGCCCCAGGTACTTCACCGCTGGCTTCGATTCGATCTGTATATCTCCAATACTGATCATCCTTACTCTAGGGATTCTCTTTTTTGTCAAGATGACCACTTCGGTTTTCTCCAGTGCTAAACTGAGCCCGCGAGCAGTCGTCCCTCACTCGGCGCATTAGCATACCTAGCCTAAGTTGCGCTTGCTCAACGGTGCGTCCGGCGACCAGAGCCGCAACATCATCCGCAAAGCCGACCAAGCGCGACTCATCTGGCATCTCAAGTCTCAGTAGCCCGTCGTAAGACACGTTCCACAGGTCCGGACCAAGGATAGATCCCTGGGCAACACCCGATGTAATTTCCATCCTTCGTTGGCCCTGTGTCGTGTCGTAGAGCAGGCTTCGGTCCTTTAGGTAGTTCCTCAAAAGCCGCATTAGATATTCTGGAACTTGAAAGTTTTCCAGCGTGTCCAGAATATCCACCCATCTAGCGGAGTTGAAGGCATTCCTGACGTCGAGTGTCACCAACAGGACGATCCGTCGCTTGGTGCGACTATATGCCTCTGCCTTTTGGACCGCGTTCACCACCTCTGCAATCGCATCGATGGTAGAACGTCCTGCTCTAAAGCCGTACTGCCGAGGAGATAGGTCCCCAGCAGCACAAATCGCGTCAGTGAGTCTTCCCTTGATGAGTTTCTCTAGCACTTTCCCAGCCGTGTCTAGCATGCATAACGGGCGCTGACCAGCACGAGCCTCGCCACCTTCCATCGTACCGGGAAAACCCCGTCCCGTAGGCAAGCGTTGAATGTGCTGAGCAGCAAGTCAGGACAATGGTGATAGACGAGCTGCAAAACCTCAGCTGGAACACCATCTGGACCTGGAGCCTTCCTCGCTTTCAGGGAGAGGACTGCCTCCTCCAGTTCCAGCTGTGTGAAGAGTGGGCACTCGACTGCTGTTTCACCATGGACAGCGTCAACACGGACGGGATGGGCGGGGAAGAGTCCCCGCACTATCGCGTCCATCTTTTCCGCGTCATGTATACAAGGCTTCCGTGGGGCACCAAGTTTCCCCATGACCAGCTTGTAGCCAAGGCCCCACGGATCCCTATTTACATCGTCCACGAGCTCTTGCCAGCATCGGGCCTTGCTCTTGTTAATAAGCCTGCGAAGATATTTCCTGCCGGACCTGTATGCTGCTAGCCTAGTGTCTGCCTCCTCCCGTGTTCGCGCCCGCTGGGCCTCTCGCCGAAGTTTGTGACACTCGCTTCTTTGTTCGGCGATCTCGTTTGACCACCAGTATACTGGAGGCTTACCGTGTCGGGGTCTCCGGCGGGGCATGGAAGACTCGCAAGCAGCTATGATGGCACTCATAGTTGAGTTCACCAAGTCCTTGGCTGTAGGCCCTCCACTCCCTGGCGGAGCTCCCAGCAACGGTGCGCCTGCCGTAAGCGCGTCAGTGAACCTCTCGACGTCCATCCTCCCAGTCCTCCATCCGAGGATTGAAGTTTGGGCATATGCACGCAGAGTGGCACTGTCGTGAATCTCAACCGCTATATACTGGTGATCACTAGCCGAGTAGTCCTCTAGTACTCGCCAGTTGTGTACTCTAGGTACCAGGGACTCCGAAGCGAGTGTCACATCGGGTATGGTTCCTACGCAACCCCAGCGGCGGAAAGTAGGGGTGTTACCAGTATTTAGGACAAAAAGCGCTGTTCTGGCCGCCATGTCCAAGATTTGCTTTCCCCTTGGGTCGGATTGTGGCATACCCCATTCGATGGCTCTAGCGTTGAAGTCTCCCCCGACCAGCATGTGGCCCTCTGTGTTCGAGACAGCGTCCTCCAGGGCATCGAGTTTGGTTCGAAAGGATCGCATTGCCTCGTTAGGCGTCAGATAAACACTGAAATATGTTATCCCTGAACACCGCACCCACACAAAACCATCCCCGCGTCCATGGCCCTACACCTGAAGGCGGGCGCTGTCTCGAACCCAGATGGCCGAGGTACTAGTTTTGTCAGGGTACCACGCTTGCGAGTCCTTGTTATAATGTTGCTCGCTCAGCAACAGGAGGTCAGCTTTCTTATCCCTCGCAAACTGCTCAAGTAGGTCCTGGGCGTTTGTGCTTCGGTGCAAATTGACCTGCAGGATACGGATCATTTGAGTATCGATTTGGCTTTAGTTGGGGCCTCCTTGAAAACCCGGCATCTCCCTGTCCCCGGCTCATGTTTGAGGTCGCCGGGTGCTAGCTTAGCATCCTTGCAAAGAATGCATTTTGCCTCGTTCGTGCACTCCTTCCTTTTGTGCCCCGTTTCACCACATCCCCTACAGCCATACGCGGTGTGTCCGTATTCGAGGCATCTGAAGCAGCGGATAGGGATCGCTCTTCTCCGTATCCTGCAGATCACCCAACCTATCTTAATTTTGCCCTTCGCCAGGATTTGCTGGGCGTCTTTATCAGCTAGTTCGACAATAGCCATGCGTTGCCCCCTTGTGTTTTCACGTGTCAATCTTGCCTTGACTTCACTTAAGCTGGGGAACTCCCTCCTAATGGCATCCTCTACCTCAGCTTTGTCCGTGACGCAGTCGAGGTCCCTGATTTCCAGGGTGGCCATTGGTTCGAGCGAGGCAACCGTTGCCGCATCTCCACCTTTTGGACCGCTTCACGGAATGCATCTTTGTTTGTGGCCTCTGGCCCGAATTCCACCAGCAAGCCACCGGTCCGGGTTGGTCGAGCTGCTTTGATGGCAGTTTTGGTGTCGTCTGGCTTGACCGCTCCTTTAATTTCACGGAGGACATCTGCGTAGGTTCGGCCCTTAGTTGGTTTAATAAGCAGTGCCTCTCGCAAGGGTTTGCGCCGCGGTTTGCTTTTTGTTTTCTGCAGTATATCGGGGGGTTCTTTGTTCTTTTCGTGATTGAGCTCTTTGTCTGTTTTTTCTAGGAGTAGCTTTTTGGCCGCTTTTTTCGCTGCCTTGTTTCGCACCACATGAAACTCCTCGCCTGGAGTGTCAACTTCGTTTATGGTCTCGTCCTTCCTCCTTTTCTCACGGTCGCCTTCAATTGGGCTACCGGCCATTCTTTTGCTGCTGCTAGGACCCACTGATGCCTCGAGGGAGAGCGTGTCTTTTTGGTGCTTTTCGGTTGCAAGCCACCTCCGCCTGTAGTGCGTTATGCGGACAAAAAGCTCCTCCAGTTCAAGAATGCCATTCTTGACACTCTTGCCTATGTTTTTCTGCACTTCGCAGGCAGCCCTCAGTTGTTTGACGATATTCCCCGCTTTCCGAGTAAGCCACTCCTCTTCGGCGCGGTCAAGGGCGATTGTGTTATTTGGCGCCACCTCTTGGGAGAGGCCCCCGTTTCCTAACCCTTTTGCTTCTATCGCTTGGGTCGCGTTTGAATTGGCGTCGGCCAACGGCAAAACTTCTCCCTCACCCAGTCTTACACTGGCCTCCGTTGGTGTCGCAGCTTGATCCGGATTGTGTACGTCTTGCACTGGGCGCTCCGGGGTGCGCATAGTCCTTCTACTGCGCCCAAAGGCCGCAATGATGCCAGGTTGCACAACGCACTCTGCCTTCTTTCGTTCGTTAGTCCGTCTGTGGTCTGTCTCCGATGATTTACCCTGTGATGTTGACTTTGACAGTGTTTCTGGGGTTTGCTGCCTCCCCCCGCAATCGGTGACTTGTTTAATCGGTGTTCTTGCCAACAGCGGTTTTTGCCTGAAAGGGTTCTCCATGCTAGCGTCCTGTTTGCTTGTGGTTTCATTTGTTTGCTCCATTTTATTGGGCCCCCCCTCGGAGCCGCTATCTCCGTTCGTGTGTGTAGTCGCCTTTTTGGTCCCATGGTTATCTTTGCAGAGCAGGGAGGCCATGCGAGGGTTGGCACAAGCCCTTATGGGGACAAGTGCTCAGAGCCAGACCAGCGCTAATCAGGAGTCCGTCTCAACCGAACCTACACCACCAACCCAATGGTGCGAACTTCGAACGTACTCCGAGGCCTGCCAAGGTTTTACCGGGACGGAGACGGTATGATAGTTGAATTGGAGCCGTTCACACACGAGTTTCACCTCGGCGCTACTGTGCAAAGCAACTAGGTCCAAACCATCACATCCGCCAGCCCAAAGCGTCAATTCCAGTTCGTTGTCCAAAGCGTAATCCAGATACAATAAGAGGGAACCTCACGGCACCCCCCATATCCTCGGGTCCGTGGGGGCGGCACTCCCCAAAGAATGCTAGCCTCCAAGAATGTTCTTGTCGACCGGCTTTCTCCCTGCGGGAATTTCCTCGGGTACGTGGGGCCGGAACTCCCCAAAGAATGCTAGTCTCCAAGAGTGGTCTTGTCGACCGGCATTCCCCCTGCGGAGTTTCCTCGGGTACGTGGGGGCGGAACTCCCCAAAGAATGCTAGCCTCCAAGAGAGCTCTTGTCGACCGGCATTCCCCCTGTTAACTTTGCGCTCTTCAATAAGATTTTCGATGTAAAGTCGCTTAAAAAAAAAAAAAAAAAAAAAATTTTATTGGGACTCCTCAAGACAATATTGCTTTGAAATTAATTTTTCTATGAGTAACTATAACTATATTAATCACACTATGAGATTACATGAAGTTGTAATACATTAAATAATAACCTTAGATGAATTTAAATAAGAATAAAAAAACTATTAACATTGGTGTGTAATGCTGACGTACATGAAAATATTCAAATAAGACAGTAAGGAATCAAAAGGAAAATATTACATTTCTTGAGTCTAGATAAATACCTAAAAACATAAGCTTAGTCTTTTCTATAGGTTGAGATTATCAAGTTGCACGTGAATAGCCCATAATTATTATAAAAAATTTGAAGACTTGAAAAATTAAAATGAATTGCTAACCTTAACCACGACTTTCCTTTTCAGTGGTTCTTCTTTTTCAGCGGGAAGTGAAGTGCAGGGTAGGTATGCCGTCGCGAGGGTAGGGTTTAGAAAAAATCCGCTGAGGTCGGTTTAGCGTCGTGCGCGGTACGCGGTACCTTAGTTGTTTTTGGTTTTTCCTTAACGTAGCATTCGTCGGTTTGAGTTAACGTAGTATACTTTTCGGTACCGCGTCGGGAATTCGGGAACGCGAAATAAAAAAATTAGGTTTTGTTCCTTTTTGACTGGTTATGAGAAGAAATACGGAGTAACGTAGAATAGGTTTCCTCTCCGTATGGTTTTGTTTGTAACGCGTTTGAAAACGGGCGTGTATATGTGGCTGAATTATGTAAATAAGCGTAACCCATTCGGAGACCCGCGACCGAAATCCTCTCCGAACTAGCTGGCCGACAAGCAGCCACCGCGTGAATGGGTTACGGTGCACGGATTGGTTGACCGGTTGGTACCATCCGTTGGCACGACTCAGACTTAACGTCTAGAACCGATGAGAGGTCGGTTCCGCGTTCGGACCTAAAATGGTTATAAATCATTACACAGTGACAAAGAATTTTCAGCGGTAACAGAAGCAAAAAGTGAGTATGTAGTCGTATGGTCGGGGTTTTTGTAATCCGTGACTAATTGGTTCAGTGCTTTCGATTTGGTTTGCCGTATCGTAGTTTTTAGTCTGTAGATTACAGTTAGCATAGGTAGTTTCGGTTCGGATTAAAGTAGAGTATGTCTGGCACCGCGCCGGTATGTAGATAGGGAACGTACAATTCAATATTTGTTCTTGTTGAAATGTTGGCAGCTCCAAAAAGGCAACGGTAGAGTAAAGTAAACTATGAGTGCCCGGACCTACTGAGGGTATAGTTCGTTGGCACGGCTCGAGACTTCACATCTTGAAATCGCTGGGAGGAGGATTTGCACTTCTTTCGGGAAGTAGTGATAGTAAATCATTACAGAATTATTAAAAGCTTCTACAATATGTACTAAACTTCAATTATCAGTATATTATTTTTATTCAAAATAGAAATGTAGTATATTTTGGCGAAAAATTTGCCAGGATCATATATGGAATCAGGATAGGATACATTTGTTCGTGTTCTTGTGTAATGCTATATATTTCAATAATTATTTCGTGTTATTGGTATGTGTTGAATTTTTTTTTTAGAATTCAAGCTGTTGAGGAACCTGCAGTATATGTGAGCTTTCAAGATAAATTTGATTAATTAACTGGAAAACTGAAATGATTACTACGGGAGGAGCAGAATGAATTGATCACTATGAGCTCCATCAGAAATTATTCCTTCTCAACAAAAGGTTCGAACTTGTTCGAAAACACTTAAAATGGCGCTTGAGTATAATTTTTCTACACAACTCAAGCAGCAGTTTACGGTTGACAGTTGGTCGACAGCAAGTTTCCTCGCAAATCACACAAACTGGAGACATGAGTAGGGCAAAAATGGTGCCCTCTTAAAAGCTTCATTACAAAAAAAAAATTAATAAAATGTTTAAGGGGGTGTTCCCATACAAGGGGGTAGCCGTTAAAAAGATAACCAATATGGGTATCTTGATGAGAACTTTTCAAAACAGGTCTTAAACTGAAATTTTTTGCTTCAAGAGGTGCAGGGGGATAATGTACCGAAAATTTGGCACCTTTGATTCAAAAAATCTGAAAATGGAAGTAGGTCTGAGTAGAAGACGAAAAAATACTTCAGAAGTCGAAATTTGAGACTTTGTTAATGATAGTACATTGTATGAATTTTACATTTTCATCTATGAATTCGAAAGGTGACCCTTAAATTTAGTGAAAACTCGTACCTGGATTTCCTGATATCAAACACATGTTTTCCGAAAGTTTCATAAAAATTGACGAATAAAAAGCCAAGTTACATCTTCTTGTAGCACTACAGTCCCCCTAGGGCCCTTGCTTCCTGCAACAAGCGCCTACAACTGTCCCGGTCCATTGAACGCGTCCTCCAATTTCGAAACCCAAGTAGAGGTGAACTGTCTTCGTCGACTGAGTCAGACCAGCGTTTCCTCTTCTCACTGATCTCCGCTCTTCAGTTCCGTATAAAAGCGAAATTTTCCAAAATCTGGCTGATAAACGTTCACGCCCCGACCGAAGAAAAAGACGAAGAAATGAAGGGAACGTTCTGCAATCCACTGGAAAGACTGGTCGACTCATTGCCTACAAACGACACAAAAATATTTCTGGGTGATTTCAACGCTAAGGTTGGCAATGAACTATCTCATCGGGGAACGACTGGAGGATATAGCCTCCACGATGAAACACATGACAACGGCCAGCGCCTTATTGAATTTGCATACGGCAGAAATCTAGTCATACAATCGACTTGCTTCCCGCATCGACGCATTCATAAAATGAGCTGCGTATCACCGGATGGCAACACACAAAACCAGATCGATCATGTTCTGATCCAACAACGTTGCGCCTCGAGCATACTTGACGTCCCTACATACCGATGAGCCAATTGTAACTCGGATCATAACTTGATCAAATTAGCTTTTCGATGTTGTATGTCAAAAGTATATTCGACGAAGACCAGCCCGCTGCAAAAATTTGACATCAAAAGGCTCCAAACGGCGTCTGTGGCCGAAAATTTCACGGAGACCCTCGACAATCAGCTGGCTCCCATCTTATGAGACGCATCGTTAAAGACAAGCAACGAGCTCTGGATGGATGTGAAAGCGGCTATTAGGACCGTGGCAGAGCAGACGACCGGACATCAAGTCCGGCGCAAGAGGAATGATTGGTTCGATGAAGAGTGCCAGAATGCGTTAGACAAAAAGAATCAGGCGTACAAAGAATACGTAGGTAGGAAAACCAGGACGAAGAGAGAACACTATGAAAATCTCAGAAGAGTAGCGAATAAGATAATTAGGATTAAGAAAAGAAAATACTATGACGACCAATTGAGAAGTATAGATGTAAGTTTAGCGAGCAACAACACAAGACAAGCATACAAAGTAGTGAAAAGCCTGAAACGTGGTTACCAGCCCAAAACCACGCTCTGTCGTGATTGACATCGGCAATATAATCGCGGATGAAACCAAAATTAAGGAATGATGGCCATTATATTTGAAGAATCTCCTGGATCCTCCGCGCAGCTCCAGAACATCGGAGCCTATAGATGTCTGCGGAGAGCTTCCATTGGCCCCACCAACTCTGGATGAATAATAAAGCGCCGGGCATCGATGAGATTCTATTGGAGCTCATCAAATATGGTGGAAGTAGTGTTCATAAAGCTATTCACAAAGTCATTCAGCATATTTGGTAACAAGAACATATGCCGAACGAGTGGAGCCAATCAATTATAATCCCTATCCACAAAAAAGATGACAAGCTACAGTGCGAAAATTATAGAGGCATATCACTACTTTGTACGGCGTACAAAATATTTTTCTAAAATCTTAGAAAATAAAATCGGATCATACGCCAGCAGTATAATTGGGGAGTATCAAGGTGGTTTGAGAACAGGTAGATCGACAATAGACCAATTGTTCACAGTCAAGCAGGTACTCGAAAAATGCTGGGAGTTCTACATAGACGTACACCAAATTTTCGTTGACTTTAAGCAAGCATACGACAGTATTGATCGTAACGTACTGTACCAAATAATGCTTGGTTTTGGCATCCCAGCCAAATTAGTCCGTCTTACCAAAATGACAATGACGTCGACGACCTCCCAAGTCCGCATCAATAACCAACTCACCGATGTCTTTGACACAAATATCGAACTAAAGCAGGGAGATGGGCTGGCCCCATTGCTATTCAATTTGGCTCTGGAGTGCGTCATAAGGAAGCTACCTGTCGATATGCGAGGTACATTACTATACAAGTCGAGCCAAATAGTAGCCTATGCAGACGATATCAACATTTTGTCACGGTAATTAACAACTGCCAAAGAACTTTTTCTGAAACTCAACAGCGAAGCAAAACTAGTAGGGCTACAAATCAATGAAAATAAAACAAAGCTCATGACGCAGTCGAGGAAAAACACCTCAAATACACAAAATATCACATTTGGCGAATACAATATCGAAAATGTTAGCGAATTTGTGTATTTAGGCGCCAAAATAATGAAAACAGGTAATGAAAGAGACAAGATACGCCGAAGAATACAGCTCGCAAATAAAATTTTTTTTTCAATATTGACGCTCTTGAAGACCAGCTGCATACACAGGAAAATAAAGCTCCAAGTATACAAATCTTTAATAAGACCTGTGCTTTCTATGGGTGTGGAACATGGACGCTAACCTAAGCACCCGCAAATATATTGAACGCCTTTGAGCGACGGGTCCTGAGGCGAATAATCGGAGCGAAGCTGGACGGGGAGCAATGGCGAATTCGATACAACCATGAGCTGTATGAAATTTTTGACGAACCGGAGGTCTCAACGATTGTAAGGCTGCGGAAACTACAATGGGCTGGCCACCTGAATCGTATGGACGAACAACAGATACCCAAAAAGGTATTCGTTGGGTGCACTGAAGGCCGGAGACCAGTGGGGAAACCGAGGAAACGCTGGTCTGACTCGTTCGACGAAGACAGTTCATCGCTGCTCGGATTTCGCAATTGAAAGACGCGGTCAATAGACTGAGACAGTTGGAGGCGCTGTTTGCAGGAAGCGAAGGCCCGAGAGGGGCTGTAGTGCCAAGAAGAAGAAGATGCACAAATTCGCCCACATTTTCCACGATATATTCACCAAGGGTGATGTTTTGGGTATTTGAGGTATTTTTCTGCGACTGCATCATGAGCTTTGTTTTATTCTCATTGATTTCGCTTCGCTGTCGAGTTTCAGGAACTTAGGAATGTTGGTTCTTTGGCGGTTATTAATGACTGTGACAAAATATTGATGTCGTCCGCATACAGCCAAGTTACAGCCGATTTCCGCGAGGAGAGACAGCGGTCGCTCAACGATTGGTAGCAGTCTTGGGTCAATTGCACGAAGCGAAGGTGGACTGCGTGCCTCATCCCGGATGTGAGACCGTGGCTAAATCGAAGGTATGGTGAGACTGACTTCTATCTGACCCAGCTTTTGAGCGGGCATGGGTGTTTTCAGCCTTACCTGCACAAGATCGGTAAGTCACGATCTCCCGATTGTCGGTTTTGCTCAGGAGAGGAGGACAAACCCTGTCACACATTTTTTGCGTGTACAGAATGGGTCAGGCTGCGAGGGGAGCTCTACAGGGAGTCGGGAGAGCTCACCCCGGATAATATAGTTGCGGTGATGCTCGAATCGGTTGACAAATGGAACCAGGTGGCACATTATGCTCGGGCAGTCCTAAAACATAAAAGGGACTCACAGCAGCCGGGGGCGCTGGGGCTGGGGGATCGCTCTTCTGGCATTTCCTCTTCCCCTCTCCCCTCCCGCTAGGAAAGGGACTCCCCAGCTCGAAGGCGCCCCACGGCGTAACAAGACGAGACATGGCCCGAAGTAATGTGTCAAACAGTTCCAGGCTGGGTTCTCAGGTTGACAGGGGACGTGTTCAGTGGGTAGTCCAGTCGCGCATGGGAGTCCCACACTCTGTGCATAAATAGCATTCACCTCCCTACCACAAAAAAAAAGTTACAGCCGATTGAAAATCTATCAATTACAACAAAAAAAGCACGTGGTATTGTTAAGATCTTTGGCAAAGGGCGCAGCTACTACAGATATGTAGGAATTTAGATGAACATTTTATAAATGTCTCTTAAACATTGATATATTATCATGACTACTCCAACAGTTAGGTCAATATACTGAAAATAAAATGGCAGCGAATAGAACTACATCATAACCGTATGTTAGTTTTCTAACCTCTTTTTATGGAGTAAATGTATGAGTAAAGTTTTAATTTTCAGAAGCCGTTGTTTGAGTTATTAATTTTTTGATAATACCTTTCTGGCAGAAGCACTCGCCTGTTACTTTGACTTGCTTTGTTTCTAATTCTAAACTCAAAGAAAAAAATTATTAATTTTATGAAAAAAATCTTTTTAATAAAGTACGTTTTATGCATCAGCTCGGTAGATTTTTTTAAGAGGGATCTCATTGCATCCAAATTCGCCATATCTCATTCAATATGACTCCAACTTATGAAATAATGAACAATTTAGGTGGTCTGATAGAGACTGATTCTTCAGGATAATTCTTCAACTCAAATATGTACGTATGAAATTTTCGTTGCTTTTCAGATACCTGTATAAATTTCAATTAATTTTATATTGAGAAAGAAATTAACAAAATAATCTACATTTAAAATTTTTATAATTATTACTACAAACATAATTTTCATTCTTGCAGATTCATGACGATCTAGAGAAAGAGTCGGATTTTTCAGGGTCAGGACTCGGCCCAGATGATGAAGATTCCTCAAATGATCACCTTAGCGTTGTTAAGCACATATCCTCATCATCTTCAGGAAAAACGAGTATCAGCGAAAAGACCAATCAAAACAATCGGATGAATATCGCTAAAGGCAAAGATGTAACCCGCATTACTGAATACGATCTTGGATCAGGTGATGGTGAAATCGATCAAGATGTTGACGAGAATTTGGAAAATGGTGATAGTGTGGTTTCCAAAACAAATCAATTAAATCAAAAAGAAGGGTCATACGATAAGCCTAGATCCGATGTTTTCACAACAATTACTGATCGAAACACCCACGCTGCTGATATGTTTGAATCTAGCACGTATATATGTCAGTTGCATGCATATTACTATTACTATTTTATTATAATTTTACTCTGTACTGTAGGTGAATCATAGTTTAAATTATATTTAGCTCTTACACTTAAAAACTCACAGTCTGGAGAGTTCTCCATTAAATCGTCCCTGATTATTAAAATAGCAACCAAAAGTAAGCTTCAGAACATTTTTGCGTTAAAGTCTTTGGAATTTTAACGCATGAGTGCTGGTTTTACTCTTCTTCCACGAAAGGCCTATGGCTATTATCCTTTGCTTATTATTTAGTTTTAATCCGATGCATCGCCAGATTCTACATATTAATTTGACCTTACATATTAATCGAGATTTAGCATTTACATTATTTCAATACTTTAGGCATAAATAGATACACATACTCGTAGAAGGAAAGGTTCGAACGAATTCATTAAACTGATTCCAAAACCGTGAAATATGTCAAGCAGCGTGGTTTCATAGAAAAGCTAGTTCCGTGCGAAAATATAACAAGCAACCAATAGTACGCGAAGCAGCATGTTGAATCTGGGTGGGATGCGAAACTTACCTTCTATTTGTACCTATTCTATGTTTTGAATTATTTTTGATGAATCTAAAGCTTCTTGGATTTTTCTATTTTAGCCTGCACATAAACATTATGCTAATATATCTTTAACTAACTTAACTTCCTCTTCCCTTCTCCCCTCCCGCTAGAAGAGCGATCCCCCAGCTTGAAGACGCCTCACGGCGTAACAAAACGAGACCTGGCCCGAAGTAATGTGTCAAACGGTTGCAGGCTAGGTTCTCAGGTTGACAGGGGAGGTGTTTAGTGGGTAGTCCGGTCGCATTTTTGCGAACCAGGGAGCCCCACACTCTATGCGTAAATGGGCATTCACCTCCCTACCACAACAAAAAAAAAAAAATATATATATATATATATATATATATATATATATATATATATATATATACGAGTATATATATATATATATATATATATATATATATATATATATATATATATATATATATATATATATATATATATATATATATATCTTTAACTTTGTAAGTTTTCATATAGTTCAAGCTGCATCAAGCCATTTCTTGAGGTTAAATTGATTCTAAATTGTCATTTTAAACGTACAAATGCTTAGTTTTTTTGCCGTGATTTTTCTTTGGAAATCCAAGTCGACCTCACTAGTGACTGTAGCCAGAAGTGGCAACAGCTCCACCACACGACAGTCTACTATTTTAGCTTCTGCTTGCAGGCTAGCTAGTTTGATTAGCAATTTGGATCGCGGCCCCGAGTAGCTTGTTGCTGAAAATACAGTTATTTCAGCCATCTAAATGTCGAGGGTTTTTAGGCGCGCATCAGTTTTTCATCCAACCGACTCTACGTTGCTTAATTTCCACACTCCTTCAATATTCAAGCAATCAACAAAACAACCATACTCAGTCGTTTCACCGACTGCCGAAACCGTCGCAATGTCAGAGATAAGCTATGTTGATACTAGAAATGCATAGACTTCGTTAATGAAACTTGCAAAAACAAAGCGACGGTCATCACAAGTTCGAACCGAACGCTCGAAACAATGAGCCGTGGATACGCTTAACGGAATCTAATTCTTCTCTAATATATACTCGTCTGGCGCTTTAATTAATATTTGCATATTTATCAGCGATTTTATGTTTTATTATTCATTTGTTTGCGTCCAGTGCATCACACCAAGAACTAGAGAAAGTACAGTCATCAAATTTTGTGAACAGCTCAGAAATTTCTGGTTAATGAAAGTTCCGTAGTCAAAAAAGGCTTTTAAGGGAGGCCTTGTAAGGATGTGACGCCTTAACCATTTTTTTTTTCACCAAAAATAGACCTTTTATTATTCATTATTGCAATATCGATGAAGGGGTAGGAAGGGGAAGCGGAAGTACACAAAAAATTGTGTATCACCCCCTCGCGATTGGACCAACAAAATTAGAAAAAAATTATAGAGGTAGTTCTCTATAAGTACAACAACAAATACCTGAGAAGTTCAAATTCACTAAACTTTGTTAGTAATATTATGATTTATCAATTTCACATTTTCTTGTATAAAATCGGAAGGGTGTGCTGAATTCGAATGAAATTTGAGATCCACATGGCTACATATAAGAATAATCAACCATCGGATTATTTTTAACGAAATTATTGTGGTTTAAATTTTCCATCGGGACTCCTTTGAGTAATCTTCAGTGTCTAAAGAGGTGTGTAGGATGGTTTAAGCAGGTAAGCCCTAGGTTAGGCCAGATGGGGGGATATTCGGTTTCAGTCTTTTGGGTTGTTGGATGTCCGGTTGTTCTAGTTCGTTTCAGCTCCGTTTTAGTCGGAGCGAAAATCGGATTGTATTTAACAAGGTAATGGTGGTTTAAACTTTCCGTCGGGCTCTGCCTTGTTGCACGCGTTATGACTCCTTTGATCATCTTCAGTTTTCAGAATGAATGGAAGGAAATGGCTTTATATAGGTGTAGGATGGGTGAAGCAGGTATGCCCTAGGTTAGGTCAGATAGAGGAATATTAGGTTTCAGTCTTTTGGGTTGTTGGATGCCAGTTTGTTCTGGTTCGTTTCGGAGGAAATTGCGTCGAAATTCGTAAAAAGTTGTTCGCTGATAATTTCACCGTTTGCCTTTCTATGTTTTGATATTTCAAGCCTTTCCAGGATGTCAAGTCTCGGTCCTTTGCTTTGTTTGTGTAACAATGTCATAGAGTTTGTCATAGCGTCAGGCTCGTGTGCGTAGTTTTGTAGGTGCGTTACGTGGTTGGAGTCTGACTTGTTGTGTAAAAATGATCGTAAGTGCTCTTTGTATCTTGTCGTTAGTTTTCGTGTGGTCCTTCCTATGCAGACCATGTCGCAGTCCTTGAATGTCAATTTATATATGCCGCTGTTCTCGTATGTTGATTTGTCAGTTAGTTTTGGATTCAGCTTGTTTCCAATGTGGTTGTTAGTTTTGGATGCAGTTTGTATTTCCTAAGGAAGTTTGATAGTTTGTATGTATTTTTTCCTACGTACGAGTATGTTAACGAAATCGATTTTTGGTCGTTCTTGTGCGTTTCAGTCAATTGGCGTTCCTGTTTTTGTTTGTACCATGTAATAAGTTTGTTAATGTCATATTGATTGTATCCGTTATTATGAGCTATTCTGTAAACGTTGTTTAGTTCGTTGGAGTAGTTAGCAGGAGTCATGGGGATGGAGTGGAGTCTCTGCACCATTGATCTATACGCTGCTAGCTTATGTTGTGCGGGGTGGTTAGATGTTGCGTGTATGGTATTGTCAGTTATGGTCGGTTTTCTGTATATTTTCTAGTCTAATCGTGTTTGTTCGCCTGTCACGGTTAGGTCCATATAGTTGAGTTGTCCGTTTGTTCCTTTTTCTATAGTGGAATTTATATTCGGGTGTATGTCATTCATATAGGTAAGTAGTTCATCTTGTTTTTGTTTTTCTTGTGAGTAAATAATGATGAAACAGTCATCCACATATCGTTTGTAAAATTACATTGACAATTTTGGGAATACAGACTTTTTCCAAAGATTATAAGAATATTTCTGACATAATTGGGGATATTGGGTATCGCATACCCAAACCGTCCATGGCAATATATGTGTTCTGCTTGATTGCGGTCTTTTGTCCGGATCACCGTTGTATGTCCTTTCTCACTGTAAGTAAGTTGACCGTAAGTTTCTTCTGAATGGGTCTTAAAATGTTATGGTCTTCATGGAAATTCGTTTTGTTTGTGCTGGTACACCTTTTTTTGACCTTTTGCAACAGGCCAGTCAATATAAATTAAAAATACTGGCAATCCAGTAAACGAGCCGGACTGAAAATGGTATTCAAGACATGAGACCGCACATAATATTCAAAAGTGGCAAGCCTACTGAAAAACAAGAATTCGGAGTGGCCATCATTGTGATAGGGAGTTCATATCGCTCGTTATTGATTTCAAGACAGTCAATGGACGATTGTGTGCGATCCGTATATAAACGAAATTCTTCAAAATCTGGCTGATAAATGTTCATGCCCCGACCGAGGAAAAGGATGAAGAAACGAAGGAAATATTCTACAATCACCCAGACTAGTCGACTCATTGCCTACAAACGACACAAAAATAATTCTGGGTGATTTCAACGCTAAGGTTGGCAATGAACTATCTCATCGGGGAACGACTGGAGGATATAGCCTCCACGATGAAACAAATGACAACGGCCAGCGCCTTATTGAATTTGCATACGGCAGAAATCTAGTCATACAATCGACTTGCTTCCCGCATCGACGCATTCAAAAAATGAGCTGCGTATCACCGGATGGCAACACACAAAACCAGATCGACCATGTTCTGATCCAACAACGTTGCGCCTCGAGCATACTTGACGTCCGTACATACCGATGAGCCAATTGTAACTCAGATCATAACTTGATCAAATTAACGCATCGATGTTGTATGTCAAAGATATATTCGACGAAGACCAGCCCGCTGCAAAAATTTGACATCAGAAAGCTCCAAACGGCGTCTGTGGCCGAAAATTTCACGGAGACCCTCGACAATCAGCTGGCTCCCATCTTATCAGACGCATCGTTAAAGACGAGCAACGAGCTCTGGATGGAACTGAAAGCGGCTATTAGGACCGTGGCAGAGCAGACGATCGGACATCAAGCCTGGCGCAAGAGAAATGATTGTTTCGATGACGAGTGCCAGAATGCGTTAGATAAAAAGAATCAGGCGTACAAAGAATACGTAGGTAGGAAAACCAGGACGAAGAGAGAACACTATGAAAATATCAGAAGAAACCAGGATTAAGGAAATATGGGCATTGTTTTTCAAGAACCTCCTTGATCCTCAACAAAGCTCCAGAACATCGGACCCTATAGATGTCTGCGGAGATCTTCCAATAATAAAGCGCCGGGCATTGATGAGATTCCAGTGGAGCTCATCAAATATGGTGGCAGCAGTGATCATAAAGCTATCCACAACGTCATCCAGCACATTTGGCAACAAGAACATATGCCGAAAGAGTGGAGCCAATCAATTATATTCCCTATCTACAACAAACGAGAAGCTACAGTGCGAGAATTATAGAGGCATATCACTGCTTTGTACGGCATACAAATATTTTCAAAGATTTTAGAAAATCAAATCGGATCATACGCGAACAGTATTATTGGGGAGTATCAAGGTGATTTTGGAGCATTTGCAAAATCACCGAACTGATTTCGCACACGCAGAAAAATTTCCGTGTTTTTGACGCCTTCCCACACTAAAAAACGAATGACAATACGTTACGCAACGGCGGTCGGCATGACATTCACTCGTGAAACATGCACTCCCGACGAAAACGATGCTCCACTGTTCGTAAGGAACCCAGCTATCACATACTC
This sequence comes from Odontomyia ornata, assembly GCA_963969285.1. Lineage (NCBI taxonomy): Eukaryota > Metazoa > Arthropoda > Insecta > Diptera > Stratiomyidae > Odontomyia > Odontomyia ornata. The sequence goes on along the minus strand of OZ017738.1, from coordinate 232,324,616 downwards.
AAGCCGCGACCTTCAAAACATACATGCGCGCCATGTACAGCGTTTGTCTCCATCATATTTGAACCGCCCGCGAACTACAAATAAGATGTACTCGCATAAACAAAACGAATTTCCATGAAGACTATAACATTTTAAGACCCATTCAGAAGAAACTTACAGACAACTTACTAACAATGACAAAGGACATACAACGGTGATCCTGAACATACAACGGGGATCCGGACTAAAGACCAGAATCAAGTAGAACACATGTATTGGCATGGACGGTTTGGGTATGCGACACCCAATATCCTCAATAATGTCAGAAATATTCTTATAATCTCTGTAATGATTTTAAACATTTTACGTCCGAACGCGGAACCGACCTCTCATCGGTTCTAGACGTTAAATCTGAGTAGTGCCAACGGATGGTACCAACCGGTCAACCAATCCGTGCACCGTAACCCATTCACGCGGTGGCTGCTTGTCGGCCAGCTAGTTCGGAGAGGATTTCGGTCGCGGGTCTCCGAATGGGTTACGCTCAATTACAATATTTTCAGCCACCTGAACACGCCCGTTTTCAAAACGCGTTACCAAACAAAACCATACGGAGAAGAAACCTGCCTTACGTTACTCCGTATTTCTTCCTCTAAACCAGTCAAAGAATAAAAGCTAATTTGTATTTCGCGTTCCCGAATTTTCGACGCGGTACCGAAAAGTATGCTACTCTAACTCAACCCGACAAATGCTACGTTAAGGAAAAATCAAAAACAACTAAGGTACCGCGTACCGCGCGCGACGCGAAACCGACCTCAGCGGATTTGGCGAAACCCTACCCTCGCGACGGCATACCTACCCTGCACTCACTTTCCCGCTGAAACAAAGAGAACCACTGAAAAGGAAAGTCTTTCGTTAGTTAGCAATCCATTTTATTCATTTTTATGCTCAAATTCTATGTTTGAACAGGCTTTACAAATTTATTGCATACAGTAAACACTAAAGTTTCGAGCGCTTAATAACAATCAAGTTTTTTTTTTTCTTAATCCTTAAAAAAAATTTGGCCCTAATAACATTAACATGAACTCGCGATTTTTTGAATAAAAGTCCTTATATCGCAAAATATTTTCATGGTCTTGGGCTAACGCTTTATGAATATCAAATAATCGTTAAAACGATAAATTGAACGTACGCAAACGCTTAAAACGCACAAAACAGACGCTGGAATACAGAGGAATTTAAAAAGAAAATTTCATGGTTGGTCTCCTCAAAATTCAATACAAAATGCAAAAAAAGAAATATGAAATATTCTAAATTTTCCGAAAGTATCACCATGAAAATATCTAATTTTCGAAATAAGCTATTTTTGCAGCCTGACCCTATCCATGGTTCTTATAGAAACTATTTGCTAAGATCGAGACTTGTCAAGTCTGTATAAAAGTAAGTCAAAATATTTGTTTGGTTTTATTCATATGCCATTTAGTTATTTTCGCCTAATCTTGATTTATTTGAACTAGTGCCCGTATGAATAAGGAGAGAATAATTAAACATGAAATGACTGTTCACCGATCAAGTATCCTAAAGAATTGGATTTATTTACAATGATATTCCCCCATAGGCCTCTTCCCAAGAAACTTATTGCAATCAACGCTTGAAAACGTTATAAGGTGTGCACGCATAAGATTATAACTTCTTATGGACCTAAAAATTAATCATTGATCACCCATGTAGTATACGGGGTGCAGAAATATTTTCGCATTTTTCGCTCAAACCTACCTAACATACATGTGTATCTGACTTGTTTTGTTTGAAGGATCATACGACTAATCAATTTATTCTAAATTAAGTTTACCGAAAAATCTGGCTATCAGAAATAACGTACAATTTTGGTCATTTAAAGTAGTGAGTTTTTTGTCGGTAATCGATTGGCAGCAAAGGGATTTCGATGATTTTTGTGAGGCTTCAAACTTATCTTCAACACGAAATATCCCAAGTCGTTGGAAACCTATCTCAATTAATTCAACTTGAAGTGTTTATATCATATATGTCTTCTATTTAAATTTTATCGAGATCCCAATGTTCTAGCCAGTCAATTTTCTGACTAGGCTCAATAATTATAAGTAGTAGTCTGTGGGTTTTGGTAAGTCTTATTAAGAATCAGTTTGTCCGTCGCACTCTTCGCATTGTTCAGTCTACGAGGCTTAGTTTAAATTGTTCAGCCAATGTTTAAATATCTATTCCTAACCACTAATACGAGGCAGTAATGATTTATTTAATTTGGTTTGGGCACTTTTCAACAGATATTTTATACACGAATGATCTAAACTTGATAGTTGGCCAACGTTCCTACCTGTGTTGGGAGCATGCGCTACGAAACTTTCAGCTTTTATGAAATAAGGAACGTCTGACGCCCACGGGCTCTTAGTCTTTAAGCAAAAATAAACAAGATTCCGGCTGACATAATTTCTAGGTATTAACGACGTAACAGGACGGATCTGTTTAGTGAATTTTTCATAAGTTCTAAGTAGATACTTTAATGACAAGTGCAAATGCACATATGAATAAAATGAGATACAGTATAAAATTGCTTTGTAACGTAGTGGATATCGTATGTTTTGAAGAAATATTTGATTAAAGTCCTCATAAATAATTCAAAATTCCAGCACATATTTACATGAAAATTAACAAATATTTAAATTATGTTGCATGCGTCCTATAGACAAATTACGTATGTTTTAATCATTTTGATCGTTAACCATAAAGTATCCTTTCCGTTTTGACTTAAATACTAAAATAATCCTTTTTTTCTTTTATCATAATTGCTATGACATATCTTATCCTAAATATATACATTTCCCTTTAAACCCAGCAAACATTCATTTCTACTAGTCTTAAATTAAATTAACTTCCCCTGATATAATTTTCACTAATATTATTTCCTTGCGTCTCAAAATTAATGTCATCAATAATTTTATAAATTTCTTCTTCTAACCTGATCTATCCTCAATGAATTTCTACATTTTCGTATTCTAACCTCACCTCGAAATCGTTGTTAACTGGCATCTCGAATTTTCGAATATATATGAGCAGTCACGTAGCATCTATAGACTATGATGAGTTTGAGCCTCTTTGTTGGTTCTATGCGCATCGTGATGATTTTGTTCGTTTGAATTTGTGATATCAATAACGGTCAACACTTTCAGTTTTAAAAATTTCTACGGCACCCTCAAAGCAGGAGGAGATGATACATGCAGTTCTTCATGCAGCAAATTTAAGTCCATCAGAAGATTCGGCTCTGCTTTGATCGTCTGTATGTGCACTCTAGACGTATCTTGTTTGGGCATAAGGTTAACTATCGGTTTTAGATGCACCTCCCGCTGTACCACCACTACCACGCTTTCTCCTTTATTTTTCTGTTAAGAAAATTATTACTCGACAAATGAAAAACAATTCCATTACTCCTTACCCACTGTTAGTTCATATTTTCGTCCCTTTTGAATCCTAAGACTGTGGGGGGATAACGAAAAATACAGTATTTTCCTCCCGCGTGTTTACTCCCTCGTTGCGTCGGACTGTCAATCTCACAACCTCCGACAAAACACATGTGGACTGGGAGTCGTCGCAACTGACGCGGAATGGAACGCCACATGGCGGCAATGTGCAGTTTTATTGGTCGCCAGTGGCATAGTGTTTTGATGGCAACGGTGGGGGGCATTACCAGATGGATATGCCTCGAAATGTATAGGTGTTTGATTAATATTACGTTTCAAATATTTATATCCACAGATCTAAATATTTGGAAAGAAGAAAAAAAAAATATTTTCTGCGCAACGATATCCGCACGAAAGATGAAGTCCGCTTGCACTTCGAGGTCATACCCATCTGGCCGGGTGCAAGGGTTCGGGATCGGAATCACTTCGATTCCCGGGCGTAGGCGTCACATTACATCTCTGGAAGAAGTCTGTATTCCCAAAATTGTCAATATAATATTTTACAAACGATATGTGGGTGACTGTTACATCATTATTTACTCGCAAGAAAAACAAAAACAGGATGAACTACTTACCTATATGAATGACATACACCCGAATATAAATTTCACTATAGAAAAAGAAACAAACGGACAACTCAATTATATGGACCTTACCGTGACAGGCGAATAAACACGATTAGACAAGAAAATATTCAGAAAACCGACCATAACTGACCATACTATACACGTAACATCTAACCGCAATCAAGCAGAACACATGTATTGCCATGGACGGTTTGGGTATGCGATACCCAATATCCTCAATAATGTCAGAAATATTCTTATAATCTCTGGAAGAAGTCTGTATTCCCAGAATGTCAGAAATATTCTTATAATCTCTGGAAGAAGTCTGTATTCCCAAATTGTCAATGTAATATTTTACAAACGATATGTCGGTGACTGTTACATCATTATTTACTCGCAAGAAAAACAAAAACAAGATGAACTACTTACCTATATGAATGACATACACCCGAATATAAATTCCACTATAGAAAAAGAAACAAACGGACAACTCAACTATATGGACCTAACCGTGACAGGCGAAGAAACACGATTTGACAAGAAAATATACAGAAAACCAACCATAACTGACCATACCATACCCGTAACATCTAACCACCCCGCACAACATAAGCTAGCAGCGTATAGATCAATGGTGCAGAGACTCCACTCCATCCCCATGACTCTTGCTAACTACTCCAATGAACTAAACCACGTTTACAGAATAGCTAATAATAACGGATACAATAAACATGACATTGACAAAATTATTACATGGTACAAACAAAAACAGGAACGCCAACTGACTGAAACGCACAAGAACGACCAAAAATCGATTTCGTTAACATACTCGTACGTAGGAAAAAATACATACAAACTATCAATCTTCCTTAGGAAATACAAACTGCAAACTGCATTTAAAACTAACAACCACATTGGAAACAAACTGAAACCAAAACTGAATGACAAATCAATAAACGAGAACAGCGGCATATACAAACTGGCATGCAAGGACTGCGACATGGTCTGCATAGGAAGGACCACACGAAAACTTAACGACAAGATACAAAGAGCACTTACGATCATTCTTACACAACAAGTCAGACTCCAACTACGTAATGCACCTACATAACTATGCAAACGAGCCTGACGCTATGACAGACTCTATGACATTGTTACCCAAACAAAGTAAATGACCGAGACTTGACATCCTGGAAAGGCTTGAAATATATCAGCATAGAAAGACAGACGCAACATTATCAGTAAACAGCTTATTACGTATTCTGACGCAATTTTCTCAGTACTAGACTACACCCCCCGACGAAAACGGAAACGAAAGGAACCGAAACAAACAGACTTTCAACAACCCAAAAGATCTTCTGATTTTCAGATAAAAAGGATAATAATAACATCTTTAAGATTTCATTCAATCAATGGATGTTAGTAATATAACAACAAAATGGTTGCAGGTTAAAACGGAGTAATAATGGTTTTTCCTTTAAAGTGGGTGTTTACTGGTTATTGATGTCGCAAAAGTTTTTCTTGTATTATTCATTATTGGTGTCTGCATATCGTAGGTTGCTGACATGAGCGTAGTTCTGTCTACCCAACTTGTTTTTTCTTTAACTTCTAAAGTGCCGTGTGCCGAAGTGTTCTCTGGCAATCGAATTCTCACTTGGCAACTCTTTTGGGCTCAGAAATATAAGCGAGTGGCGCCCTACGCCCGTCTTGGAAGAGCTACCTGGAGCCAGGAGCCCTGCCAGAGTGTCTGCAACCATGACCAGCGATCGTAGCGGGTTGTAGTTGGAGAAAATTGTAACATTGAGCGCCCAACGTGGGGCCCATTATGTGACATTTTTTCTAAAATAAGACATTAGATCTAGCTTTTTAGGGATAAAACCGATTTACTGTGAGGATAGCGGGCAGAATCAAAATCTTAGTGAATCGGCTGAGCAAGGATGAATTGGAGTACGAGTTGGAGATATGCGGCCAGCCGATAGGAACTTTTGAGGAGATGCGAAAGACGTATCGCGTGGCATTAAGAGGTAAAGCATCGATGAATTGTACAGAGGCCGCAAGTAGTATGAGCTATTCCCAGCAAACCATCGCTCACCAGTTTGCACATACTCGCACGCTATTTTCATCTGGTTTAGTTCATTTTTCTACCCCACAACATCAAGCTTTCAAAACTATGTAATTAGAAATTCATTGGTAAGTACGAGTATTATGCATTCAATATATTGCCAATCAATTGAATTGATTGGCAATAAGTTATTTCAAAATAAACAGAAATCTATACAATGCACACGTCCCGCTATCAAGATAAAAGGGTATGGGGCAAGACGTCTGAAAAGTTTTCGGTAGGTAAAACGCACACACATTATCACCGATGAGAGGTAAATAGATGAATTTTTCCCGAAGGGTTTTAATGATTTTCCTAATGAATCTACGTAGTGGATTCACTACTTTATAGTTTATATTCACCTGTGTTTGGGGATGTGCGGCTGCATTTGGATGTTTGGCTGCTTAGTCGGTGGTTTCAAGGTTTGGGAGTTTCGGGGGCGAGTAGGAATATCCTAGGGCCAGACGGACGGGAGCATTTGCAGAAAGCGGGAGTTGTATTGAAGAAGGCGGCAACATGAGGCGTTTGCTCGGCGAGTGGGGAGAGGTGTACAGTAGAGCGTCCCGTGCGTATATCTTTTGGCCTGAAAGGACAGACGCGGTACGTAGAGAGGTTGGTCGTGCCGGTCGTGTCCCAAACATTTATCGTGAGGACGAATTTCATTCGCACCTCTAGGCTGGTGTTAGACATTGGAGGGAAGAAGTATAATTTCGTGTCAGCGTCAGAGGAAATAGGTTTTTAACATCTGCGGCTGTTGAAGAGTCTGACCCCAGTGCAGGAAACTGACCTGAACACTCTGCCGGAGGAGGTTATGGGCGAAAGTTTGTGAAAGACAGCGGAGACGGAACATGTCATCAAAACGGCGTTGACACTGATAAAGCAGAGGTATTACTCCGTGTCGCCAGCCATCCCCAAGCATGTGTATGAGATGATTGCGATGGGGGTGATGGAACCGTCTATTACAATAGTGAGTGGTCGTCACCGATATTATTAGTAAAGAAAATGGAGAGCGCCTATAGATATTACGTAGATTACCGGAAACTGAATGCGGTGTCGGAGAGGATGCGTATTCCTTTCCCCTGTGTGTCGACAACACTGGACAAATTACAGGATGCCCGGTATCCCTCCTAGTTGAACATAAAGTCAGCATACTGGCAAGCCCCTATAGCTGAAGGCTCGAAGATGTAAACTGCGTTTACTGTACCGGTTAGGGGACTCTATCAGTTCGGACGCATGCCATTTGGACTCCAAAACGCTCCAACAACTTGGCAGCGGCTGATCGATCGAGTATTGAAACCGGAGCTAAAGCCTTATTTCTTCATCTACTTCGACGTCAATACGATAGTGATGCAGGGCTTTGAGAAGCATATAGAGATGCTGAGGGAAGTTTTTCAACGTGTATGGGAGGCGGGACTGCGGGCGTTAAGAGAAAGTGCCAGTTCTGCCGATCGCAACTCAAGTCTTTGGGTTGTGTTGTTTGAGTGTGCATCCCGAGAAGGTCGAGTCAGTTAAAGATTTCTCAGTCTAACTCCGTGAAGAAGAAGCGGCAATTTATACCAAATATAAGTATAAGTATACCCACTGTGGTTTCCTGGAGCTGCAGCACGGGGATGCTTGGAAGAATGTTCTCCGAAAATGCCACGACGATGCTACAACAGGCCATATGGGGATAAGTCGGACCTATCATCGAGTGGCCCAGCGCTACTTCTTGCCGAAAATGCTGGCTGTGTTAAATGCTATGTGTTGAATGCAAAGTATGTCAAGCTTCAAAAGTGTGAACGCACAACCAGAGTAATGACATCCGGAGGCGTCGAAGTAACTCAACCCTGGGAAGTGATGTGCATCGATTTAGTTGGGCCCTTACGCGATGGCGAATAATCGCAAGTAGGATCGATACTTGGCTAAAATGGGGTGTGCGTTGAGAACATACAGATATGAGATGACCGCAGATACACCGCACTTCTTTAATTTTGGAAGGGAAATGATTACATACTATGATGAAGAGACGGGACTTGTGGAAGAGATCCTTCCTCTAGCACTCTGTAAGAGAGTGGGAGGAACTCAAGAGAATTTACGAAGAAATGAAAAGCAAGATGCAAAAGGCTGCCACACAAAGCGCTAAGCAGTGTACTCTCCGGAAACGAGATGCAGGCTATCAGAATGGAGCTCAGGGTTGGAGGAGCAACTTCGCGCTTTCTGATGCTGCAGATACTACCTGGCAAAGTTGAAACCGGAATATCTGGGGCCATTTCGCATCGAAAAGAAGGTCTCCGGATGGAGAAAGGCGGTGACGGGGGTGTCAGGGATGTAAAATCTCTTAAGCTATACCTACAGTAAAAAACATTTGGGGAGTAGAGGAAGTAAAGTACAATGGGGACAGTAGAGGGCGGCAGCAGAGAGAAGAAGCGGGACGGACATTCGATGGAGCTCATGGAGTCCCAGTCGAGTTGTGGTTTTCTGTTTCATTTTTCCGCTATTGGCCGGGGTTGTTTACTTGTTTACATAATTTTAGTTTTCCTTTCTACACCTTGGGGAATCGCTTCACCCTCGTTCTACCCGGGAGCTTAAACATAAGAGTTCGAAGACCTCTTAGTATTTAGTAGGTTTATTATCGTCGCGGAACGGGTTTATCCTCGGATGGTAATGAACAGAAATTAGGATTGGTAGACGTAATGGAAACCCCAGGTTGCAGTAGTGAATTATCAAAAGTGAGTCAAGCTTGAGTCTCTCGTTTTGTCGGCGCCTCCGTAAATGTAGTCGGTATCAGTGCATCAGAGAATAGTTTTCACGGAAGACCCCATAATTGCATTGTTTCTCCAGTCTAGTGTCATAGAGAGTAGAGAGTGGCTTATGACGTAACCCACTTAAAGTGAGGGGCAATGTTACGGTACCAATTAATCACCTCAGAGTACTCCCACTAAACCACTTGAAACAATATAATACAGAAGGTAATACGCGTAAAGTGCAAATAATATGAAACACCAATCTACTGAGCAAAGACGATTATTATGGAATGATTTCCGAATTTTATTTGAATTGATGGATAATTGCTTTTTTTTTTGCTTTAGCCGCTTTTGGGCCTTCGCTTAGAGATAGTGATCGAATGTATTAGCACTCCAAAAGGTGATATGGTCAGTACCCCGGTTTGGCCATGTGTCCGTCCACCCAGCTGCGATACGTTCTGATTTTAAACGGAAAGGAAAGCGGAAGTCGTTTAACACAATCAATCCTTCCGTGTACGTACACATTCATTTTCGAAAGCTTTTGCAATTTTCAGCTGATGCTATTTTAAGGGATGCGCAAAATTTTTCAATTGTCGAAATTAATTTCGAAATGAAAATTCAAGTCATTTTTTAGCATTCATACACAAGGTCTCATTATCTATTCGCAAACCTCCACCCTTTTCGAAAAATGTCAACAAAATCATGCTTTGCGTCATATTTTCAAAAGTATTTGATCCATAAAAACTGCGTGGACACGCCTGTTTTCGAAGCGGAAGTATCAGCTGGCGTAGAGCTGTCAATTGCCATATCCTTCGTAAAATACGAATTTCGCATCGAAAAACTGAAAATTTTTTAATGAAAAACTTATTACACTAAAGTAAACGCAAGTGAATTAAAAAGTGAAGTGTGTAGTTTTTTTTATTTACAGGCTTTGTGTAATTGTGGCGCTACATTAGTTCTAAGTCTCCCCATCATTTTGGGTATGTCAAATAAGTTGGATAGGTGAATGTCCTGGATTAGGATTGGTCCCCTGTCTTCCCTATAAAATAGAATATTGATTCCTGTCTAGTTTACGTGATGTGCAGACGTGAGTTCAATCTTGCTACTGACTTTTGATCGTTGCTGTGTCATCCACCAGGATGGCAGTTGGTGGATAGGAAGATTTTCTAATCTAAATACTTGAGTGATATTATTAATAAAGAGTACTTTTATTGTTTATCGAGTCTTGCATTAACCGACGCGAGTATTTTAGAAGATGCCGAATGATTTTTGCGATGCTGGTGAAGGCAACGGCAGCCAAGCCTCCGCTGCCACAGACGCCGTGGCCGCTGGCTTCGTAGCGAACGTAATTTTCTCAAGTTGCCGCCCTTCCGGCATAGTAAGCCAGGGTTATTGTTCGTATGCGTTGAAGCGCGATATCGCAGTAGCAAGGTTAACGCCGGCGCAGCGCGTTTCAACAAAGCCGTTGCCGATTTGGACATGCCAATTCTCGTACATGTCGCCGATATTGTGGAGCTTCCGACCGATGCGGGCAAATACGAAGCCCTCTGTTTGGCATCACAGACGATGACGCGCCAAATTCTATTTGAGTTGGAAATGGAGGATCAACGCTCGTCTCTGTTTTTAAGCTCAGCTGGGAAGTCCATACCGGATAACGTATTAAAGTCATTATGACTACAGCGCCTGCTGGCCAGCAGCCGCGAAATCCTGGCCGTCAACGAACGTGGTTGCCGGATCGTATAGCCAGTGTCGGCGCGCCAGACACAGTGTCGTGTGTCGAGAACGATCCGGCCCAACAGCCAACACCTGACAGTCAGATGATCTTGGGAAGCATCGCAGAGCTGAGGACGGCGATTAACCGCGTTCAGGCAGAGCAGCTCTTCCGGTTGTAGCCCCTATCGTTCCTAGTTTCGGCCAGCCACCTCACGGAAAGAATACTGCTGAATATGTTATTTTCATCGCCGTTTCGGTGCTCCAGCAAGGCGGTGCCGACCCCCATGTTTCTTCCTTAGCCAACAAGCGGACAACGAATCGAGCCGCCAGCCCAGGAGGCGACACCTAGTGGTTCCTCAAGAAGTTGCTTCGTAATTTTTGACTCTATATTGAAGCTACAGTTCCTTGTCGACACGGTAGCGGATATCTCCGTCATTCGGGTTTCATGCCTGCGGCTTGTTCAAAATGAAGCTACAGTTCCTTGTCGACACGGTAGCGGATATCTCCTTCATTCGGGTTTCACGCCTGCGGCTTGTTCATAATGTGTGTGGCAAACAGAACGGCCATTAGTATATACGTTGACAGAATCCTTACCCTTTCGCTGGGCCTTCCACGCTCATTTGTGTGTTGCCCAAGCGTCGCCCTCCATTTAAGGCGCTGATCTCGGACTACTCGTGGACCTCAGGAACCGCAAACTCTCGGACCCCATTAACCACGCGTCCGCATCAGCCGGTGTCCATTTCGACCGTCGATGGGAGTTCGCAGTACTCATTGCTACTTAAAGAATTTCCAGGCCTTAAAAGTCTTGCATTTATTACGATCGTCGGCCCGCCGGTGACAGATAGCCCTCGTCAATTGAATCACAGCAAACTACGAATAGCAAAGGAGGAATTTCAGTTCTTGCTGGATAGAGGATTTTCCCGGTCTTCCAGGAGTCCCTGGACGACCCACCTGTATCTCTTCCCGAAGAGAGATGGCTTCTGCATATGTTACCTGGACGATGTGCTGGTCGCATCGAGATCGGAACGGGAGCATGTACAGCACCTGCCCCTAGGTTCTAATGCCTATCGGAGTTCGGGATTCTTCTCAACATGTCTAAGTACGTGTTTGGAATGAGCGAGATGGAGTATCTGGGCACGTTGTCAGTGAAAAGAGCATGAGCATCCCGACATCCCGACAAGTGGACGCGATACGAGACTTCGAGAGGCCCGTCACCGTAAAAAATCTCCAGTGGTTTTTGGGGACACTTAATTTTATCGGTAGTCCGCGCAGTGCTGTTGCTCACCCCGTAAGCCGAAGGTCACTAGTTTAATCCCGTTTGCGACAACGAGATTTGTTTCGATTGGCTTGAGGCTCATTCAGTTATGATATGTACTGGTTTATAATCAGAACGTATCGTAGCTGGGTGGACGAATATACGGTTAAAGCATCGTACTGACCATATCACTTTCTCGAGTGCCGAGACATTAGATCACGATAATGAGATACCCTAACCATTTCTAAGCGAACTACCAAAAGGGGCTGTAGTGCTAAAATATAGAAAAAAAAATTATCGGTGATTTTTTCGCGACGCTGATTATTACAGGCCCCCTTCAACCAATTGTGTACAGGCAATAAAAAAGGGGGCAAGACTATCATCGAGTGGACCTCGGAGACCGATGATGCGTTTATAAAATGTAAGAATAGCTTGGCTGGCTCCACCCTGCTTGTCAATTTTCCAACTTCTGACATCTCCGTTAGGGTGGTCGGTGACTCCCTTTGGCTTTTTTCTAGGGGGTTGTTTCCATTCCCGAGTCCAAGTATAGTGTATATGACCAAGAGTTCCTCGCTGTATATACCAGCTTTCGTCATTTTCGGCACTACTTGGAGGGCTCTGCGTTCTTTCCCCTAACGGATCACAAGCCACTCACTTTCGCGTTCATCTAATCTACAAGCAAATTAAGTGATTTGAAGGATGATCATTGTCCGTAAAGGACTGCAGCGATGGTCTGCTGTCTCGGCGAGCGAAGATACTAGTACTCGCCGAAATTGGCCTTGTCTGAGGACGCGTGTATGGGCTGGTAGGCTAGCATTGCGGTGTCGTGGGGCGGGTACTTTTCCCCAGCGCAAGGGTCCACTACAAAAAATATTTCGCATTCACGCATTTGAAGATAAAACAACTCGGTTCGCAGGTATCGAGGCCGAGGTAACCTACTGAGGGGATGGACTACTAAAAAGCCACAGACCGAGCCTGATTAACGTGCGTGGGACTCAAGGGATTTCGTCGTTACCAATGGTATTTACGACCCTCAAATAAGAGTGGGACATCCAGATAGAAGCGCTGCCTCCTCGGACCCCCACCCGGATCAAGACCCATTGTAGACGTGGCCAGTTAAGCATTCATACAAACATAACTCGCATGAAATTTTCACTTAAATGAAAAATACAAATGTTTCAGATTTATATCAAGTCTTATATGACTGAATCATATAAAACTTTATCATAAATAAAAAAACCTGTAACAAAGAAAAGGGGTGAGCTCACCCGATGGCTAGCTCATGAGTGGAGGTGCAGCCAACGTCCCATACCCGGTCAGGGTTCCAGGGAAATCAAAAGACCGAGTTTTTCTTTATCTCTTCTTTACAGTTTATTAAACCACCATCTATTTTTTTTTGTAAGGAATGTACTCATTATACTTTAATTATTTAATTAATGATTAATGAGTTAAAAAGTTTTTTTTTATTAACAACCAAAAAGGGTACTCACCCAGGCCTCCTCCGACGAGCGCTAGTTGTTGGGGCAGGTAAGAGCCTTTATTTGTAATGATGCCAAGATGCTTGACTTAAAATTAACTACTACTACTTAATACTAAATATGTACGTTCAGCTATTTGTGGATATTTTATAAGTGGTTGTGTGTGGAGAGCCTACTTCCGCTTCCAATTTTTAATTTAATTTATATTTGCTTCACTCTGTCAACTTCAATCGAGTAATTCCGTTTGCGTTGTAATAACTTGATACTCCTGTTTTGCCGTTTAATTCGGGACAGAACCGTGCGTGCGTGTAATTTTCATTGTTCTTCTTTACGCATTAAATAGAGAGATATTTTATTAATTCCTTTTAGGTTTAAATATTTCGATTTATCGCAATCTGATCAAGTGGTAAAGGGCGAGAGAGTCGTTTTCAACTTAAAATTTTTTTTTATTAAATGTAAAGTTGACGGCCTTTGGTAGATTTCGAAGAATAAAAACAGATTATTCTTGCCTTGCTGACTTCAATACGTGTACGCGATCGACTTTTACAAATTAAGTGGAAAGATGTTTTACACAAAACTACAATTTCCCGCATTTATTTGATTGAATAGGGTCTTTACTCGGTATCCATAAGTGCTTCCAATATCATCAATTCAGTTTATACACGTATTATAAAATATCAATTCACTGGAAGACGTAAACACTAATTTTTTCCACCAAACTTTTATATCTGTTTCTTCTTTTCGTTTACGTTTAATTTAGATCCATGAATGGATTTGACTTCTATTATTAACTCAGAACTTTGACCACACCAGCAAAAAATTTTTTATATTTTTATTTCGATGGAGGACTAAACGAAAACACATGTTTGGAACTCGCACATTGCGCCCTTTTTTTCGTACGATAATTTTGAAATTTTCGCCGGGGCTTGAGCCGAAAATAATATTGTTTCCTGTTATTTTCTGAGATACAACCAGCCCGTTGCCATCGTCAAGCAGTCGTTTTGTTCGTTATCCATTCTCGTTTCTGCCTCCCCCGAGGAACCTCTTCATGGCGGTAGCGGCAGATTCTGGTTGCAGCAATGTAGCCATTGCTTCGCTGGATTGTGTCGATTGTTATCGATTTTTTTGTTTTTATTTTTTCTTCGGAAATTTTTTTATCGATAATGGTAGCGGTAATAGTGGCGGGGTTTATTTCGGGTTAGTCATAATAATATTAATAAATTGAGTATCAAATTGTTCTGCACTTATTGCGTTTTTATTATTATGAAAGTTTGGCCTAGGCGGGTTGCTCGATTACTACACAAAGCCTCGCCGTGTCAACTTAGGCGTCTCAATTACGTATCGCAGTTCACAACGGACTTTCGTTTCATCTCCGGCACTAGCAACGAGGTCGCGGACGCACTCTTTTGGGTGGAGGCGACTGAGATGACCACGCTGATTTGCGGAGACGAGCTGGCTCTTGAGCAGTGACAGGACGTTGAACTTCAGGAGCTACAACTCATCAATAATATGGGCCACGACACGCAACTCATCTGATACACATTACCATCTGGTTAAGCGAAAGCAAAACATCAATACTATGGTGCACGGCACGGAACACAACTCATTTGATACACATTCCCATCTGGTTAATCGAAACTAAACATCGATCATATTGCGTACGGCATGGCGCTTAGCTAAATTAAATAAACAATAACTTGATGTATTGAAACCATCAGCCGATAAATCAAACGTAAACTTTCAACAATGTACTCATCAACAATAAACGATGATAACGCGGTAACGTTTGTGGCGGCATAAAGTGCGGAATGATCTGTATTCTTCGCAGGACTGTTTACAACCTATAGTAACAACAAAAACATTTGGAAGTCGGAGCAGCCAATAACATTGTGCGTGTTGCCAGCGCTTCAATTAAATCAGAACAATTAGAGGTAATCCGCTACTATGATTTACTCTTCTCTCCAAGAACAATAAATCCGATTTTCAATTGCTGGAAGAAATGCTATGAACAAGCAAGCGCGCTATCTCATACTTTACGCCAATCAATGGCATCAATGCTAAAAGGTATGCGCTGGCGACCACGCCGCTTTTCGCTTTGCGTTCATTTGCATGATAAACGTTAAAAAATTGCGATCAAGCTGTGGTGCCTCATATAGTAAGTATCTGATGGAGGTGAACAAAAGGCAGGTGAATGTATCTCGTGAGCAAGTAAAAGTCAGCCAGCAGAAAGCAAAAACGAGTGCAGAAAGTGTGCGGAGAACACGGAAGAGACAGCAGCAAAACGTATCTCGCGAGCAAGCGTAAGTCAGCCAGGCGAAAGCTGCAGAGAGGAGAATGCTACGCACGACAAACTATTCAAAAGCTCTCTTCGCTTTTCTGCAAATTCTGTTTCCTCTGATGGCGCTAAGAGGTTATCGCTTTTTCCTTCTCAACTTTTGGCTGCAGGTGGACTACGCGCCTCATCCCGGATGTGAGACCGTGGTAGAATCGAAGGCATGGTGATGCCTGCCACTAATGTATTGCGTGCAAAAAATGGGACAGGCTCCGATGGGACCTCTACAGGGAGACGGGAGAGCTCATCCTAGATAATATAGTCGCGGTGATGCTTGGACTGGTTGAAAAATGGAACCAGGTGGCACATTATGTTTGGGAAGTCCTACAAGATAAAAGGAACTCACAGCAGCCGGGGGCGTTGGGGCTGGGGGAACGCTTGTCTGGCAATCCCTCTTTCCGCTAGAAGAGGGATCGTCCAGCTTGAAGGCGCCTCACGGCGTAAAAAAACGAGAGCTGGCCTGAAATAATGTGAAGCAGTTCCAGACTGGGTTCTCGGGTTGACAGGGAGGGTGTTTAGTGGGTAGTCCAGTCGCTTGCGAGCATGGGAGTCCTGCACTCAGTCCGTGAATGGCATTCACATCCAACCTCAAAAAAAAGAAAAATAGAAATGATGCGCCTTTCTTGTTGAAGGATGGTTTTCCTGGTTTAGATGTGCTCGGCGGTGAATGCTTTTGGGTATGGAAATCGACGCGTGTCCTATGTGACCTTGCTTGCCAAGAGTGGTGCTGTGTACGCGTAAACCAGTCCGTTTGTGGAATTTTAGAGCGTTAGAATCTACATCGTCGAAGTGGTATAGCACGGTTGCATATGTAAGGTGACTCTGTTGGATGGAGATGGGTATGTTTGCTTGGCGCTGATAGATGTGTGTGGCGATGGAAAATGTTAGCAGCGCAAGATTTTTTGTAACGCCCGGGGGCGACGGGTAAGATGATGCGCGCGCCGCATTAGGACATGTATCCACTAAATCAACACATATGTCCATCCACAGATGCGTCTGCTCTAGGTTGCCGATTATTGAATACATTGATCGTTTTCGGTTTCTCATTGCTCAAGAACATTGTTTCTGAGTTCTTAAGAGTCATTGTTATTACATGGCATAGTAATGATTTTGTTCGTGTATCGTATCATTTGCTTATGATTTTCCCTTTTGATAAGCGCATGGCGAGGATGCTTTTTTCAGATCACCATGTTGGCATGTAT
Source organism: Odontomyia ornata (assembly GCA_963969285.1). Lineage (NCBI taxonomy): Eukaryota > Metazoa > Arthropoda > Insecta > Diptera > Stratiomyidae > Odontomyia > Odontomyia ornata. The sequence continues at coordinate 232,307,779 of OZ017738.1, read as the reverse complement.
GTTTTGGGTATCTTTTCCCAATCAGTGATTATTTATGGATATTGCATAGGAAACATTATACGATTTATGACTTCTAGGCTGTCACTTTTTATAGAGTTTATGTATTATGGATGTAGGAATTGTCGTAGCGATCTTAATGAGTGGAAATATTTGAGCATGTTCATTGATAGTTTTTTGTCACGTACTGAAAGGATGAGCCTAATATAGAAAATGGTATACGTCATAATAAAGCTACCTCGGTACAACATGTACGATATTATACTAGTTGAGCCAAGTGGTAGCCTATGCGGACGATATCAAAATCTTAACAAGCGTCAAAGATATTTTCCTGAAACTTGACAACGAAGCAAAACTAACACGGCTACAAATCAATGAGAATTAAACAAAATCTCATGACGCAGACGAGGAAAAATATCCAAAATATCACACTTGGCGAATACAATCTCGAAAATGTGGGCGAATTGCTGTAATTAAACGCAAAAATAATGAGAACCGGTAATGAAAGAGACCGAAGAATATAGCCAGTTTTGATGTTCTTGGAGATCAATTGCATTCACCAGAAAACAAAGCTCCAAGTATACAGATCCTTGATAAGACCGGCGCTATGCTACAGGTGTGAAATATGGAATCTAACCCAAGCACCCGCATGAAGAGACAAATAATTAGAGCGAAGCTAGGCTGGGATCAATGGTGAATTCGATACAACATGAACAACTATATGAAATTTTTGACGAGTCGGATATCTTGATTATTATAAGACTGCGGAAGCTGCACTGGGCTGGCCACGTGAATCGTATAGACGAACTAGGGATACCCAAAAAGATATTTGTAGATGAACTGAATGGTGGAGACCAGTGGGAAAACCGAAGACGCGTTGTCTGACTCGGTCGATGAAGACAGTTCATCGCCGCTCGGATTTCGAAATTGGAGGACGCGTTCAATGCACCGTGACAGAAACGAAGAATAATAAGAATATGAAAAAAAGTGCATGTGGTAGATCATTGACATTAGAATTTGTTGGTATTATGTTATAATTCTTTGTTATGCCTACGCATACACTAGATACTTTGAATCATTAGTTGGTTTTGTGAGTACGTGTTAATACTCGCAATTGATTAGTTCAAAGAGTGAGTGTGAAATAGACTATAAGTGTTATTTTCTGCTTGCCTCATATTCTTTAGATTATGATTTCTGATATTGATCGTTTATGTGCCTGATGTATTATTGGTAAAGTATGAGTTTCCAGCATTATAAAATTTCTTTAGCCATATCCTCAATATGATCTTGTTGATGTTTTGAGTATGAGAATTTCTAATTAGTTATAACCTTTTTTTGTGGTTGGGAGGTGCATGTCATTTACGCACTGAGCGTGGGACTCCCATAACCACAAGCTGCTGGACTACTCACTAAACATCTCGCCTGTCAACCCGAGAACCCAGCCTGGAACTGTTACTTCGGGCAAGGTTTCGTTTTGTTATGCCGTGAGGCGCCTTCGAGCTGGGGATCCCTCTTCTAGCGGGAGGGGGGAGGGGAAGAGGACATGCCAGACAAGCGATCCCCAAGCCCCAACGCCCCCGGCTGCTATGAGCCCCTTTTATATTTTAGAACTGTCCGAACGTAATGTGCCACCTGGTTCCATTTGTCAAACAATTCAAGCATCACCGCGATTATACTATCCGGGGTGAGCTCTCCCGTGTCCCTGTAGAGGTCCCTTTGCAGCCTGTCCCATTTTCGCACGCAAAAATGTGTGGCATGCGTCATCTTCCTCTCCTAGGCAAAACCGACAGTCGGGGGACCGTCAGTTACCTTGCCTTGCCTTCGATTTAGCCATGGTCTCACATCCGGGATGAGGCGCACAGTCCACCTTCCCTTCGTGCAATTCACCCAAGACTGCTGCCAGTCGTTGAGTGGGCGCCATCTCTCCTCACGGACAACCATCTCCGTCATGTCCCCGTTTCGACGCAGGTAAATAACGTGGTGCTCTTTAGCAAGGAGGGCAACAGGTATTGCGCCTGCAATAACTCTCACCGCCGAATAAGAGTCTGTCGGATACGAAGATGCAATCCTCAGTGTTCCTCTAGCGATTTTCTTTTTTGTCAAGATGACCACTTCGGTTTTTTGCAGTGCGAAACTGAATTCGCGAGCAGTCAAGTAGTCTCTCATTCGGCGCATTAGCATACCTAGCATACCGCGCCAATGGTGCGTCCGGCGACCAGAGCCGCAACATCATCAAGCGCGACTCATCTGGCATCTCCAGTCTCAGTAGCCCGTCGTAAGGACACGTTCCACGGGTCTGGACCAAGGATAGATCCCTGGGCAACACCTAATGTAACTTTTATCCTTCGTGTCGTAAAGCAGGTTTCGGTCCTTCAGATAGTCCCTCAAAAGCCGCGTAAGATATTCTAGAACTTGAAAAGGGGATAAGTCCCCAGCAGCACGAAATGCGCAGTGAGTCATTTTTAATGAGTTTCACCGTGAACAGCGTCAACACGGGCGAGATGGGCGGGGGAGAGTGCCCGCACTATCTCGTCAATGTTTTCCGCATCATGTGTGCAAGGCTGCCGTAGGGCACCAAGTCTACCGCATAACTAGCTTGTAGCCAAAGTCCCACGAATCCTGGTTCACATTATCCACTCGGACTTGCATGCCCCATTTGATTGCTTGGCGTTGAAGTCTCCCCCAACGAGCATGTTGCCGTCTGCTGTAGCATTTAGGGATGTTCATATGTCCGTAAAGGACTGCAGCGATGGTCCGCCTGCCTGCTACCTCGCCGGAATTGGTCTTGTCTGAGGACGCGTGAATGCGCTTGCAGGCTAGCGTCGTGAGGTGGGTTCTTTTTTCCCACCACAAGGCCCCGCTACAAAAAACTTTCGCATTCACGAAATTACAGAGTTCTCAAAAGTATTTCGGTTCGACGGTGTCGAAGCCGAGGTAACCTACCGAAGGGATGAACTATGGAAAACGACGGCGATGCTCGATTAACGCGCGCGGGACGCGAGACGAATTCGTCCTTACTCCGAAAAATTACTACCCTCAAATAAGAGTGGGGCGCCCCCCCCCATCCGGAGCAAGATCCATTATAGATTTCAGATTTGTAAATAAGAAGCCAGTCTGGAAAGCCACTCTATCCAGCAAGACCCCCGGTAGCTACAAAGAAGGAAGGAGCTACAGCCTGATGGCTAGCTCAGAAGAGGAGTGTCGAGCCACCGTGGCGGGTCCCATACCCGGTCGAAAGATCGGAAATGAGAAAACCAAAGTTTGTCGTTTAGCACTTCATTGTTATTTTTTTTTTTTTAATTTGTTGGTGTCTTTTCTTTAATTTAATAATACTTCAAAACAAAACAAACGTTCTTCATCAAAATTTTCATTTTAATGTTTGAAACGAATAATAATTTGAATTCTTCAGTTTTGAATTTACGCTGAATGAATTATTTATTATACTCTCTATTTTATCGTTAGTTATTGATTGTTAACAGAATTTAATAATGGTCAAAAGGGGTTGAAGGGAAGATGTCTATGAAATAATTGATGGAGAATATTTTCTTGCAGAAAATAGAATAATAAATGAGGATATGAGTTGAAATTTACTTCTAAACTGTGATATAGTTAATCTGGCTGAATTACAATATTTACTTACTTCGATCTGACATGAATATTCATTTGCCCAATTCAGATAAAAACAGAATTTAAACAATTAAAGTTTCACCATTTAAAAGTGTACACTTCCCCGCGAACGTTATGACGATAAGTATCATGCGTTTCATAATTATGGGAATATTTGAAATAATTTGAATAATTTTCTTTCCATGTTAACAGAACTGTTTGTGGATTATATACTTGTCACTAGTATAGATAACTTTATTAGCATTTTGAGTACTTATCAATTTTTAAATCTAATTTTTTCTTCTTTCGAATTAATTTAAAAAGCTATTAAAAATATCTCTAAGATTATTCTTTCAATCTCATCGCATTAGAATGCGTTCATTCTATTTTTATATAACCATAAATGTTAGTTTAGACTTAAAAGAACTCTCATGGCCTATAATATTTAGACTAATGGTCCCTTGAAACTCCGCCGTAGACGGTCCCAAGCCTGTTTGAAAAAGGAGGAGGGAACTCCTTGTTTCCCCAACCCATAGCTTCCATGATTCCTCATCCCACATCCCCCAATTAAATGGTAGTAAATACACTCGGGGTCGCACATTGGATTTACTGGTTCCCCAATAATGTGAAATTAAATGCCGAGAAATGCAAAGAACTGTAAATACATCTACAGCTCTGCTACTTACACCTCCTTTTTGAGGGCGTAAGAGGGCGAAGGCGAATCTTCCGCGCCTGATAATGGAATCGACGTAACAACCATGCCACCGAACTGGAGGTTGGGCGACGGGCTAACTCCCCTTCCTGGAAAACCTTTCAATGTTTCGAAACCTGCAGATGAGCCTCGGAATGGATTGAACTCACGACAACGACCTCGTAAACGAAAAAAGGACTATGGCATTGGATCCTGGAATGTCAGATCACTCAATTACCCTGGCGCTGTTAAGGACCTTTTACAACAAGTCAGTCAATATCAACTTAAAATACTGGCAATCCAGGAAACGAATTGGACTGGAAACGGCATTCAAGACATGAAATCGCACACAATATTCAAAAGTAAGAAGCCTACTGGAAAACGAGAATTCGGAGTGGCCTTCATTGTGGATAGGGAGTTCAAATCGCACGTTATTGATTTTAAGGCAGTCAATGAACGGTTGTGTGCGATCCGTAAAAAAGCGAAATTCTTCAAAATCTGGCTGATAAATGTTCACGCCCCGACCGAAGAAAAAGACGAAGAAATGAAGAGAACGTTCTGCAATCACCTGGAAAGACTGGTCGACTCATTGCCTACAAACGACACAAAAATAATTCTGGGTGATTTCAACGGTAAGGTTGGCAATGAACTATCTCATCGGGGAACGACTGGAGTATATAGCCTCCACGATGAAACAAATGACAACGGCCAGCGCCTCATTGACTTTGCATGTAGCAGAAATCTAGTCATACGTTCGACTTGCTTCCCGCATCGACGCATTCATAAAATGACCTGGGTATCACCGGATGGCAACACACAAAACCAGATCGACCATGTTCTGATCCAACAACGTTGGGCCTCGAGCATACTTGACGTCCCTACATACCGAGGAGCCAATTGTAACTCAGATCATATCTTGATCAAATTAACCTATCGATGTTGTATGTCAAAGGCATATACGGCGAAGACCAGCCCGCTACAAAAATTTGACATCGAAAAGCTCCAAACGGCGTCTGTGGCCGAAAATTTCACGGAGACCCTCAACAACCAGCTGGCTCCCATCTTATCAGACGCATCATTAAAGACGAGCAACGAGCTCTGGATGGAACTGAAAGCGGCTATTAGGACCGTGGCAGAACAGACGATCGGACATCAAGCCCGGCGCAAGAGGAATGATTGGTTCGATGATGAGTGCCAGAATGCGTTAGACAAAAAGAATCAGGCGTACAAAGAATACGTAGGTAGGAAAACCAGGACGAAGAGAGAACACTATGAAAATCTCAGAAGAGTAGCGAATAAGATAATTAGGATTAAGAAAAGAAAATACTATGACGACCAATTGAGAAGTATAGATGTAAGTTTAGCGAGCAACAACACAAGACAAGTATACAAAGTAGTGAAAAGCCTGAACCGTGGTTACCAGCCCAAAACCACGCTCTGTCGTGATGACATCGGCAATATAATCGCGGATTAAACCAAGATTAATGAAAGATGGGCATCATATTTCAAGAACCTCCTTAATCCTCCGCACAGCTCCAGAACATCGGAGCCTATAGATGTCTGCGGAGAGTTTCCATTGGCCCCACCAACTCTGGATGAAGTTTGTTCCATCATCAAAGCCCAAAAGAATAATAAAATGCCGGGTATTGATGAGATTCTATTGGAGCTCATCAAATATGGTGGAAGTAGTGTTCATCAAGCTATTCACAAAGTCAGCCAGCACATTTGGCAGCAAGAACATATGCCGAAATAGAGGAGCCAATCAATTATATTCCCTATCCACAAAAAAGGTGACAAGCTACAGTGCGAAAATTATAGAGGCATATCACTACTATGTGCGGCGTACAAAATATTTTCAAAGTTCTTAGAAAATAAAATCGGATCATTCGCCAACAGTATTACTGGGGAGTATCAAGGTGGTTTTAGAGCAGTTAGATCAACGATAGACCAATTGTTCACAGTCAAGCAGGTACTTGAAAAATGCTGGGAGTTCAACATAGACGTACACCAAATTTTCGTTAACTTTAAGCAAGCCAAATTAGTCCGTCTTACCAAAATGACAATGACGTCGACAACCTCCCAAGTCGGCATCGATAACCAACTCACCGGTGCCTTTGACACAAATATCGGACTAAAGCAGGGAGATGGGCTGGCCCCATTGCTATTCAATTTGGCTCTGGAGTACGTCATAAGGATATGTAGTGATTTTAGTAAAGTTTCAAAAAGTCCGTGAAGGACTGCAGCGATGTTCTGCTGCCTCGGCAGAAGAAGATGAAAATATCTGCCGAGAATGCCCTCGTCTGGGGACGCGTGAATGCGCTGGCAGGCTAGCATTGCGGTGTCGTGGGGCGGGTTCATTTCCCCAGCACGAGGACCCACTACAAAAAATTTCGCACTCACGAGTTTGATGGTCAATTGATCAAGAGGCGACCGAAGTCGCAAAAAGTGTAGATAACTACACCGAGGGAGAAAGTTCTTGTTCCGAGAACAAGTGGAACCTGAAAAAAGAGGCATACTTGGGGTAACCTCGTCATTACCCGACGAAGCTCATGGCCCACAAATGAAAGAAGGGCAACCGGGTGGTGATGGAGCCCCTTCGCACCCACCCAACCAGAATTAGATCCATATTTTTGTTGCAGTGGCCAGGTATTCCTCTTCTGAGTGGAAAACTCATACAACTTGACTTGTATAAACTTTCCCATCAGAAGGGGAGTACCCCGGTGACCAATTTATGCCATAGAATTATACAATTCGATTGCATAACGCTATGCCATAAAGAGGCACTCTGCTTGGGCCACTCAACCCGTGATGTCACCTGAAACAAAGAAGAATTAGCTATGTACCCGGCGGCTGGCTCATGTTTTTAGGGGGCAGCCTGCCACCGTACCGGGTCCTATACCCGGGCAAAAGGGGGAAAAAAATGGAAAGACCGATTTTTTTTTAAATTAGCACTTCATTGTATTCAAAGAAATAATATATTGTCGCGTGTTATTGGTTCGCGGCCTATAATTTTAATGTTCCGGGAAAATGAAAACGCAATGTCTTTTAATTTAAGTTAAAAGAGTTTATTTAATTACAAAAGTACACAATGATCAATTTAACACTTTCACTAATTTTAATTTTCACTATGAAAATTCTAACACTTGTGCATAAATTTCTTATCGCAATTGTCTTCTAAATCACTTCACTATTACGAAAATCACTTTTCTACTACTCGAATAATATTGCTTCCCACACACAATCGCAGTTCTTATCGCGATCGAATGAATGAATCCCCCCATTCAGCTCGCCTTTATATAGGGTCTCTACCTATTCACCCATTTCTCGTACGTTGGCGAATGTTCTACCGAGAGGTACCTGGTAGATTCGAGCAAATTAATGAATGGAGTGACGTCACTTGCAGATGTTGATCATGCTTGTTGGGTTCTCGTGGGTTCGAGTAAATTCATTTGTTGACGTTCTTAATGATTATGAAAACAATTGCGACAGCAGCTCGCAGAATTATTTGTACATGTAATTATTTGAACATGTAACAATATTAAAGTAGATACACATAAACATGATAAAATTCTCACTTTCATTTAAACAAATGATAACTATCGCTTCAAATCAGATTAATTCAAAAGCTTACTAGATCAACTTTTTCATTGTTTTACAAAAAAAACGTTTGCCGTTACTTTCTATTTTCCGTGATTTTACTCCCTTTTTTATATAAAACAAATAATCAATTTTGCATATGCCTTTTTTTATATAAAACAAATAATCAATTTTGCATATGCCTTTTTTTATATAAAACAAATAATCAGTTTTGCATATGCCTTTTTTATATAAACCAAATAATCAATTTTGCATATGCTTTTTTTATATAAAACAAATAATCAATTTTGCATATGCCTTTTTTTATATAAAACAAATAATCAATTTTGCATATGCCTTTTTTTTATATAAAACAAATAATCAAGTTTGCATATGCTTTTTTTATATAAAACAAATAATCAATTTTGCATATGCTTACGATGTTCCTGTATTCGGTATACGACGTCGTTGATTCGCTTTGTAACTCGGTATAGTCCCTCCCAATTATGTTGCAACTTTGGAGACCTACCCTTTCGCCGTTGCGGGTTATAAAGCCGCACCAAGTCATCTTGCTGGAAGCCAGTAGAATTAGCCTTTAGATCATACCTGGTCCTCATGCGGTCAGTAGCCGATTCGAGGTGTTTTTGCACTGTCCGATGTATCTGGTTCAACCGTTGTCTTAGATCACTTGTGTACTCCGAGACCGTTTGGGGTTTCTCAGGGGGTGTTCCGAACTTTATATCGGCTGGCAAACGAATAGTCTTTCCAAAAATGACTTTTGCAGGGGCTTGGCCCGTCGATGCATGTTCGGCAGCTCTGTACGTCATCAAAAATAGTGGGATATGTCGGTCCCAGTCCCTTTGGTTCTCGTCAGCCATCTTGGCCAGATATTTATTGAGCGTGCCGTTGAAACGTTCGACCATTCCATCGGATTGGGTATGCAGCGGTGTTGTCCTCGTTTTCCGTATTCCCAGTAGTTCACACATTTCGCCAAAAACTAGTGACTCAAAGTTTCGGCCTACCTACTGACCCAATTTAACACTAGCTGTTCAGCTACGGTAGTTGCTTCCTGGTTGGGAATGGGGTAGACCTCGGGCCACTTGCTGAAATAATCGGCTACAACCAGCGTATATCGATTTTCCCAATCGGATTCCGGAAAGGGTCCTGCGATGTCAACAGCAATCCTTTCGAATGGCACGCCTACGTTATAGGTTTGCATTTGTCCTCTCAGTCGTCGCTTTGGGCCTTTGACGGAAGCGCAAATTGTGCATCTGCGACACGAGTCCTCTACGTCTTCTCGAGCGTGGAGCCAGTAGAACCGTTCCCGCAATTTCGCTAAGGTCTTGTTAACACCAAGGTGGCCTCCCGAGGATCCTTCATGCATTTCCTTAATCACATCGTGGATTCGGCTTTTGGGTAGTATAGTTTGCATCCTATAGGAGCTGCCATCCGCCGTTTCCCATTTCCGCTTGAGTACGCCACCCTCCACCTGAAGGGAGTTCCATTGTGCCCAATAGCTTTTCAGGGTTGCGCCATGCATCGAAACGTCCTTCCACTCAGGTCGCCCAGTTGTCACCTTCCATACGAGCAATCGTCCGATATCTTCATCGGCTAACTGGGCATTTCGAATCTCCTCCGATGACCAACCTTCATCGAATTCGGCCGTTATCACTCGCAGATCAACGGGCGGCTCCTTTTCCTCAATCCGTTGGCAATGTTTGCAGTTAGCTGGACATAGATGACGAGATAGGGCGTCAGCAATTCCATGAACTCTGCCCTTGTGAAGCAGTTGGGGCCTCACTAGGTCTGGTCGGATCGTCGATCGGGTTGCACCAGTGTCGTTTGTTAGGATGCAATGTTCTTCATCAACTTGACCCGGAAGGCATCTGTCTGCTTCACCACGATGTTGCCTTGGAACGGTACTGGGAATGTCGATACTCCTAGCCAACGTTCGCCCCACGAAGTTGGCTCTTGCAGTTTGATGGGCCTCCATTCTAGGCTCCTGACACGGTCTGGATCTCCACCACCCTGGACAATAGCTCGGTCTTCTTCCCTTCTTGCAGTCTCTTTGCAGGTGCCCTTTTTCCCCGCAATTCCAGCATCTAGGCGCACCATTCACCTGCAGCTCTCGCTCAATTCCCACGCGCTCACACCTGCAATTATCTGCCACTACCTCGCGAACCCGGGCAGTGGTACGGGTCCCATTTTTGGCTGCCTCAAAATTTAAACTATAAGCCAATGCATCCTTGACTGTTTGCTTTTGAGCTAACCGCACGGCTTGTTGCAATTCCTTGTCTTTTAAGGCGCTGATGAATGCTTCTGCTGCTACGTCATCTCGATGTTCTGGGTCGTACGCTGAGTAAGCCAAAAGTGCCAGTCGCTCAATGTCTTGTGCTAGCTGCTGCAAGGTTTCGCCAGACTTCTGCATCCGATGCCGTAGCTGTGCCCGGTAAATCTGCTTCAGATGATCGTCTCCATAACGCATGTCGAGCGCATTCATTATAGCAGCCGGGTTTGAATGCAGCTCAACGGGGATAGTCTGCAAAAGCTCGGCAGCTGGGCCTCTTAGAGCAAGAATTAACGCAGTTGCTCGTTCCTGCTCATTCCAGTGATTTATCCTAGCGGCTGCTTCAAACTGGATTTTGTAAATAGTCCAGACCGTTTGCCCATCGAATATTGGTGCTTGCACATTTCTAGATGAGCTTTGCGCTGCGGTTATAATTGGGGCTGGTGAGGTGGTTACTACTGCCTTCGCTGCTTCGAATTCCTTTTTCATGTTTTCCATCTCATTGTTGATTCTCTCCTCGACCTGGCTGACCTTTTCCTCGACCTGGTTTACCTTTTCCTCGACCTCTTTAATTTGTTTGTTGAGGCTACCGAGCTCCGCTTTTATTTCGGTTGACTGTTTCTCCAGCTTCTGTGTGATGTCTGCTTTGATTTCGATTGCTTGTTGGTCTAGCTTCGCTGATTGTTCATTTAGCTTCGTTGTTTGTTCATTTAACTTCGCTGATTGCTCATCTAGCTTCGTGGTTAAATTGGACGACTGCTCATTGAGCTTCGCAGTTAAATTGGATGACTGTTCATTGAGCTTCGCAGTTAAACTGGATGACTGTTGTCGCTGCTCTTGCTGCATCAGCATTAACATTTGCATCAGCGCATTTACTGGTTCCTTTGTTTTTTTTGTTTCTGCTTCACCACCTTCTGCGCCTTTTTCTGCATCTGAGGGCTCACCCGAATCCAGATACGCGACTTCCGATTCAATTGCGTCACGCAAGCGTGCAATCAGTGTGGCCTTTGTACCTTGCGTAGCCAGGTTTCGCTGTTCCAACTCTTCCTTAAGCTCCGACATGGTCAATTCATTAATTTTTAAGTTTAAGCTTCGTGGCATTTTTAATGTTTCTTTAAATTTTCCTATTGTGCACTATAAAAATGTTCAAATATTCACTTTCAAAATTTTTCTTTCGCACTTCTTGACACCATTGTCGCGTGTTATTGGTTCGCGGCCAATAATTTTAATGTTCCGGGAAAGTGAAAACGCAATGTCTTTTAATTTAAGTTAAAAGAGTTTATTTAATTACAAAAGTACACAATGATCAATTTAACACTTTCACTAATTTTAATTTTCACTATGAAAATTCTAACACTTGTCCATAAATTTCTTATCGCAATTGTCTTCTAAATCACTTCACTATTACGAAAATCACTTTTCTACTACTCGAATAATATTGCTTCCCACACACAATCGCAGTTCTTATCGCGGTCGAATGAATGAATCCCCCCATTCATTCAGCTCGCCTTTATATAGGGTCTCTACCTATTCACCCATTTCTCGTACGTTGGGGAATGTTCTACCGAGAGGTACCTGGTAGATTCAAGCAAATTAATGAATGGAGTGACGTCACTTGCAGATGTTGATCATGCTTGTTGGGTTCTCGTGGGTTCGAGTAAATTCATTTGTTGACGTTCTTAATGATTATGAAAACAATTGCGACAGCAGCTCGCAGAATTATTTGTACATGTAATTATTTGTACATGTAACAATATTAAAGTAGATACACATTAACATGATAAAATTCTCACTTTCATTTAAACAAATGATAACAATCGCTTCAAATCAAATTAATTCAAAAGCTTACTAGATCAACTTTTTCATTGTTTTACAAAAAAAAAACGTTTGCCGTTACTTTCTATTTTCCGTGATTTTACTCCCTTTTTTATATAAAACAAATAATCAATTTTGCATATGCCTTTTTTTATATAAAACAAATAATCAATTTTGCATATGCCTTTTTTTATATAAAACAAATAATCAGTTTTGCATATGCCTTTTTTATATAAACCAAATAATCAATTTTGCATATGCTTTTTTTATATAAAACAAATAATCAATTTTGCATATGCCTTTTTTTATATAAAACAAATAATCAATTTTGCATATGCCTTTTTTTTATATAAAACAAATAATCAAGTTTGCATATGCTTTTTTTATATAAAACAAATAATCAATTTTGCATATGCCTTTTTATATAAAACAAATAATCAGTTTTGCATATGCCCTTTTTTCTGTAGATTTAATACTAACAATATGTAAAAACAATATATTTATGTAATATGACATGCAAAGATAAAGTAGAGCAAAATAAAGGGTACTTACCCTAAACCTCCTCCTACGAGCGCTCGTGTTCGGGGCGGGTAAGGGCCTGGCTTGCAAATTGAATTGATCAAACGGTCAATTAAAATTTAACATAATATAGTCCTTAAAGCTGGCTTGACGGCCCTACATGGGTATGCTATTTTCCAATCTGGCTTACATTGGTCTTTCCTTGTAATACGTTTGGCTGGAGCCATTCTTTAGAGCAATGCAAACTAAATACACAACAAAATCCGCGAATCCTTGTGGAAATTCATTGCACCCTGTTCTAAACATCAATAACTCCATGGAATCTCTAACCATACGCTCCAATTCGATCCACCCCGGTCTCCCACTAGTTTTTTCATTCATCGACAAACAGAGAAACAGTTGACTCTAGTACACTCAACACTTTTAAAATCCAGCTTCCAATCTATCCAAGCACACATAGGTTTATTGAAGCTACATAATAGAATATCTCCATAAGAGTTCACAAATTCAGATTTTACTTTTTCTCTCGTCAACAAATTCTGAACATTACTTGGCGTGTCGATTCATTTTTGCATTTACCCATTGCCCGACAAGGTTGCAACTATTGAAGTCAACGCTGTGCTGTCATATCATTCTATTGATGCCAATGCTTCCGATACTTGGGTGCTCTTCCGACTATGTCGATTTCTACAGATTCACCCTTCGTAGAGATTGTTGCTGCACTTATTGCCGTTGTAACAGCATCAGCATAGTGATGGCCGTTATCTTATTTTGAATTGTTGGGAAGTAATTTCGCACCCTCGCACCGCGCAAAGTAAGGTCTTGGTCACTCAAGTGAGTGCCGTCGAGTTCATGAAATTGCGCAACCACCACACAATCTCGATGACCGAATCATGAATAACTGCTAAACACCGCAAAAGTTGCTTCCACCATGTGGACAACGACATAACGGTCCACCAACAGACGGACGGGCACAATTAACGAGGTTTATTCACTTTCTCGTACGTTTTGCATTCTAATTCCCGCTTTTTTTTTGCTTAATCGCGCGAGTGAGGACAAACAGACACAGGCAAACGGTCTAACCAAACTCCCGCACACTTTTTCTTGGACTCGTTTTTCTTCTCTCTTACACTCAATAAATCATTCCTGCGGCATGCGTGAAAACGTACGAAAAATTAATATAAACATGCAACATATGACTGAGACACGTGAATTGCACTCGGGAATTCGCCAACGATCAAGACATTCGAAGGAACCTCCATTTGCGCGCGAACCATTCTCGGACCTCTCATTTGTAGTCATAAACACATTCAGACCCTTTCGCACGGAAATCAACTCGATTCCGTTGTCCGCTTTGAGTCGCCAGCACACTCTTCGCGAAATTTCGATTAGATTTCCCGTACGAGCAAGAGATACCGATGCAAATCACAACCGGTCCCAGTCACTAACACTCTATCTCCCGTCCGCACGATCCGTCTTGTAAAGCACCCACCTCCGTCTGATCGCTGTCGCGATTCCGAGCCGACTCCCCTTTTAAACCACAGTCGCTGTCTCTTGAACAGTCAACTTTTTCACCGAAAAGTTCTCGCTGATCAATTCTCTGATAATTTTCACTCTTACGCTTTTTAGTAGCAGTTAGCTCATTGGATTGTGGCAAAACGGACATCTGAAGTGAATCTCCCGTCTCGCACTCTTTATCAGACTCTTCACACGGAACTTTAGTGGATATCTCCCCTTCAAGCCACTCGTTTTTGAGTGATGAGTAAGACTTACGGTGCGTGCCGTGGTGGTGGTAGTGATGGAGGAAGTGGTAGGGGCGGCGATTGCTTGTTGTAATTATTGTGGCGGAATCATTGCTGATGTGATCTTGTGATTATTTTCGCTTGTAAAACAGCATAATGATGAGCCGTAATAATCTGGTAATGATACCGGTTGGGAAAGTTGATGGTGCGCATGAAGTTGAGATGTTTGATGGAATAGGTTATTCGGGCCTACAGTCTTATTGGTCGTTGTACCAGCTACTGCATTTAACGCAACCATATTATTGGTACTAGACGTCCCTGAATTACTAGTTGGCCATGTTGATGATTTGTCATTACATTTAGCAAACCAAACTGAATCTTCCATCTCCTTTGAAAGGGCCGGGAATGCACGATAGTAGCGCTTTCGCGGATCTTCTATATCTAACGATTTTATTGAGGACGGCAATTGATGATTTATGAATGTTTCCTCCTCGTCGTTTGATTGCTTTTCAAGGTCAATTAGCTTTTCAAATAATTCATCTACTAAGTTTTCAATGCATGAAATCTCTTGTTCTGTTGAGACTGCATCTAGTAAACATTGAATTGCGTTGATTTTTTTTTTCTTTTCAGTATCACACGAAGGAAAACGTTTGTTGTTAGCTTTTTGATTAGTGAAATATCTCTTTCTATTGTTAATAATTGATGTCATTCGTAGTTTAACTCAAATCCAATTCCAAAGAAATTGGACTCTGATCGAATTTTGTTGGCGCCGGTTTATACGCGGGGCTAATATGAAATGGTGACGTGCGCGTTTCCTATTCATTTTGTATTGGTACCTCCAAATTCCAAGGCAATCCAAACAAATTCTGGATGATTACCAAAGCTGACATATTGCTCGTGTAAGTCCTTTTGAATGTGATTTTGATATGACGGATATTCTGAATCCATTATTGATGAAAAGGATATTTAAAAATTAAGTGCATCACAAGATACCAACCATCCGGGGCTCTGTTTTCTTTTTCGAGAACGTGCTCAATTACTACAGATACGCGAGGTACATTACTATTCAAGTCGAGCCAAGTAGTAGCCTATGCGGGCGACATAAACATTTTGTCAAGGTAATTAGCAACTGCCAAAGAACTTTTCCTGAAACTCGACAGCGAAGCAAAATCAGTGGGGTACAAATCAATGCAAATCAAACATAGGTCATGACGCAGTCGAGGAAAAATACCTGAAATACACAAAATATCACATTTGGCGAATACAGTATCGAAAATGTTAGCGAATTTGTGTATTTAGGCGCTAAAATAACGAACACGGGCAATGAAAGAGACGAAAATTCAATATTGACGATCTTGAAGACGAGCTGCATTCACAGGAAAACAAAGCTCCAAGTAGACAAATCTGTGATAAGATCTGTGTTATGCTATCGGTGTGAAACATGGACCCTGACCTAAGCATCCGCAAATATATTGAACGCCTTTGAGTGACGGGTCCTGAGGCGAACAATCGGAGCGAACCTAGACGGGGACTAATGGCGAATTCGATACAACCATGAGCTGTATGAAATTTTTGACGAATCGGAGGTCTCAACGATTGTAAGACCGCGGAAGCTGCAATGGGCTGGCCACATGTATCGAATGGACGAATAACGGATACCCAAAAAGGTATTCGTTGGGTGCACTGAAGGCCGGAGACCAGTGGGGAAACCGAGGAAACGCTGGTCTGACTCGTTCGACGAAGACAGTTCATCGCTGCTCGGATTTCGCAATTGGAGGATGTGGTCAATGGACCGAGACAGTTGGAGGTGCTATTTGCACCAAGCGAAGGCCTGAGAGGGGCTGTAGTGCTAAGAAGGAGAAGAAGAAGTTTGGTCCCTTGAAAGTAATTTATTTTCAGGGGTGCGAAGAACCGAACTAACCGATAAAATGGGTCATACTTGCTGTACAGCTTTCCTAACTGTTTGACGTCCATTTCTGCTAAACTCGATCAGAAAACACCACGAAAAGTCCTCCCCTAACCTGACGGACCAAATTCCTTGTGCTTCGCGTCAGCACCAGGCTCCTCTCCAACACACGCGTTTCAAAGAAAATGTCGTTCTATTTCTTTAAATTTCATAAATAATATCTTTTCTAGCTATCTGCTTGAATTACCATACAACCGAAACTCACTAGTTTTCAAGTAATGCAAGCCCGTTTTCAAGCAATGCAAGCCCGTCTTATTTTAGGACTTCCTCTCAAAAGATGTTTTTTCGTCAGTGTCCAAACCACAATCCTTGCCATTTTATGTGGTCTTTCGTTCCTCTCTCCGTTGCTTTCTCGCTATTCATCTACCCCGCGCATATTCCGCTGCTTGCAACTATGTCGCTTGTGGCCGGTTTTTTGTCATCCTGATGCAATGCAACAATGTATCCAATTGCATCAATAAATAACTACAGGACATACACCCCGAATATTGCAACACTCAAAATATTTTTCACAGGAAGATGTAGCTTTTCAATTGTAATTAAGTGGATGTTTCTCGCGATTAGTCTATGCAGCACGACCGCTTAGTTACATCACTTGATTCGAAAATAAAATACAAACATGCACAAGAACGACAGAGCGTCAACGACCACAGCGGCAACTGCAAAGAAACCGTGTTTTAGCCTCAGTTCAATGTGGGATACCCCGAAATTGGGACCGAACCGATCAGTTCGTGGGACGAACTGCTCGATTAATACACTGCGTTAGAAACAGCGCCCTCCAAAGCCTTAAGCTTGACTTGGAGCACATGAGTACCGAACCCACAGGAAACTATCCCCCCGTCCACACTCTTCCCCACGAAATCAGTGTGCTGAACCCAGAGGCGACAGTACTAGTTTTATTAGGGTACCATGATGCAGAACTTTTACCATGGTGTTGCTCACTCAGCAGCAAAATATCAGCTTTCATGTCCCTCGCAAACTGCTCAAGCAGAACTGCTCAAGCACATATTGGGCGGTTGAACTGCGCTGTAGATTTAGTCGCAGGATGCGGATCATCGAAGTTCTCATTTTTCCTTGGCTAGGGCTTCCTGGAAAATCCGACATTTTCCTGATCCCAAGACGTGTCCAAGATCTGATCTTGGATCGGCATCCTTGCATAGAATACAGTGTGCCTCCTTCGTACCCTCTTTTCTTTTATGTACCATTTCCCCGCATTTGTAACATGAGAAACTCCTATCGGGTCCTGTGCATACTTGTGCGATGTGACTATAGCCAAGGCATTTGAAGCATTGAAGAGCCGTTGCTCTTCGCCGTATCATGCAGACAACCCTATTCTTAATTTGTCCTTATTCAGAAATTGTTCGGCGTCCTTTTCGGTCAAGTCAATGATGGCCTTGCGTTGTCCCTTATGGGTTTCTGGTGTCAGCCTCGCCTTGATCCTGGCCATGCTAAAGCCGGGATCCCTTTTGATGGCCTCTTCTATCTCGCCCAGATCCGTGACGCAGTCAATGTCTTTTATTTCGATCGTTGCCATCAGCTCGAGCGAGGCTATAGTTGCGCTTTTACCGAGAACTTTGTTTACTACTGTTAAGATTCGCCACTCGGTACCTCACTTTGTAAAGAATATATGAAGAAGAGAAGATGTTCAAACATATATGTGTAAATGTTTGTTTACCTAACCAAGCGGCCAGGCCGCAGTGATTTCTGGCGAAGATCGTTTTGATCTACTAACGCCACGGTTGCTACTTATATATATTGCAAAATGAGATTATACTCTATGCAACTAAGTCCTTGCATGCAACAATTTATTGCGAGGATCGAGCAGTGCAATGCGCAGGGAAACAGTCCTTTAGAGTTTCAAAAGTCAACTGTATTTTCCTCTATTCTTATCTTCCTATTTATACTATTTCTTATATGTCATAACTTATTACTCATACTTAAATTATTACTCATAAATTTACTCTACAAAAATCCGCACTTAAATTATTACTCATGAAATAACCCTACTTTCTTTAAATATCGATTTACAAAAATCCACACTCAAATTGCTAGTCATAAATTCTACCCTAAGAAAATGTCATGCAACTTTATCCTCATATTCATTTCTCACACCTTATGAAATAGAAAACACTTGACCCAATTTATAATTGGTCATTCATGTATCCATTAACCATATGGACAACTCTACAAACATTGCCTTCATACATGCATCATCACGACGCGAAAGGTCGTAGATCAGACTGCATGAAAACAAGCATTAACAAGTGCATATGGTTCTACGCGCCACCATAATTTGTGAATGAAGAACCAAATGCAGGGGTCAAATTACATATTGTGTGAAGAACGATTTGAGGTAAGTATGAAAGAATTCGAATTCAATTTCAAGCAAGTATAATTTGGGTTTATATATGATTTGAACTCAAGTTCAAGAAATGAACTTGAACTTGAATTCAAAACTACTTTGATGACTTTTAATATGATTGTATTTATGATTTGAATTCAAGTTTAAGAAGTGAACTTGAATTTGAATACAAATTGATTTAGTTACACATTACACTACGTCACAGAATGTTTCTTTATTGACGACCTCTGCTCCGAATTCGACCAGTTTGTGGCCTGACCGCGTTGGTCGTACTGCTTTAATGGCAGTGTTGGTGTCTTCGAGCCTTACATTTCCCCTGATATCCCGCAGCATTTCTGCGTAGGATCGGCCATCTTAGGGTTTTACGAGCATTGCCTGCTGCCGGGGTCTTCGTCGGGGCTTCTTCCTCTCCTGTTTTGCATCAGGTCATGTCCCTCGGTTTTCTTGTTGGGCGTCGGTGCGAACTTTATTTTCTGGCACTTTTTGAAGGAGTTTCTTTGCGGCTTTCTTCGCTTCTTTTGTCAGCACTGTCTGGCACCTCTGATCTGGCATTCCACGTCCATCAATTGCCTCTTCTTTCTTATTTTATCCTGATATGCTTCGATTGGGCTAGATGCCATTCTTTTATTGATATTTGATGGTGGAGCTATCTACGCGTGCTTTTAGGCTTGGCTCTCAGCGCTTACTTAGCCTTCTACTCTTCTTCGGCCTTCTGGTCCTTTTCGGCTTTTAACCGGCTCCTTTGGTAATGCTCTATGCGGTCTACGAGCTAAGCTTGTACCTTGTGCCCATATTTTTTGGGAGAGGTTATCGGCTTCCATTTCCCAGCACAGTACTTCCGCCACATTTTCGACGGTGGCGATGAAACCACACAATGGCGCTTCATTAGTCTGGTTATTCCTTTCTTCAAGATGACTCGTTAATATTTCGGGATTTATGATTTTCGCTTCGGTAGTAGCAGTAACCATCGAGAATATCGAGAGCTGTATATTTTCCCCGAACATTTGCGCTTCCCTTTTATGACGTTCTGGTGTTCGCATCATTTTTTTTTTTTGTTGCGCCCGAACGCCGTAGGAATCTCGGTCTGGAAAAGACTGTTTGTTAATCTCCGTTTTTCGTCCGTCTTCACTGTCATTGTATTCATCTTCATTTTTGTCATCGTTAGAACCGCTTCCGACGTGTTATGAACATTGTGGTTGCACCCGTTCGTTGCGTCGGCATTGTTGTAATTTTTGCTTTCTTTTTTTTCGAATTTTTTGATTTTTTTAGGGTTTTTGATTGCTCCAGTTTTATAGAGACCCCTCTCGGGGCCGCTTTCTCCGTTCGTGTGTGTAGTCGCCTTCTTGGTCCCATGTTTATCTTTGTAGAGCAGGGAGGCCATGCGAGGGTTGGCACAAGCCCTTATTGGGAGGAAGGCTCCAGGTCCAGATGCTGCGGCTTGTCATTCAACATTGTCTTGACTTACTTCTCAGCATATTCAACGCTTGCCTACGGGACGGGGTTTTCCCGGTACGATGGAAGCAAGGGGAAGGGCAATCCGGAATCACCTTCTGCATACCGCCCATGATGCATGCTAGACACGGATGGGAAAGTGCTAGAGAAACTAATCAAGGGAAGACTCACTGACGCAATTCGTGCTGCTAGGGACCTATCTCCTCGGCAGTACGGCTTTAGAGCAGGCCATTCTACTATTGACGCGATTGCAGAGGTGGTGAGCGCGGTCTAAAAGGCAGAGGCACATAGTCGTACCAAGCGACGGATCGTCCTGTTGATGACACTCAACGTCAGGAGCGCCTTCAACTCTGCTAGATGGATGGATATTCTGGATACGCTGGAAAACTCTTTTCAAGTTCCAGAATATCTAATGCGGCTTTTGAGGAACTACCTAAAGGACCGCAGCCTGCTCTACGACACGACACGGGGCCAACAAAGGATGGCTGTTACATGGGGTGTTGCCCAGGGATCTATCCTTGGTCCGGGAGTGTGGAACGTGTCTTACGACGGGGAGACTGGAGATGCCGATGAGCCGCGCTTGATCGGCTATGCGGATGATGTTGCGGCTCTGGACGGGCCGTTGAACAAGCGCAACTTAGGCTAGGTATGCTAATGCGTCGAGTGAGAGACTGGATGACTGCTGGCTGGCTCAGTTTAGCACTGGAGAAATCTGAAGTGGTCATCTTGACAAAAAAGAGAATCCCTAGAGTAAGGATGATCAGTATTGGAGACATACAAATCGAATCGAAACCAGCGGTGAAATACCTGGGGCTACTGATCGACTCGAAGATGAGTTTCTCTGAGTAAATCAGGGCAACGGCTGAGAAGGCTGCTTCGGGAGTATCGACTCTGAGTCGACTTATGGCCAACGTAGGGGGACCCTGCCCATCAAGAAGACGCCTCTTGATGAGTGCTGTAGGGTCAGTGCTACTGTAGGATCAGCGGTATGGGGCGACGCTCTCAGTAAGGAGGTATACCGAAAACGCCTGGCACAGGTACAGAGAAGCAGCGCTGAGGATTGCATCCTCGTATCCGACAGTCTCTGATTCGGCGGTGAGAGTTATTGCAGGCGTGATACCTGTTGTCCTCCTTGCTAGAGATCGCCACTCTATTTATCTGCGTCGAAACGAGGATGCGAGGGAGATGGTTGTCCGCGAGGAGAGACAGCGCTCACTCAACGACTGGCAGCAATCTTGGGCAAATTGCACGAAGGGAAGGTGGACTGCGCGCCTAATCCCGAATTTGAGACCGTGGCTAAATCGAAGGCATGGTTAGGCTGACTTCTATCTGACCCAGTGTAGTGATAGTTGGTATTAAAATGTCCGTGAAGGACTGCAGCGATGCTCTGCTGCCTCGGCGAGAGAAGATGGTAATGTCAGCCGAGATTGGCCTTGTCTGAGGACGCGTGAATGCGCTGGCAGGCTAGCGTTGCGGTGTCGTGGGGCGGGTTCATTCCCCCAGTACAAGGACCCACTACAAAAGAAATCCGCATCCACGAATTCTTGGGTCTCAGAAACAGGTCGACCAATTTATGTCATAGGATTATGTGATTGAGTCACATAACCCTATGCCATAAAAAGGGCACTTGAGCTGGAGGCCACCCAACCTGGCAAAAGGTCCTGAAACTAGAACTCAGATGGAGCGCGCCCGATGGGTAGCTCATTTTTTCTTGAAAAAAAGCCTTCCAACGTGCCGGGCCCTGTACCCGGTCAGAAGGAACCAAATGAAAAGACAGATTTTATAACTTACTCAAACATTTTATTATTTTGTAAACAAAAAAAATTCTATAACCATTACTCGACAAATTCTTCGTCTATCATCTACAAGTGATTATGCGTTTAACCGTGCCTTTATATATATAATGAACGTTTCAATTGTTTGAAGAACCGTCGTTCAAGAGAATATTACGATTTGTTTTTTTTTTATATATAAAATTAATATAGATTAATAAATATCAATATGTATATATAGAAATAGAAATGCATGCAAAAATTTGAAAGGAATCAAAAGGGTACTTATAGTCCAAGAGCCCAGGGCCGCCAGACGTTACTTATTTTCTGAGTAACAAAATGTATCGTACAGAATAGTGTTAGTGTATACTCTGACGGTATACATACCTGCTAGCTTGGGCCGGCGGCCAATTTACCTGTACCAGATACTAAAGGTAAATAAAAAAATCTCTCACTTTTTTTAAAGTCTGAGTGATAATTTTTGCATATATTTTACACAATTTCATTAAAAATTTCAAATCAATATTGCCAGACAGTTTTCGCCGGCGGTAATTTCCGCCAGACACTTCAAAGTTTGCGAAAAAATAACGTAAGATTACTTAGAGTCTGAGTCTTAATTTTTAAACATGATATTTTGGAAACTATTTCAACACAATTTGCAAACAGCCAGACAAATTGTAGGAGCCAAATATCCCCCAGACATTTTTAAAATCTCGCCTTGAGTATGAGCGCGCATATAATGTTTTGACGGTTTTATGTCAAAGGCCCATTAAATTTATGTTCTATTTCAGTCTTGTAAAATTTTTGAATAATGATTAAACCATATTTTAGTGCTCAATTACAAATGATAAATTTCAGTTTGACAGAAATTTTTAACTTATAGGGGAAAGGTTCATACTAAAAGTAATTAGAAAATTAATTTTGTTGCTAGCATTTAATTCTATAAAAAAATATTTATTCACGTTCTTATACAAGATATAAAGAAATTTGTATAGAAAATATTATGAAAAAATTAATTCAAGATTAGTTACTTTGCTAATTAATAATATTGTAATTTTCAATTTTCGTCATCGTCATCGTTGATATTTGATAACTCGTCATCCAGCCAATCTTTGTATTGAGTGTCTAAGTCATCATCATCGTCATCAAGATCAGCATTACTTGTCTCTGTAAAAACAAATAACGTAATAAAGAATCGAATAGCTATAAATTTATAAAAGAAATTTTAGAAAAATACCTGAGTTTTTGTCAAGCGATTCACTGACGAAAGCTGGTAATTGATCTCTATCGAACCAATTGAATTGATACTGCTTGTCTTCTAACTTCCATCCATTATTCTCAGGCCTGAAAATACCAAGCATCTTCATGTGAGCATTATTCCAGAGACTAGCGATGTAATTTGCTCTCCGAAACTGCTGTCGAAGTTCCGTCTTACACGGTGGTAAGTTGCTCGCATCAAAGTTTTTAATATTTTTCCGGACAAACTCTTCATTTACGTCGGAAGCAGTGTAAGTGTTGATAAACAATTGAAGTCTTGCAGCATCTATATCAATGACTCCGATTACGTTCTAAACATCACAAATAAATTTCTGAATGGTATTGAAGGTTTTTTCCTCAAGTTCAATATTACTGAATAATTCCAACTCGCCGAATCTGGTGAATGCTTCTTGGTACTCTTCGTTTTTTCTAAGAATATTAAATGGCCTTTGTTTAACCTTTCTTGAAAAAAGCTGGGTTACAATCACAGCCAGTAATCGCATGAAAGCCTGGTAAACTTCGAGATAAACACGGTCCTAAATTCTCGTAAATTTTTGAAATATCAATGTATCTCAGCTTATTCCCAGTGCCAGTCAATATCCATACGTGAGAGTCATCGTTTTTTAAACGATGCATATTGCCCAGCATTATTGCTGCAATATCAGTATCAGAACATCTAATTACAAAATTAGACTGCGTATCAATATTACATACATGGTAAATAATTTTAGTGTCAGCTTCTTCATGATCTGGACACGAAAGACTTTCTTCAATATTAGATACAATTGTATTATTAATGACGGTATATGAATGAGACTGTTTAAAATTAATGAAAACCTGTTTACTGCCAATGAATGGAACCATCTCGTTAGAAGCCCAATGTAGGATAAAAAAATCAACAAGAGCCTGTTTAAAGTGTACATTTTTCAATTCTTTTGCGAAATCAGATGGTCGAACTTGATCGGATCCAGTAATATTAAACTCCAACAGTGCTGATTCATACCGAAGAGATCTCTCATAATCTTTAATTGATGGCGAAAAGTACTGGTCAAAAATGACATCATATCTTACCGTGCTAAGATTGAGTTAGTGAATTCGATTATACCTGTGAGTCTCCTCGCTGCATCTGCGTTGATTGTTTGTTCTAGAACTAAATCGATTGGCTGTTTTGAAAAAGCCTTATTGGTTCTTTGAATGCCAAATAAGCCTTGTTGAAATTGATCAGGGTGAGTTCTGTTAATTTTTTGCAAATTGTCACTGTATTTAACTGTCCAGCGAGCATAATTTTGTTGATTACATATGAAAAATAAGTTGGTGATTTTACATAGTACAAATTTGAACAATCCAAAATCTCCAGTGCGGATGCTTCTTGATAGATTTAAATAATAGTGAACTAGATTAATATAAACTAAATAAAATTGTGGTGTTTTTCCAAACTGACCGTCGAGAGTTTGTTGCTTGTAAATATTGTCATTATTTAATAAGTCATTAAGGTCTTCGTTCTCTATAATAAATGAAGATACTGAAGAAGTTCTCAGCCTCTCAATTTCTTCGATCACTTGATCTGTAATCACGACATTATTTACTTCTAAAAATGATTTGAAATTTAAAACTTCCAATTCTACAGCCATCAAAGGATGAAGTCTTTTACACCTATTAAAATGTTTTCCTTCAAGAAATCCATTTACCGAGCCCGAAGCTAACAGACTGCTTTGTACCATAATATTGGTTCAACCACAATCTACAATGATTTTGCCAATAGCTTTGAAATAAGCCATCATAATAGGAAAAGGTCCCAGATGTATGAATTGATTATCCAAATTTGGTTTACTGTTAGCTTGGATTTGTAAAGCTACTTTTGCAATGGCGAGATCGTAAGTGACTTGGAAGGAAGACTGTTGGACTTCTTTGCAAATTTCGTGGCTACGTTTCATGGTCTCCAAAACTACTGATTTATTGGTTGGTGATTCATTAATTGGAGTCAAATTAGAAACTAGTTGTCTTGAATTATCACTGTCACTCAGTAAATTATTGAAACCAACCCACATTGGAACGTTTGGTAAGTGAAGAGCATGGCTAATCATCCAAATTATGTCAATTGTTTTGTATAATTGCATATTTACAGGGTCAGTATTTTCATTTTTTTGAGTCGACAAGTCTAAATTATTTGTTTTCCTTTTTTTGTTGCCGATGGTTGTTCCTCTAGGTTTGTAGGTATAACCTCAAGTGTTCTTCGTTTTCTTTTATTTGAGTTTAAAGCTATATCGCTATTGCCAGCAGGTAAATTTGATAATTGTGTTTCTTCTGATCTATTGACATCAATATTTTGATAAATAATGCGAACAGTATCGTGTAGCGTATCTTTACCACTTTTTGTTTCTACGAATCGATCAAAATTGTCAAAAGCAACACCGGTGCAGAAATGTGGTGATTTTTTAATTGTTCAGGACATATACTCGACTTCTGTAATGAACTCTTCAATTCCAGTATAACTAACGCAGTGACCACATCTATGAATAATATCTATAATTTTACGGCTACTAGTTAAACTCTTCAAAGACATTCCAAGCATAATATATTTGGACGTTTGGACTCTACCATTGTGGACGGCATATACGATATCTTCACAATACGATTTGGCTTGACGAATACATTTTGGATTTTCTTTACGTTTTCAATTGCTACCAGCTATCAGAGTGGAATAAAAATCCATTAATTCTTGTGGAACTGATGCTTCTCCGTCCTCTAAATTTTGTACTGTTATATGTTGTGGTAATTTTTTCTTCTCAATTTGTAAGATGGATTTTCTCAATAATAAAGCAGCTTTGTGTAGCCCATCTTCAAATTGTTATATAATTGTTCATCGATACTTATTAAAAGTTTTGGAGCTAATAGTTTTTTATTTTGTAGAATAAAAAATTTTATCTCTTTATAAAATAACTTTATCAGCTTAAGTTCTAAATTGTGCGGTGTAAAATTATTATTGCCATTTTCTTTATCAATTTCCTCTAATAATTCCATATAATATCTTCGGAGATAAGTCAGAAAAAAGCAGCGTCCTTTTTTAATTACATTTTCTTCAACAAAATTACATATTTCTTTAAAAGCTTCTTGCTGATTTTCACGAAGATCATGCCAATGAGTTTTAGTTGTTTTTTTATTTGAAGATGCCTTGTATGAAAAGTTCAATTGACAATTATTATGATAGAAGACTTTTAGACCTGGATAATTTGTTACTTTATTAATTAACTCTGTAAAATTTTCATCCTCTAGATCTATTCTAGACAGAAAATCTTCTTTGTTAGATGAAAATAAAGGCAATCTTTTTGATCGAAGTTTTTTTGGTTTTTGATCACAAAATATACAAGTCGCATTGTTTGGAGCAATACTTACATCACTTTCAGTCGACATATTAATTTCAGAAGAGGAAGTAACATTTTCCAGCACTACATTATTTGCTTGTAAATGTAATAGGACCGGTTCAGTTAACTCAGGTATAATATTTGGCTCAGGTATTGTTTCGGAGTCCGGCATAAAAGAAGTTGCTATACTTAGAGGTTGTGAAATGGAAGATTGTGGCTCAATACACTGTGTATTAAACTCAGATCTTGATAAACACGCTGATGATTGAATCTCTGTAATATTTGACGAATTTTCCTCTGGAGTAGTCTTTTCGGTATGTGTAGATTTTGGCAAATAATATTTTTTCGTTAATCCAGTAAATGACTTGTAACACTGTCTATGATAACCATTTCAAACAAATCACCCGGCAAAACAACATGCTTAAATTTGAGGTTATGTTCCTTCCTTTGTTTTAAAATTGTTCGACACTTTTGTAATGTCTCTTTTGTAAATAATGTTGAATTCGCATCAGAACTATTACAAAAAACACAGTTTAATGACTTTGCCATGATATTCTTTAAAACACTGCAAATATATTTATTTTATTTACACACTTTGTAGCCGAACAGCTGCACTGAGCGAAATAAATACGACTGAATATTACAAAGAGTATACCGACAGAGGGGGAAATAGACGCACGTATATATCTCTCCCACGCTTGAGCGTACGAATAATGATCTTACACTCATACTCAAGGCGAGATTTTAAAAATGTCTGGGGGATATTTGGCTCCTACAATTTGTCTTGCTGTTTGCAAATTGTGTTGAAATAGTTTCCAAAATATCATGTATAAAAATTAAGACTCAGACTCTAAGTAATCTTACGTTATTTTTTCGCAAATTTTAAAGTGTCTGGCGGAAATTACCGCCGACGAAAACTGTCTGGCAATATTGATTTGAAATTTTTAATGAAATTGTGTAAAATATATACAAAAATTATCACTCAGACTTTAAAAAAAGTGAGAGATTTTTTTTATTTACCTTTAGTATCTGGTACAGGTAAATTGGCCGCCGGCCCAAGCTAGCAGGTATGTATACCTTCAGAGTATATACTAACACTATTCTGTACGATACATTTTGTTACTCAGAAAATAAGTAACGTCTGGCGGCCCTGGGCTCTTACTCTATTACCCATCCTCCTCGACGAGCGCTCGTAGATGGGATGGGCAGTGAATGCTCCGATTCTAAACAAAAACTGAAGCGTTGTTCAAAAGATTTTAAATTAAATGCCTGAATGATTTATTGGATTTGTAGGAAACTTTTTGACACCAAAATAATTTGATTTTTGAATGTTTGATTGGCATGATTAATAGGTTTTTCAAACACTCCACTTGGTTTCATTTAATTCTATTTTTATGCTTTCGTTCTTTTTTTCCGTTCGAATTTTTTTTTAATTCATTCAACTTTACTACTCGTATAACACAACTTTACTACTCATATAACAAATCAAATGCGTCACTTTTAATTAAATCTCTATAGAAAATATCAGCTCTAAAAAAACAAAAGCCGCAAAGTTTCCGAACTTTCACTGAATTGCCGAACATCAAAAACGCAAATGCATTCCAATTCCCATCAACAACAATGCAAAACATGGTTCATTTAATTGCATGCGGAAACCCCTTTTTCTTTACGAGTTTATCAGCCCTTTTCAAGGTTACCTCAGCACTTATTTTTTTCTTTAGGTTTCGAGCAAACAATTTAGCACTGAATTTAAACACAACATGCACCTTTACGCAATTCAGGACAAGTACATCCCCCTTCAAGCACTTAACGTTTTTCTTTTTCGTTCAAATTCGCGTTAGCACTTTTACGCGCCCAAACCATACACTTGAACAAATTGCGGATATGGCCCCATAGTAGCATCCATTACGCTTTACTGTGTTATCAACGTAATTCCAAATTCCTTCATGTGTGTACCACCACTTACATACATGCATCATTCTCACTATTCGTTCCACTTTTGCTTATAGAATTTCATTAATATCTCTCATTATTTTGAATTCAAACTTGCACTTCACTTAATAAATTCGTTCCAGGTAATAATCACTGTTTAAGGGCGAATTTTACTTCGTTTTATTCAGAACGCAGCAGAACGTTCTTAACTTTGTACTCGCGAACAATCAAATTTTTGTTCCTCGTTTTCATAGAGATTCATCAAGTTTTCACTCTTATCTCCATCAATCTAACACCGATTCACGCCTTTTGTTTTACCACAATCTCAAGTTCCGTTTCGAAACGTATTCCCCGAGGCTAAATCCAGAACTGTTCTCCGTTAAAATTTTCCATTTAGTTTCGAAACTTAGACTCCTCTCCTGTCGTCATGTCATTCTATCCACTATCTGTACGGTATAATGCCGAGCGCTCCATTGTTATTGTTGTACTCTGGCCTACGTGATTTACTTCAAATTGTGGCTGCTGTTGTAGACGTTTGTCCATAGGTTCAGGACTTGATTTGGTACCGACAGCTACAGCAACTTTCAACATCAATAGTCCGCAATCCATCTCATCTTCATCATCAGTTACAGCACATGAAAAATGATTGGGATAGATTCTTCCGACTCGCCGAACGATTTCTCCGACGAATTGGTGCATCCGAATGTTGTGACGTACTCGACGATCCCGTACTTTTCGCAAACAACTGACTAACCTGCATTTCGTCTTCATCGACAGCGATAAAATGATTGATCAAAACCCGCTGTTATCAGTTTCATTATTGTGGAACAGATTTCTAGAGCGCCGACCGACATATGTAAAGGGTGATTCATAACAAGTGTACACATGTGAATGGGCCTTAACTCTTATTTATCACCAACTTCAGGTCCATATATTGACAGATTATGACAGTTTGGTCTTTTAAAATTCTAACCATGGCGTCATACAATCAGCCGAACGTTTTATTATTGTTAAAACTTTTTTCAAAAATAATGAATCGCCAGTGCAAACATTTCGCGCTCTCCGTGAATTTTTTGGTCCACCCATAAATTGGCCGGCGAGATCGTGTGATTTGACTCCTTGTGACTTCTTCCTTTGGGGATTTCTGACGGATCGTGTTTACGCTGATGCTCTCCAGACTACTGAAGCAGTAAATAATAATATTCGAGCCAACAATACAATCATCGTTTGAGTAATGTTTCATATTTAATTGTAAGGGACCAAATTTTCATAATAAATAAATATTATAGCTCAAGCTTCACAAAAACTATGTTTTTTTTTCGACAAAAATGTGTACACTTGTTATGAATCACCCTTTATTTACCACTGCATTCTGGTGTGCCGTCGACCTAGCAGGTGTAGAACGATAGAGTGATTGGTTCTGTTGATTTGTGTTGTTATTGTTTGATTCATGACTTCCGTTATTTGTTGGTGGTGGAGAATGTTGGGTAGATTTTAAAATGTTACAATCAATGCCAAAGTTGAATTCGTCATCCGCTATATCACCGGTTGTATGAGTATGAGACTTTGGCGACGTCCTACTTGAATTTAGTTTAGAAATCGGCGACAGTTCGCCAAATGAGTTATTGCCGAATGGAGTCCCGAATC
Source organism: Odontomyia ornata (assembly GCA_963969285.1). Classification (NCBI taxonomy): domain Eukaryota; kingdom Metazoa; phylum Arthropoda; class Insecta; order Diptera; family Stratiomyidae; genus Odontomyia; species Odontomyia ornata. The sequence continues at coordinate 232,277,796 of OZ017738.1, read as the reverse complement.
CGCGCAGTGGGATAGGTTCTGTTTGCAAATCCGGTGTTTTAGGCGGCGGGCTATATTCCGAATGAATTGCACTCATATTATTATAACTATCAGTGTCGTCATTTAATTCGCCACTGCTCTCGTTTCCTTGTTCATTGCGATAGTTCAAAGGCAACCAAATAATTTGCGACGCAAAGAAATATCTTGCGCTTCATACTCTAATGTAATATCACAGGACACGGTGGGTGATTGTTGTTGATCGGCAGTATAAGTGAAAAATTGCTTCAGCAAAATTTTTGTCTCAAGTGGTATTGACATAACTGTTTGAGCTATACCATCTCGTATTCGCCGCCCTGGGCGTACGGGCGGACTATCATTACTTAAAATATTTTTTAGAACTATTTTGCGATTACGCAGTGAACACTCAACAGGACTGGGTACGATAATTTGTTCCTTAAAATATGCGCTAATAGCTGCTTGAGCCTTAGCTTCAAGATCAGGATCAGGTGTAGCTTGAAATTGTGTTTCGTGAAATTCTACATTGGCTGGGCCCAACGATGAAACCTGTTCAATCGTCCATTCAAACTGTGTCGATGAATGTTGAGGCGTATTCGTTCGTTGAAAAAGCGATGGACTACAAATCCGTGGCAAATGCTAACGTTTGGTGAGTCCACATTCAAATGGATTTACCACTTTGGGTGCTCGCGATGGTGGCGTATCAACAATTGACACAATGAAACTCCCTGTTTTGCTGTGCATTACGGATTTTGGTGGCTCCAATGTAGGCCGTTGGAAATTTTGCGGTGTACATTGTTGCATTTGTACAGCTTTTCCAGCCGCTCCAACAGATGAAGATTTCATAGAAATCTTCTGCGGAGTTTGGAATGATCTTGTCTCCATATCAATTAATTAAACTAGTCACTAAACCAAAAGCGTACTTGGAATGGCACCGAGTTTTTGTAATTCATAACTTCGATTAAAATCACAGCATAAGAACAGGAAATTGATAAAAACAGTTCGATGAGAACGGACAACCTATTAAGTGTTTCTTTTGCGCCATTAACAACTTTTTCATTTGGTGTCTTTGCTGCCAGGGTGCAGGAGATAGGAAAGTTTTCGAGCAGTTTGATAGTGTAACTGCTCGATTACTACACCAGCTTTTGAGCGGGCATGGGTGTTTTCAGTCTTACCTGCACAAGATTGGTAAGTCACGGTCCCCCGATTGTCGGTTTTGCCCAGGAGAAAAAGATGACGCCTGCCACACATTTTTTGCGTGAAGAAAATGAGACAAGCTGCCAAGGGACCTCTACAGGGAGACGGGAGAGCTCACCCCGGATAATATAGTCGCGGTGATGCTCGAATCGGTTGACAAATGGAACCAGGTGGCACATTATGCTCGGGCAGTCCTAAAAGATAAAAGGGACTCACAGCAGCCGGGGGCATTGGGGCTGGGGAATCGCTTTTCTGGCACTTCCTCTTCCCCTCTCTCCAATGGTGCGAATTTCGAACGTACTCCGAGGCCTGCTAAGGTTTTACTGTATTTCCTAAAGAATGCTAGCCTCCAAGAGTACTCCTATCGACCGGCATTCGCCATGCGGGAATTTATTCAGGTGCGTGGGGGGAGAACTCCCCATAGAATGCTAGCCTGCAGGAGTACTCCTGTCGGTTGGCATTCTCCCTGCGTTAGTTATAAGAAGAAAAAAGTTATGTTTGAAGGATGTCATTAGCTAATACATTATAAGTGCATGTAATAACTTTTAATGCGAGTATATTTTAATCGCACTGGGGAATTTTAAAGTCCTTGTTGGTTGTATGTTTTCACATACCATAGTCATTGCTATTAGATTCGTATAGATTTTCTATACTTGAATTTTAAATTACTACGAACTTCTATATAGTAACAGATCGTAAAATCGTATTTACTACAATAGGGATTCACGGGCATGTTCATTGAGTCGTTTAAGTATTATATTTACATTAAAAGTTTTCTTGTTGAATTTGTTCTTATTAGGCATTTTTTCTGGCTGCTTGGTTTATATTTATAGGTTTAAAAATCGGTCACATTAGTTTTCAACGTATATGCTATGTTTTGGTTTAGCGCACTGCTGTTATTTAACACTTAGGCTAATAATAATGAAAGAAATATCTGTATTGATAAAGACGGGTGTGCATATAAATTTATGATAGTCTATTTTAAGACGATATTGTATCATGTATGAATAATTAACATATGTTATGGGTGGTAAGGATCCTCACAAGTCGTTTTAGTGCGATACGTGGTGATTATTACTTTGAAGGAGTGTTTGTTTCTTATGTTAATTTTTTCCTGTGAAGATGAACAGATGTACTTGTACACTTGAGTTGAACGAGCTTATGATGGGATTGTTGTCTATCGTTAGATATTTATGAATGGTAGAGTTAAGTGTTTGATGTTTGCGAGTTTTGGATATGGTAAAAATATTTAGATCATTAGGTTTGGATATTTAAGGTATTGTAAAATGATAGAATGTTAGATAAAATGACGAGGATTTTTACGGCCCACAACAAGAGTGCAGCAGTGCACTCTTGTTGTTGTTGGTGGTGGTGCCTCCATGCGCCCTCCCAACTACAACTGAAACAGTTCATTGCGATCTAAGATCGCAATGAACTGTTTCACGTGCGTGAACCATTAATCTCAAGCATGGGTCTCTGAAACTTCGAAAAGGCGGAGCTACAGCCCGATGGCTGACTCAATAGCGGAGAAGACCGAATCTGAGGTTTTTTTAAATATATCAATTCATTTCTATTTTCCACTTTTCAATTAACGTATAATATGTAATAAATATCATTTGATACAAATAGGATATTTGTTTTTCAATTGATTATAATTGTAATATAATCTAAATGCACAGTGCTAAAATGGCCATCAAGCTTTAGATTGTTTTGATATTTCGAAACTAGCTTTTTGCGTTTATAAAAACTATAACTTAGAAAATAACGCGCAGTTGACTTTGAGTAAACAGGCTGTCATAAGATGCTTCCCCGCAAAGACTAAATCGAAAATTATTTATTCGAGCTTTAAGTATCTACGAAACTAATCATACTCAGATGGGATAAAAGAATTAGGAATGGGACTGAGCCATTAGATATTAATTTTAAGTTAGTATTTTGTGTAAGTTTTCCTTTACATACAGTACGTAAAGATTAGTGGTACCTAAAATCCGATTTGTGAATTTCCTTATGCCAAAATTGATTATTGAGGGATCCTAACATACTGCAGAACTAAAATCTTGGATTTTGTAGCTAAAAGCCTTAATGTTAAACTCGAGAACTAAGAATTCTAATTTAAAAACAGAGCGGTGTCATGATTCAAAGTAATTTTGTCTCCAGAATTTCGTTGATTAATTTAATTTTCGTAAGATGAAGACGCTAGTGAGTTTACGTTACTCACAATTTCAACTTTTATCCATGGCAAATTTCTTCACTTGACCTAGTAATTTGATTTACTGAATTGTCGACATGTTTCAAGATTTCCTGTGTCATCTTTCGTAAACAAAGGATGTTCCAGGAAAGTAAGCGAAAATGGCAATAGGCTGAACATTTGGTTGTAGCACTATTTTACCGAATTTTTACCGGTGGACACATAGGGCTGAAATTGTATATTCCGGTGCGCTTTTTGATTACAAAATCGATAAGGTGAGGAAATTAAGTTTAAGTACTTTTCTCTTTTCCAAACGTCAGAAAATAATAACAGCAGATTCTTCCTACTCTTCAAATTTGTCTTTCACTACACACGCAATAAGTGCTATTGAAATGTTTAAATGTTTCTTGCCCAACCCATCAGGATTTTATCAAAATGCGAAAGAAACTCAATGTATCCGGATATAAAGTTGGTAGAATAAAATAAACATACTGGAATCAAAATTATTTTACTAGGCCTCGTATCGCGGCCCAAATGATGGCGCCATTTGAAGTAGGGAAATTGACCATGTTGGAATGAGACAGCTATAACAACAGATAGGACTATAGCGTAACTAAATCAGCGCGGCTGCTGAGCTTGACTAAATCAATTTATTGCGAATTTCTCGCAACACATTACTAGACAAAACATTAATTCCGATCCGAATAGGCTCTACCCTGTTTAGTGTACAGAAATTGCTCACATTACTCCCCATGATGTCGAATTGGTAGAAGTTGAGTCGCTGGTACACGTTCTAGTTGTCTGGGATTCTTCGATATATTCGCTCCAGGTTTCACTCTTGACTAACCAAATTTTCCCGCACCGTATTTCCAGATGGAAACATCGAACGGAACTTAAGGCCCCTGTGGCGTTTTTCCTCTTTAACACTGATCCCGGAGATGCACTTGTCTTTAGTTCTTTATTTTTTCCTTCTCTTCTGTTATACTACAGGTTCCACCGTGACGAATTGTTTAATTTGATTGGTATGTCCTGGTAGGAACCCAACCAACGTTTAACGATCTTGTCCTCTTTTGGGACCAGTGGTGACGGATAATTAGGTGATAGTAATTTGGGTATGTCTCATTGACGTGAGATTGAGAGTTAAAACTGTAATTAGGCAGCGAAGGGTTAGTATTATAATTTGAGGATAATTGATAGGGATGGACCACGTGACCCTCTTAAAGTATTGTAAATTTATAATTTAATTTTAATCGATCGACCATCGTAGGTGTCAGTTGTTTCTCAAGAATCATTACCATGAAATAAAAAATGAATAAAATTCGGAATTAAATCGTATGTCGTATAAGAGTTCTTTCTTTATGTTAATATTTGTAATTTAGGTTATGTCGGTGTTGTTGATGTTTGATAAAAAAAGACTTGAAAGTGCTCGGTTGTGATTTTTTAGTAGCCTTTTCTTTTCTTTGGATTTGAACCTGAGTAAGGTATTTGGACAAGTTTTCTTGTAAGTTCACGTCGATTTCTTGAAAATAATGCATCTCTAGTGACGAGAGGTTTCTTTGTAATTCATATATTATTTTTTCAGCACCTGATGTTTTGTGGGGATTGTTGATTATAGGCTTGATGGGAATACGTTGTTTTCCTGAGTTAGAATAACACTTCGTTTCGCTTGATTGACTTAAGTATATGTGTGTTTCATTAAAACTTTTCTAACATCTCCTACCGGGTTTCTTCTATTAAATTTGTCCCTCTTCAATTGAGAAAAATCCATTTCAGCGATGCCTGCAAAGTCAACCCCTTCATATCTGTTTTTATTTATAATCTCCCGCGTTTCTCTGTTGGAGAATTTAATGTGGAGCTGACTTCTACTTCAATCGTATATTATACCCATTTGGGGCATATTTGGTCTGTAGCTTCATGCTCCTTGCTGTTGCATAGCAAACATTTTCTGTTGTTGCAAGTTCCATTGCATTCGGTTGAACTGCATTTAAGACATCTCGGTGCTTTGTCTTTACAGATGGTGGTGGAGTGATCGTCGAATTTGAAATATTCAACTTTAGCATTGACTTATTTTTAGATTGTCTGGGAGTGTATTGCCCGAGACCCGTGTCTTGACTGATTTTGTCGAAATGAAGTTGTCAGCCTTCTCTAGATCTCTCCTGTTTAGTCTTGTAGCGTTGATTAACTTAATGTCATTAAGTAATATTCCCATCTTGTTGCAGGGCCTTGCTTTTCAACTAACTCTTTCAGAACAAAATCTAATGCGACATCTCAAATTATCCCATACTTACGAGTATAGGTGAAGCTGCCTGGAATGAAGACATTTATGTTCTTGTCTTTGAAGATGTCATTTTCCGTCGCGTCGTTAGCTTCCTTAGGTGTATCAAAGAAAAATTTAAGTCTTAATCCATTTTGCTTGAAATTCACGAAATTGCATTCGGCTACATTGTTGAACATGAAGAATTTAATCGGCGTCAACATGACGGGCTTACCGTAAATTTTGTCTTTGGATTCTAGATCGTATCTGTTAGATTTGCCCTGGACAGGTGATACTGACTCTTCATTGGGCGGATTTGTCTCTATATCGCTAGATATTGTACGTTATTATTATTTTTAACCATTGACACAGGTGGTGTAAAATTAAAGGTTATGTCCGTCGCTATGATGGTGATTCTAAAACCTTTTTTCTTTCCTTTGGTCGGAATACATTGGTGCCCAGCATTTTTCTTTCTTCTTTATTTTCATTTTCATTAATTGCACTGTTACTGAATTCATTTCTTATTCCCGGGGCAAGAGGGCGGTCCTCCGCATCCTGTTCCATTTTGAAACATTTGTTAGTTTACACCAAAATTTAAATCAATGAAGGTACTCACCTGTCTGTTAGCACTAGTGACAAAATATTTAAGAAACTTTGACATTATTCCGATGGACACGATTCTTTGAATTTAACTTCATCGAAACTACGTTCTATGAAACGCGAATATGGCGGGCAAAAACACCTTAATGAATACCACTGTTGGCTAAGAATGGCGGTGGCCTGTAGGGCGTCTGGGATAGGAATGCAGTTCTTTGTCAATACTGCGAATGAGCTGCGCGCACACTGCAAATATCACTCGTGCTTAAAACGAGACTGAAGGTTTAATTGGAAAATTAAATGCTACCTGAAACGTGCGAGAGCAAGGGTAGATATATTTTTTTATTGTCGTTCTAACTTCACGTACGCATATGATTTAACTAAGATCAAATAAACTGCCTGACTTGTGCCCTATGTCAAGCTCCGATAAGATACACCTCGCAAATGGGCTATCAACTGACAGCCATGCGGTCTCCTTGGTGACAGTTTCTGTCACTCGATCCGCCTACTGAAGTAGAAGCCGAAAGCGGCGGCATTTACTACAACATTTGATAAGTGGCTTCATATATTTATGAATTCTACAAAATATCAAATGATTTTTGTTTAGGTGTTTTACTTCTTCGAAGCATTACAGCCCCTCTCAGGGCTTCGCTTCCTGCAAATAGCGCCTCCAACTGTCTCGGTCCATTGACCACGTCCTCCAATTTTGATACCCGAGCAGCGATGAACTGTCTTCGTCGACCGAGTCAGAACAGAGTTTCCTTGGTTTCCCCACTGGTCTTCGGCCTTCAGTTCTCCCAACGAATACATTTTTGGTATCTGTTGTTCGTCCATACAATTCATATATCCAGCCCATTGCAGCTTCCGCAGTCTTACAATCGTTGAGACTTCCAGCTCATCACACATTTTATACAGCCCAAAGTCAAAGTCAAGAGCTCTTTATTCAATACGAATCGTTATAAATTTTAAAAGAATATAAAGCAAATTCCAATAAATAATAAAACGAAAACGTAATGGCCCAAATGGCTCTCTAAATTTATACGTTATCAGTTAAACACATTTGACCAAAAAACCATAGCAAATTCAAATTACTTAAGATTATTACATATTTTATGATTCGATTGGAAAAAGGAGAAAAAATCAACCAACACTATTCCGAAATTATTGTATTTATAATTTTAACACAATAGTGAACCTTAATCCTACACGTAATATGTAGGGTGGAACAGCTGTGAAATCGAAGAGTTTTTCCTCACAGTTACAAATCTTGCGATATGATTCCGAAGATTCGATATATAATGCTTCCAATCTGTCATACAGCTCATGGTTGTATCGGATTTGCCATTGGTCCCTGTCTAGCTTCGCTCCGATTATTCTCCTCAGGACCCGTCGATCAAAGGCGTTCAATATATTTATGGATGCTTGGGTTAGGGTCCATGTTTCATACCCATAGCATAACTAAGGTCTTATTACAGATTTGTATGCTTGGAGCCTTGTTTTCCTGTGTATGCAGCTGGTCTTCAAGATCGTCAATACTGAATAAAATATTTTATTTGCGAACTGTATTCTTCGACGTATTTCGTCCTTTCATTGCCCGTTTTCATTAATTTGGCGCCCAAATACACAAATTCGCTAACATTTTCGATATTGTATTCGCCAAGTGTGATATTTTGTGTACTTGAGGTATTTGCCCTCGAGTACGTCATGAGCTTTGTTTTATTTTCATTGATTTGTAGCCCTACTAGTTTTGCTTTGCTGTCGGGTTTCAGGAAGAGTTCTTTGGCAGTTGTTAATGACCGTGAAAAAATGTTGATGTCGTCCGTATAGGTTACTACTTAGCTCGACTTGTATTGTAATGCGCCTCGTGTATCGACAGGTACGAGGGTCATTCAACAAGTACTTAGCCTACAGAAGAAAAACGAAAATTTTGGAAAGGGGGCAATTGATTTTTCCACATAATCTCCTTCAAGCTCGATACACATGGCCCAGCGATGCTCCAACTTTTTCAACCCGTCCAAAAAAAAATTCTCGAGGGCTGCAAAATAGGCATTTGTGGCGGTGATGACCTCCTCATTCGACCCAAATCTATTCCCAGCGAGTGATTTTTTCAGGTTTGGAAACAAAAAGTAGTCACAGGGGGCCAAATCTGGAGAGTACAGTGGATGGAGCAGTAATTCGTAGCGCAATTCGACCATTTTGGCCATGATGACGGCTGAGGTATGAGCCGGTGCGTTGTCGTGGTGAAACAGCACTTTTTTCTCCGCCAAGCGGGGCCGCTTTTTCTTCAATTCGACGTCAAATCGGCCCAATAAGTCTGCGTAGTGCTGCCGCGTGATTGTTTTACCCTTCTCGACGTAATCGATGTGGATCACACCTTGCGAATCCCAGAAAACGGTGGCCATCACCATTCCGGCCGATCGAACAGTCTTCGCCTTCTTCGGAGCACGTTCGCCGGGTGAAGTCCACTGTTTCGACTGTTCCTTGGTCTCTGGTGTGTACCAGTGAATCCATGTTTCGTCGACGGTCACAAAACAACGCAAGAACTCCGCCGGATTGCGCTGAAACAGCGCCAAACACGTCGCCGATTTGGTCTCACGGTTGCGTTTGTTTTACGGTGTGAGCAAACGCGGCACCCATCGTGCCGACAGCTTTCTCATGCCCAGTTCTTCGTGTAGGATATGATGCACCGTTTCTTCTGCGATGCCCACAGTCTCAGCTATCTCGCGAACCTTCAATCGACGGTCTACCAACACAAAACCGTGGATTTTTTTAAATGTTTTCTTCCGTAGCAGCCGTTTTTGGGGCACCTGGGCGTGGCTCATCAAAAACCGACGTGCGGCCACGAACAAACTCGTTGAATCAATTCTTGGTAGTCGCCATCGAAGGAGAAGAGTCACCGTACACAGCATCCAAGCGATCTTTGATTTCGCTGCGCGTTTTCCCTTCCAAAAACAAGAATCTAATCACTGAACGATATTGTTCTTTTTCCATTTTTGTACAACCGACCGACACGCTCGCTTCCAAAGGCTATCAAAACAAAACTAATGAAGGGAATTGACTGAAACTTTGAAAGTAGGCTACTGAAAGAATGTACTGCACAATATTTTGTAATAGCAGCGCCATCTGGCGGTGAGGCTAAGTACTTGTTGAATGACCCTCGTAGCTTCCTTATGATGCACTCCAGAGCCAAATTGAATAGCAAAGGGGCCAGTCCATCTCCCGGTTTTAGTCCAATCTTTGTGTCAAAAGCATCAGTGCGTTGGTTATTGATGTATACTTGGGAGGTCGTCGACATCATTGTCAATTTGGTAAGACGGACTAATTTGGCTGGGATGCCAAAGCAAAGCATTATTTGGTACAGTACGTTACGATCAATACTGTCGTATGCTTGCTTAAAGTCAACGAAAATTTGGTGTACGTCTATGTAGAACTCCCAGCATTTTTCAAATACCTGCTTGATTGTGAACAATTGGTTCATTGTCGATCTACCTGCACTAAAATCCCCTTGATACTCCCCAATAATACTGTTGGCTTTATTTTTAAGATCTTCGGAAATATTTTGTACGCCGTACAAAGTAGTGACATGCCTCTATAATTTTCGCACTGTAGCTTGTTACCTTTTTTGTGGATAGGGAATATAATTGATTGGCTCCTCTCTTTCGGCATATGTTCTTGCTGCCAAATGTGCTGGCTGACTTTGTGAATAGCTTTATAAACACTGCTGCCACCATATTTGATGAGCTCCACTGGAATCTCATCAATGCCCGGCGCTTTATTATTCTTTTGGACTTTGTTGATGGAACAAACTTCATGCAGAGTTGGTGGGGCCAATGGAAACTCTCCGCAAACCCCCGATGTTCTGGAGCTGTGCGGAGGATTAAGGAGGTTCTTGAAATATGATGCCCATTTTTCCTTAATCTTTGTTTCATCAGCGATGATATTGCCGATGACTTTTCACTACTTTGTATACTTGTCTTGTGTTGTTTCTCGCTAGACTTACATCGATACTTCGCAAGGCTATAGGTATCAGCCCTGTTATCATTAGCACTGCCGGCCAGGTAACTGTTCGATATGCACGCGCAACTCGTAGCGCTCTTTATATTTGCATCTGTGCATATCGCTTTCGTTGCAACTCCTTGCTTGGAGCATCGCTCCATATTTCCGATTCGTAACATAGCGCTCATCAGGAGCCGTCTTCTTGATGAGGAGGATCCCCGTATTCGCCCATTAAACGTACAAGTCCAATTCCCTTGCCTACCTATTTATCATCTGTGATCCCGGTTCGCTTGGAAAAGCTCATCATCGAATCTTTCAATATGCCTAACTATTTCAGTACTGGTTCTGATTCGGCCAGGGTTGCTCCCATATTCATAGTCCTGACTCTGGGAGTTTTGTTCTATGTCAGGATGACGACTTCAATTTTTTTCCAGTGCAGGTCTGCAGCTGCAGGCAGTCATCCACTCCCTCACTTGGCTCCTTAGAATACCATGTTCGACCATGCGTCAAGCGACTAGCACCGCAACATCATCCGCATATCCGATCAAGCGGGGCTCATCTGGCAACTCCAGCCTCAGGAGCCCATCATATGAGATAATCAATGTCAGGGCCAAGGATAGATCCCTGAGCGACATCTACCGCGGCCATAAAGAAGGCTATGATCCTTCCGATAGTCCCTCAAAATCTGCGTCAGAGATTTTGGTGCTTGGAAAGGATTTCCAGTGCTGTCGGAATATCCGCCCATCTAGCCCAGTTGAAAGCATTTCTGACGTCAAGGTTGACCAGCGGGACAATCTTTCGGGTGGAACTGCTATGTGCCTTTGTACGCTCGACCGCGCTCGCCATTTCCCCGGTAGCGTCGATGGTGGAGCCACCTTTTCAAGGCTACTGCCGTGGAGATTGGTCCCCAGCAGCATGAATCGCGCCAGCGAGTCTTCCCCTGATATGAGTTTCTCTAGCACTTTCCCGTGTTAAATATACACAACGGTGACCCGAGATTCTCCTTCCCCATGCTAATCAACACAGCACGAGCCTTGTTATTTCCAGCACTTCGGGGATATTGCTTCACGCAGGCAAGCGTTGAAAGTACTGAGCAGCAAATCAGGGTAAAAGCGATAGACCAACTGCAGTACCTCAGTTGGAACCCGATCTGGCCCTGAAGCCTTTTTATCCTCCCTAGACGAGACTGCTTCGTAAAGAGTGGGCAATCTGCAGAAGTTTCATCATAGATCGCATTAGCAAGAACAGGGTGTGTAGGGAAAAGAGCTTCTCGGCCTCCTATTTGCAGGACAAACGTTGAGCTCTGTGCTTCCGGCTGACCAGCCTGTAGCCCTGCTCACCTCGTCCACCAGATTTTCCCAGCAACTAGTGTTGATAGTTTCCGAAGACGCTTTCTGGCCGGCTTGTATGCAGCGAGCATTGTACATGCCTCTTTCGAATTCCGTGCCCTCTAGGCCTCTCGCTAGAGCTTGTGACATTCACTTCGCTATTCAGCTGTTTCAGATGACCACCATTACACTAAAGGCTTACCGTGTCGGGATAATACTCATACTTGAGTTCACCGCGTCCGTAGCTGCTAGTCCTCCACTCCCCTGAGAAGCTCTCAGCATCAATGCCTGCACCATGAACACGCTGACAAACTTCTCAACATTCATCTTTCCAGGTTTCCATCTGAGACTGGGAGACTGCGTATATGTACGCCAAGAAGGACCGTTGCTAATCTCAAGCGCTATATACTGTTGATCACTGGCCGAGTAGTCCTCTAGAACTCTCTAGTAGTGTACCCTTGGTACTAGTGGCTCCGATGCAAATGTTACATCTGGGATAGTTCCAATTCAGCGAACCACTACGAAAAATGATGAGGAAAAATAGAAGCGAATTTGATACAAGGAGTTCGCAGTTTCAACTGTAGAATATGATCACACAATACAAGGACACGAAAAGCAAGCAAGAAAAGCGCGGAATCTAAAAAGTCAATTTTCAACACTGTGCGAAAGTGTATATTGGTAAGAGAAAGCGTGAAAGTCCGCTTTAACGAACATATATGGGAAGCACAGTCAGCAATCGCTAAAAATGATACTACAGGCATTCGTTCATCGGTCGCGCGACACATTTGCGAAGCACACAGCGTTTATTGAGAAGATGTAGAAGTCATTAAGGAGGTGCGAAACATACCTGTACGAGTAAGTAAACTAGATACGTACGAGACTCTCGGGATTATGCGACAACCATTGGAGCAGAGATTGAACGAGGCCATTGGAAATAGTTATTCTTCTCTTTTAAGTTTGATATTGTAAAAAAAAATTATTACAATAAATAGGTCAAGCCAAAAAAGCAATTAAACTTTTTAGAGCTAATTACTTTAAGTACATTGGAAGGACAATTTGTAAAATTAATCAATATTATAACGATTAGGACTGACTTTAAAATCGGATATTTGTAAAGCAATAAAAAGGTCAAGCCAAAAAGTCATTAACCTTTTTAGAGCTAATTACTTTAAATTCCTCTGCATAATTTGTAAAAGTAATCAAAATTTTCGACCATACGAGTAAATTAGATAATTTTAGGACTATAAATATAAACCTTGCAGCCCTTTAACTTCAGAAAAAATTAGCACATTTACTTTCAAAATATATATATTTGTCACTCAAAAAAATCGTATGGCGTTTTTATTCTTCTTACAGATTTATTCATATTCTACAATAGTTCATCCAATGCAGCTTAGAAGGGAATATGTTTCTATTATTTACGGAACTCTTCTAGCAAGTATCGGAGGATCGTTGTGATAGATCTTATCGTGTAGAAACTTTTTTGGCTTGTGTTTTCTGTATCTTTTTTCAAGTTATTTTTTGAATGCATGCATGTTAGGCTTCTGTTTCATTAAAAGTATTTGTGAGTTTTGGATTTTATCATAATGAAACCTAAAACAATAATTAGTCTAATGATAAATAAAAACGACATGCTGACATCTTTTCAAAGGCTGTTTACGTTTTAGTTAAGATACATTCATGTTCTAGTTTATCCATGCAGCTTAGAAAAGGATCTGTTTCTCAACAACCTTCACAGAGATTGTGTTTGGTTACCAAGACTTAGAGAATTTCACAATACTTGTAGTATGCAACAGAATGTACAATTTTCTAATGAATTATTTCTTTAAGTAATGTAAAGCATTGCTATAACGTTTTTAATATTGTATTTTATTTCATCACATGGAAAATAAGGTCATTACAAAGTACTAGTTTTTCATATAAAAGTCTAGAGTAGTTTATGTTTAAAAATGATGCTTGAGTTGGTGTGTAGAAGTTGTTGATATCCAGTTTAAGTACGCTCTTTTCCCTGCATCTCATACAATATTGGTTGTAAGTATTCCTTCACACACTCGGCGAGCAAATTATTGTATTGCACGACAACTTTGAAAAAATCCATTAGTATGGAAAACGTAGAGTTTGGAATGTTTTAGTATTAACCTCTCGTCTCCAATATGTACTATATGTAACAGAGTTCCAGAGTTTTTCAATGTCGTTTGATTATTTTTTAATTTTAAATGATTTTTTCGATATTTTTTATTTTTTAGTAATTGTCTTATTATTTGATATAAACCACTATAGACCAAATTAATACGTACATTTTATGCTATTTTCGTAAAAGTTACGTGTCTTTTATTAGTTTTTGTTTTAACTCAAGCCAACACAATTCTCGTTCAATTCATTAACACCGTCCAGTCACCGTTTAGGGCCATTATTTGCTTATGAAAGGATATGCTTTATCAGGATCCAAGCTTTTTCCTTAAAAGATTTGTCCTTATGCTTAAACTTTGCTTTTCTTGATAAAAGAAACAGTGAGAACGTAATGGCGTATTTTTCTTCCGGATGTGTAATTCATGGGAGTCCAAATCAGGTACTAACGGGATGTAGGTATTCGTTATTTAATTTTTTTGCAACACTCCCTTCACCGTAACTCTTTGTTTTTTTTTCTATTTTTTCAACAAGTGAAACGATTTTCTCTGAATCTAAAATTCGTTTGCGTCTATTTTTTTTCTTCTGTTTAAATTACCTAATTTTCCATTCATAATTTTCTTATGTGTCAAATGAAAACTTAAAGTGAATTAAAATATAGTATATGTGCGAGATACTGAGTGACGCGAGAGAAATAAGATAGTTAAAGAGAACTAACTTTTAAAGTTAAGGAAGTTAAATAGCATTAATAAAAAGAATAAGAAAGTCTTGGGAGAAATATTACATATGGCAAAAGGAAACGTATTGCTATACCTATCAATCAGTTCTCGAAATTTAATAGATGTAACTGGACTCTATTGTCGGAGATGATATACTCCGGTACTCCGAAAACGTGGAAAACACGTTTCTCTAAGAAGCTTAGGATTGGGGCTGTATGCGTGTTCTGGATCGGCTCATTGATCGGGAAATTTGAAAGTTGGTTCAGGACCACGGCAGCTCCGATGTGTCCAAACGTCGATCTAGGGTATTGGCCTATGAGATCGATATACAAGCGCTGAAAAACACGGTCGGGTAATTCAAATTTACACATTGAAGGCAAAAGGACAGCGTTTGGAGTAATGGTGCACTTACACGTTTCACAGGCGGCAACATACTTTTTTTTGTTGTCATATTTATCAAAAAAAAATAAGTTTTCAGTCGTCGCAGCGTTCTACCGGCGCTGCCGTGTGCACTCATAATGGGCCCTTCTGATAAGATCGATGGTGAACTCTTTGGGGACCTACAGCTTCCACTGTTCTTCCTCCTGTATGAGGTCTCCGGATGCCGCTTGCATGCAAGTTCCATCGTTACCCTCAAGTCTGGCAGCAGTGGTAGCTGGTTCTGAATGGTGTGTATCAGCTGAGTATAGCCTGCCGACTTGAAGACGGGGTGGTCAAGGTCCTCCGGAGCCAACTCGGCTCCTTTTGCAGCGAACATCCTCGATAAAGTATCAGATACTACGTGTTGTGCCCCTCTCCGATGCCTGATCTTGAAATCAAAGGCCTGCAATTTTGAGACTCATCTCGCCAGGCATCCGTGTAGGTCTGACTGGTTCATGAACCACCTCAGAGAGGCATGGTCCGTAACCACTTCAAAGGAGTGTCTTTCGATATATGCACGGAAACGCTTCATCGCGGGGACACCACGGCCAGACAGTCCTGTTCAGAAACAGTATAGTACCGCTGGGTAGAGTTCAACTTATGGGACATGAAGGCTATAGGCACTTCCTCGCCGTCATCCGTAATCTGGACCAAAACTGCTCCCACTCCATGTTGACTCGCCCCACAATGGATTGAGAAGGGTTTATTAAAGTCTGGATTATGAAGTATGGCAGTTGTTGTCAGCCTCTTCTTTAACTGTTCAAAGGCCTACAAGCCAAGCTCGTTCCAGATGAACTTCCGTCTCTTTCGTAGCATGTCTGTCAGGAGTGTGGTGGTGGTCGCGTATGCCCCAAGTACTTTACCTCAGTCATGACGAACCGGCTTTTCTTGATGTTGAGAGTTAGCCTGGCCTTCCATATTTGCGAGGCGACTTCTTGTAGTAAGAAGATGTCAATAAGTCATCAAAGTATATGAACGCCTGGTGGCGCAAGTGCAGTGGTATGACTATGTCCATGAGGCGTGCCATGGTCTGTGGTGCATTGTATAGACCGAATGGGATGTTGAAAAAATGGTACAATGGACTTCAAGTAC